>JAMPIV010007016.1:437500-616316 GCA_024509875.1 Oreohelix idahoensis
ACACACTGGGACATACGAGTACATCATGGTATGTTGACATATCAATTTGTAGGTATACATAGCAGATCTGAAGTCATGACACATTCAGAAATAATGGGCAGTACATCAAAAGTTCAATGTCATGATACATTAGGACCGCATCCCCCTATCTGACTAAACGCGTCAGTGAAGGCAGATCGGTAAATAACTAAAGTTACTTGACGTCCATAGTTTGTAGTATATATTATGAAACCACGAAAAGGGGGTTTCTAGCAAGATTGAGATCTCCCTGTCACTGTCCGATAATAGGATAAATAATCTGTTCTCTTGGCAGTGATCAAAACATATGATGACGGAAATCTAACATGGCTGCCTCCCTGAGTTGTCGTTCACTCATTCATAGGAAGGAGAATATAAGCCAGAGTTAATTTATAATGGGTATATAAATGATTTCATAAAGGTTTCCATACAGCTCTACGGTGATCAGGTTAATTCACGTAGCCATAACCGCTGCAGGAAAGTCTGTCATCTTCGTCGATACAAAACACGACCCTAGCGATACGAAGCACAATGTTCTATCTAGGTCGAATCGACATGAGATCATCAAAATAGGGTCTGGCAATACATGGAGTCCGAATTATACATTGTACCGTACCTTAGGAGAGTCTCTAACATAAACTATAGTAGAGATACCATCTCCTTTAGAAGAAAAACCACTTCATGAATCATATTTCCTTAAGAATCTACCAGCCCTTTGAAAAGTGCGTACCCGCCATTATCACGGTACATCGGAACTCATCACGACTTGTCAAGACAACTCATACTTCCGCTAGATCGGAATAATAAGAATCTAGTCCCGCCTACCCATCCAAAATATACAATATAGGACTGATTCTACTTGTACTAATAATATGTAATACATATGAATTCAGGCCATAAACACAATAAGCAAATTAATATATTTTCTGGCCCTAAAAAATAAGTACAAACGTAAGCGCAATATCCTTGCGCCGGATCAATATCCAGAACGATTACTCTTATAATCAAAAGTGTGAATCAAACATGGATTATCTCGCTTTCCCCATAGACAGCATTTTCATACACAAATGAATGAATGTCTATATTTTTTCCATATTAAATAGCCATATCGATTTTTGTAATATGTGCGTCAAAATATGCACGCAACAGATTACCACACCCCTCGGGAAAAAAAATGGTACTTTTTTTTTGAAATACATCTAGGAGCAACATACAATAGGCTCACAACGCACCAATAACAATGCGCAGATGATAAGCATAAGTTTTATGACCTTAGAGAAAGTACTTCTCTAAGTATAAATATTTCCAGAGAGGTGTCACCAACGCATACTACAATATTAGCAATGACACAATTTCCACATTAGTTTATACATAAATTTCATCTAAGATATCTTAACATCATGATCATCAAAGACGAAAAACATTGAAAGATCAGCGGTGAATAAATATCAATGAACCGCTAAGTAGTGTTACAATCAATATATGATATATTACATATGTGTACACATTTCAACATAGAAACAACTGTATCAAAGTTGTATAACAGTTATGAATCATGTGGGCATCTAGACAAAATATCTGCCATCACATTTTCTGACCCACGGATAGCTCGCACCGAAAAATGAAATTGCTGTAGAGCAATCGCGTATCGCGTTGATCTTGCGCTCTTCAGATTTTTACTCTGAATAGCCGTAAGAGCTTTCTGATCAGTTTCCACAATGAAATGCGCGCCCAGAAGAAATCTTTGCAGTTTAAGGATTGACCAAACCATAGCCAATAATTCACGGTCTAGGACCGAGTAATTCTTCTCTGCGGCATTTAATTTCCGAGAAATATACATCACAGGATGCAGAGTTCCAGAGTACTCTTGCATTAGTGCAGCTCCAATCCCGGTGGATGAAGCGTCACTACGAAGAATAAATGTCTAATCCTTAGAAGGCAATACTAGGATAGGTGAAGTAGAAAACATAGTTTTAACCTTATCCAAAGAGGATTGACATTCTTGAGTCCAATGGACTACATTAGGAGACCCTTTCTTTAGCAAGGAAGAAAGAGGTGACATAATGGAGGACAGATTCGGGATGAATCGTCCATAAAATTGTATTAGACCTAAGAGACTTCGTACTTGCTTTTTAGTCTTAGGAATAGAAATGTTAAGTATCTTACTTGTATTATGGTCTTCTGTTTTTAGGAACCCATGACCAACACGGTGTCCTAAGAAAGATATTTCGCTAAAACCAATACATGCTTTCGATGGTTTCGCTGTCAGGTTATGCTCGCGTAAGATAGACAATAGTTCATTTATACCATTATAGTGATCGTTCCAAGTATCACTGAAAAGACAGATGTCATCAAGATACGCAATGACATCTGAGCGATGAGATAGGATTCGACGCATCATGCGTACAAATGTTGCAGGGGCGTTCATAAGACCGAAAGGCATGAAATTCCATTGGAATAGACCCCTAGGCGTCGAAAAAGCAGTAAACGGTTTGGCGTGTTCGGATAGTGGAACTTGCCAATATCCCTTAGACAAATCGAGTTTAGTAAAGAAGTGAGAATTCGATAGTCTCGTAAGTAGCTCTTCTAGTAAAGGCATAGGTTCAGCATCGAATTTAGTCACTTGATTCAATTTGCGATAATCCACGCAAAGACGTATGTTATTGTCTTTTTTCCGTACTATAACCATCGGCGAAGAATATGCTGATGTGGATGGTTCAATAATTTTTAACTCTATCATCTCATCTAACTCTTTCTCTACCTGTGCTTGAAAATGTATCGGGATAGGATACGGTCTGACTCTTATAGGACTATGGTCAGTAAGAATAATGTCATGTTGAATGACATCAGTTTGACCAGGAATGTCAGTAAGGACATCCTGAAATTGTTCTAACATAGTAGAAACTTGTTTCTGCTCTCCTGGAGATAATTCTGGAGAAATTGCAACATCTTTCCATGATTCATTAGAGTGAAGAGGAATCATTGGAAAAGGTAAATTTACATCCGAGAAACTCGTTTCCTCATCCTGTATTACTGACAGAGATGAGTACTGTCCATGTTGGACTGGAAAATCGTCCGTTGCCTGGAAAACAGGTTGTAAATAATCAGGACGTTCATGGAATTCCGTGAGCATGTTGATGTGGAAGGTTTTACGCTTCCCGTCAATATCGACGATATAGTCAACATCGGAAACCTTTGATATTATATCGTACGGACCTTTCCAAGAAATGAGAAGTCTATTTTCCCTACAAGGTAGCAAGACAAATGCTTTGTCACCTGGACAAAGTTGTCGCAAACATCTCTTTTTATTGGCAAATTCCCTTGCCTTCTGTTTCGCAAATTCAGACGAAGCAGTTGCCAATTTGCATGCTTCAATAATCTTGTGTCTAAGTGCGATGACATATTCATAAGAGGATTTTGTGTCATCGACAATATTATCAGCAGTTATAAGATCATGAAGTAAGGACATAGGACCTCGCGGTTTCGCGCCAAAGAAAGTTCAAAGGGAGAAAATCCTGTATGTTCGTTGGCGACCTCTCTATATGCAAAGAGAGCCGCGGGTAAAACCCTATCCCAATCCTGAGGATGATCTTCTGTTATCTTACCTAGTAGGTTTTTCAGAGTTCTATTCAAACGTTCCACCATCCCATTGGACATAGGATGATAAATACTACTCAGCGATCTCTCTATCTTCAGAGTCGACATTACTTGAGACATGGTATCCGATATGAGTTGGGTACCATGGTCGGATAATATTTCTGCTGGAAACCCCAGACGAGAAAATATTAACCAAAGAGCATCTGCGACATCAGCAGTAGTTATGCTCTTTAGAGGAACAGCCTCCGGCCAACGTGTGCACATATCAACACACGTCAAAATAAATTGGTGTCCTCTAGCAGACTTTATCTTAAATGGACCAATGATGTCTATCGCCATTTTTTGAAATGGCCGAATGGGAATGTCTGCAGCCTGAATAGGTGCATCATGGCATGGACCTCTGGATTTAATCTCTTGACATACTTTACAAGATCGACAATAGATTCGTATGTCCTTATTCACAGCAGGCCAAAAGAAAGATTGAAGAACTCTAGCTTTAGTACGGGAAAAACCCATATGTCCAGCACACTGCGAATCATGAGCGTGCTGTAAGATTTTAACTCTCATATTTTTAGGCACAAGGATTTGAGAATGAATGGACTTAGCGGAGTCTTGTACCATACTTACAAGTACGCCATTCTTCAACGTAATCCAAGATTTACGATATGTATCCTTATTCGGATCACCTTTTGTTGCCAGAGTAAAGAATTTCTTTAGAGTAGGATCATCTTCCTGCTGTTTGATAAAGGAATCGTGGGAAATCTCCAAGGGATCATCTTGGATCTGCGCATCATTATCTTCAGACTGTGAAGATTGTGGCATATTAAGAGCTTGAGCCCTAGTGATTACTGCATTAGCAGATTGCATATTAACATTTTCCCAATTAGAAATTTGCTGTGGAGTGCATTCTTTCACTCCATGAATGCGACCGATGATAAGATCAGCGATCGGATTCGGCAAGAGACATGCTTGCACCTCCCCTGTAAAGAAAGGCGTAGCAATATTGATAATGGCAGTGGAGTACTTCTCCAATGTGCCACCAAATGTTACACATTTGACTATATTGCCTGTAGCTCGAGAAGGATTTACGAGTGATTGCCTCACTCCAATGGTAGTGCACCCCGAATCGAAAAGAATTGATACCGGAGTACCATCTATTAGGCCCCTATTAAAGACAAGAGCACCCCTTCCATTATGCGCGATTGACGCATGGAGAGCGGGAAGTGGGTGACCGCAGCTTAAAGTAGACACTGTGGTTGGATCGAATAATGTTTTGCATTGCGAACACTCAGATGCTCTAGCAAAATCAAAAGCGGAATTTGCTACACTATTGGAGTCTTTTCTATCATTATTCTGATTATCGGTGTCGTGGAACTCCTGTTGTGCAGAGTTAGCCTGGTAATACGATTTACCATGTCTTTTGTGTTGTGATCTACCTCGGTTATAATTGTCTCTATAATTATTATTGCCTCTGTTATAACCCCTATTTGGGTTTGAATCATAATATTCATGATCATAATCATCATGCTCATTATATTGAGTATCCCTGTAATATTGTTTCTTTTGTCTCCATGAAGCACTTGGGTAGTTCCTATAGCTACTCCCTTTCCGAGAATTTCTAACATTATGGGTACCCCTCGCGTGTCGAGGACTATCAGCCCGATTCCAGTTCTTCGAAGAAGAACCCTGATTTGAGTGGTTATCTTGGTTTTGATACTTATTCCAATTAACCTTTTTATCAAATTTATTTTTAGCTCCTTGGAATTTGTGTGAGTAATTCTGATTATATTCTGTTGCCGAAGCAACTGGCATACTCTCTTTAATGTTAGAGTTACTAAGAATCATGTCAGGGTGTGCCGTGGCATACTGGTCACAATATTCTTCCATTTGCTTTATTGTACTAGGTTTACGCTCATGTAAGAACTCTAGGAATGATTTATTTACAGAAGACATGACCTTGTCTCTTAGCAATAAATCCGTAAGACCATCAAATGTTTTCTCTGTTTTGGATAATTCAATCCATCGTGAAAGTGTAATTCGTGCTTTTGAGATGAATTCTGAGAATTCTACACCTACCTCAGGTCTCATTGTTTTAAACAAAAGACGATAACCTTCTTCAGACAGCTGATATCTCTTTATCAAAGCTGCCCTAACAGCATCATAATTATCTTTGTCGGCCTCTTCAACAAAATATAACTTACTCAGAGACTCCCCTTTTAGATTTTCAGACAACTGATTCACATACTGTGATTTGTCAACATTATGAGATCGACAAGCCCGTTCAAATCTAGAAAGCCAAAATGTTATGTCATCACTGGTAGGGTTAAACGCTGGTACCTTGACCTTGTACACAAAGGGTTTACCATTACCACCAGATGCCTGATTAACATTACTCATACATGTCAATTTTAATTTCTCTAATTCAAACTCATGTTCTCTTATTGCTTTTCTCTCTTCAGCTTCTCTATCTAATCTTCTCTGTTCTGCAGCAGCTTCTAATTTCTTCTGTTCTGCAGCAGCAGCAACTTCTAGCTTTTTCTGTTCTGCAGCAGCTTCTAATTTTTTCTGTTCTGCAGCAGCAGCAACTTCTAGTTTTTTCTGTTCTGCAGCAGCTTCTAATTTTTTCTGTTCTGCAGCAGCTTCTAATTTTTTCTGTTCTGCAGCAGCTTCTAATTTCTTCTGTTCTGCATCAAATCTCCTTTCCTCCACTTGCATCTGCAATTTCTTTAGTTCAGCAGCAGTATCAGCTTCTTTTTCTAATCTTTTTTCTTCAGCCAGAGCTTTTTTTTCTTCAGCAGCAGCTTCTCTTTCTAATCTTTTTTCTTTAGCCAGAGCTTTTTTTTCTTCAGCAGCAGCTTTTCTATCTTCAGCAGCTAATGCTTTGTCATATTGAGCAACAGCCCATTGTTCTAAGTCTTTTCCAGTCTTATCAAGAGATTTTCCTTGTGAAATAAAATAATCTAATGTAGACATATTGTCTTCTTAAATCAGAAACCTGAAAAAGTAAATAAATTACCCTATTTCACTTTAATGGGAGACAAGTCTATACCATAGACTTAGTCTTAGTCCAAACTTGTATGGTTTATAATAACCAATGATAACTTGAGTACCTGTGGACAACAATAATTGTATCTCAAATACTGTGGGGACAAGCCTTACAAAGGTCTTGTATACCTCAATGTAATCAAAGATCAATTGAAAACACAAAGATCATCTTGCTTCACATGTGACTGGACACAAGGGAGTTTTTTTCTCTTATTTTTATAGTTTCATGTTCTCTACTTACTTCTCATTTTCTTTCCCTCCTGTCTCTTGTTTGTCTGTCCCTGACGAAGGCCTTGTGGCCGCAACGTAGGTTTTTCTTGTCCCTTCTCCTTGTAAGACGTATTACTATTTGTGTGTGTTTGTGTGTGTGTTTTTTTTCCCCCATTCAACTGAGAAGAAACAGACGGTGCCAGTTCTCGACAGAGAAGTAAATAAGTTTTACCATTTGTTTTAACGCGTCAATTTTGTAAACATTTAGTTAAACTGTAGGCACTATATTACGAGCGTTCAGGTTTAACGGAAGCTCATCAATACCGGACACTCCCTCCACCACCGGCACCAGTTAGTGTGCTTATTTGAAATAGGTGATCTATTCTTAAAAAAAATAGTCCTTGTGGATAATAGGTTGTTATTAGGAAGTGAAGGCTAGACCCACATCATTCTAATAACGATGTCATAAAAACTGAATAATAATTTTACTACTAAAGCCAGGAAATACATTTAACAGGCTCATGCCTTACAGATTGATAGAGGTCACACACTGACATCTGAAAGAGGAAAAAAAAAGGTTTTCTGCAAAACAGTTCCTATACAAACCAGATCAAAGTACCGCGCATAACAGAGCGTTGACACCAGCTCATCACATAACAGAGCGTTGACACCAGCTCATCACATAACAGAGCGTTGACACCAGCTCATCACATAACATGGATTTGTATGCTACTAAGGTATTCTTCTTATTTATCTTCTTCATGGGAGCCGCGCTAGCGTAGTGGTTACAACACCGCTCTGGCGACCGGGTGATACAGGATCAAACCCGGGCGACGGCATTTGAGGATTTTTCGTCGACCGGGATTTGGACTGGATTAACTCGAGACCTGGCGAGAACATTTGAAGGAGTGTCGTCGACCAGGGACTGGCGGCTCCTGAGCCGACCCAGCTGCAATGGGTACCTCCGAAATCGGCGAGTATTTGCCTGAATGGCGAGGGACACCTGTCTCTGTACAAGAAATAAAGGGATACTCACGTAAAATCAATGTCAGGTTAGACATAAATAATAACCTGAGATTTCGCCTCGAGTATTAGCGGGCGAACGAAAAAAAAAATAAAAATAAAAAATAAAAAAATAAAAATAAAAAAAAAATAAAAAATCTTCTTCATCATCTTCTACGTATACTATCATACATCAATATGAATATGTTAAAATAAAGCAGTGGATCTACTTGAGGCTATATGTAACACCTGATAGCATTATCAGGCAGTTCTCACACAGAAAGTCCCCGAGTAAGAGAAAAACAGGGATACAGAAAGTAAATACGTGGTGAAGTGAGTTACAGACAGACATGTGGTTACCCATCCAACACATTCATTACATCTTCACGTCCAGTGCCATCTCTTCAGCGTTTTCCCTGTCTTCTTTATCCCATCCATTTTATTTTATTTCATTCATACATTATTTTACAACCAGAATACCCTAGCAAAGTTACAGGTGTCACAAGTTGCCTCCCCTTAGCTCGGCAGTAGTGGTCCAACAGTGGCCAAAACTCAAGAGTAACTAATGTGGGTCTTCAAAGGTGTCTACTTTCGCACAAGATTACATTGAATACGCAACAATGCTAGAATAAACGCACGACGTGACGACTCCAGACAACCAGCTTACGATCCTCTACACGATTAGCTCTTTTCAGGGCTTACGACAATGCTAGCAAAGAAATAAAAATTTAAAGAAAACGACTGAGATAAGAGCCTAGCGGTCACAATTTAATAGCAATTAGCAAAAAATACCCTAAATATAAGCGAAAGATCACGGATCTAGTCAGATTGGACGGGATACTGAAAATAAAGTAAAAACAGACAACCACGTGATACTGTAAGTAGTGGCTGAGTCCGTTACTAGGGCGACAAAGAAAAATTACAAACACAACTGGATTGTAGAACTACAACATCTTGAAGATGAAGTAATAAATGCTAGAAACAGTGGAGCGAGGGAAGAAACAACTGAAAACACTCAAACAGACGCTTGCCACGTATGACATTAATATTCTTAAATAATTCTTTGCTCGTCATCATTTCTAGTTAGGGGAAGTAGCCTGTTTTTTTTCCAAGGGAAACAATTAGATTATAAAAAAAAAAATTAAACTGAATAAAAGATTTTTAAACATTAAAAATTGTATGCATTTATTGTAAACAATTATATTAGTCATATCATTTTGTTTTAGATATTACATTTGTTATATTTTATTTTAAATATTCTTATTTTTTTCTTGTGCGATGTCAAAAGCTTTAAAAGATTTTCAACTTGATGCACATTTTAAAGTATTGAATACTTATCTGTTCTGTCACTCCCAATGAGTATTATGATCAAAATAAAGTTTTGTACATGTTCACAACAAAATGTTTCATCAGCACTAACAAGTGCTCTTCATTTAATCAGAAAACTGCCATTTAAAGAAAACGACTGAGATAAGAGCCTAGCGGTCACAATTTAATAGCAATTAGCAAAAAATACCCTAAATATAAGCGAAAGATCACGTTTTATGCTTCTGTGTTATTAATAATACAAAAAAAAAAGAATTTTTTTCTATTACTTCGTATTTTATAGTTGAGAGTTTTCTCTTAACGAGGAGTTTGGATTTGCTTAAACCAGAAAAATAAATAAGTAAATAGATGAAGAAAAAAGAGCGCAAATAACGTTGTGAAACCCAACGCCCTAATATCTGGCCTTTGGCTAGGATCATGTGTCTAGACACAGGGACCGGTACAGTGACATTCATGTGTCATTAGGTCCCTTGTGTGAGAACACAGAGGATCACTACAGTGACACATTTTGTCACTGGGTCTTCTAGTGTTGGGACATGTGGTCTTGACCAGAGCCGGGTTTGGGGTGGGTGCCAATGCGACCTCATGCGAGGAAAAAATATGCGACCTCATGCGAGGGGAAAAAAAAATTTATCACGGCAAGAGACAAGAAAATTGTTCGGTATTCATTATGGCAACTTTTGATGCAGAGATGTTGCTTTATGTGACCAGATCTGCCAGAATCAACACTCCGCTCCTGGTGTGTGACCAGGACGACAAGTGATTATGATCCCTCATGTCGGTCCTCGAGCCATACCAAGTGCTTGCTCAAGCACCAACATGAGGGTATGGTAACCAACGTACATGGGGAACTGTTTTTGTTGTTTTGAACCGCTAAGTACGTCTATTTGGTTGAAGTGAAGAACAGTGAAGAAGTGTGGTCGATGACATCCACATAAGTCACGTTGGAATCTTTAATTAGCCTGCCACATCGTCAGGTTTAGGGATAAGGTTAAGGCTTAGGGTTAATTTTAGAATTTATTAACCTATCCTTACATCTTTATTACTGTTGTGACAAAACGGGCCGCCCCTATCGATCTTTGTTTCACTCCGGCAGTATCGGTACATTTGTGGTACTGGTACTGATTGTTATTATTTGCTCTCAATTGTCGCACTTTTCTTTCTTTCTTTCTTTCTTTCTTTCTTTCTTTCTTTCTTTCTTTCTTTCTTTCTTTCTTTCTTTCTTTCTTCGTTATTTTTCTGCAAAATAACAGATATTTGAAATTATCTAACAATTCGACACTCCCTGTAGGTGATAATTATCACATTTGCTTGGCGCTGCCCAGATTTGTTGGCTATAGGCGCGGCAGATTAACACGTACATCGGCAGCGCTATCGGCTTAATCACCTTGGAAAAGGGGAGACAACTTACATGGAGACATGGATGACAAGACTACTTTAGATAAAAGTAAGATTGCTACATCTCGAACACATGGTTATATGCGGTTACCGGTGTGTTTGTAAGTTTGTACACAAGGGCATCGGACATCTTATTACCATATATGGGAGAGTTGACCTCTGCTATACGTTCAAAATTATCCGATTTCAGAATATTTTGAAATTGCCCCATAAACCTCCTGTTTGAATATGATCGGAGTTTTTTTGATAGCTCATAACAAACGAAGGCGAGGGAAGGCAGTGAATATAATCTGATCATTTTCTCAAGCTATTTCACTTGAGAAATCGCTCGCCAAGACACTAGACTGCTACAGTGAAGAATTAGAATTCAGAATTCCTTCTTAAAATACCGGACACCTTTTATTGGAGTATTTATCAGGACTGACAATATAGCCCAGGAAATCTCTAACATTTTAAATAAGGAAACCGGAACTGAGAAAACTGAAGGACCACACACGAAGTCAGAGAGGGAACTTATTAAATTAACGACACCCAAGACGCGTGTAAGAGGCCGATTCAAGTCTCTTTTATTCATCTGAGCAAAACGTCTGTGAGTCAGGATTGGTGTAAGTTGTGATTTACATTTCATATGTTATTACTAACATGTGAACTAACATATATATATATATATATATTTATATATTACCATGTGAAGTTTAATGTGTAAAACGCACTATTGGAGGTCAAAGTCATTTGAGGCTGGCAACCTCAGCGTATAGAATGATGATTCATGAACCACCACTGCACGGGCTGGTGATTGCTTTATTGCTAGTTTCGTAAAAAGAACTTAAAGCATAATGTACTCCCAGGTTCCGTACGGAGCAGGGAGGGAAAGATGAAAGAAATGATGTACATTCTAAGTATAAAACTTACATTTTCAAAGCAGTGTAAATGTCCCTATAAACATAGTCACTTAAAAATTAATGTATGTTTTTAAGCTTTAAACCAGTGTAAATATCTATGTGAAAATATTCATTTTAAAGTAATGGAAGTTTCAAACTTTTCAATCAGTGTAAAACATAAATGAAAACATATTCAATTTATATTGTGATCACTTTTCAATCAGTGGAGATGTATATGTAAACAGACTCTATCTGTATTATTAACCTTTTCATTTAAATATAAAGTAACTATGAATGCTATTCTATTTAAATGTAAAGAAAGTTTTATCCTGAGAGAGGAAATTTAATTCTCATCGAGAGTAAAGTCTGAGTAATTGGGATGGTGGTATGGGAAGATATGAACCCATAACTATGGGCTGGAAAACGCCATACTCAAAAAAGCATTTCAATCTATTCTTTTACCATAGTTATTGGTGGTACCAGCAGAAAGTACTATCTCTGGAACAAGAAGGAACCGTGGCCTAAGCTTTAAGACGAAGGACCCACGTGGTAGACTCTCCTTGACATTTCTGGGAAGTGAGCTACCCCCGACAACCTTGATCAGAGACGAGCGTGAGCAGAGTAAAAAGAACCAACCCATAAGAAGGTGCAGAACCGACATTGGCAGCTAAGTTCAAATATATGCTGTCACTTGAACTTCTTGTAACATCTCACATTCCATAAAGACTGTGATGATAACTTTTCTTGATCCATAACTATTCAAATTATTTTCCAACTGTTAAAACCTAAAGTGATTAGTAAATTTTTTTATTTGTAATGTTACAAAGTTAATTTCAATTTAATCATTTAAAGTTACTGCGTGTTTGTCTCAGTCAAATTACTACACACACTCTATACAGAGCTATACTAGAATAATACAATTCCACTGAGTAAATCAGGGGTGGGGGCTTAAACGAGCTGAAAGTAATAAGTGCTTAAATCCTTCACAAAAGCGTCGGCAGAATTACAGAGTTAACAGCCAAAGCAGTATTATTCTCGCTTATTCTGAATATCTTGTGAAGACTCCCTTTGTAATAGAAGTGTCATCACCCTTCTATCTACATCTCTGCCAAGAGTAATCTTGTGCGAAGGTAGAAACCCTTGAAGCCCATATTAGATACTCTTGAGTTTTGGCCACTGTTGGACCACTACTGCAAAGCAGGGGAGGAAATACAGTCACAACTGTGTCTTTGAATTCTGTTTAAGGCCGTATCAAACACACATCCCACTGACCTTCATTTTATTTAATCCATCTATATTAAAAATAAGATTCCGATAATCGGCAACGATGTCACTCTTCAACAACTACAGGGCCTCTTGAGCTATTTTTATTACGTACATGAAGTTCGTTGTGTTATCGGAAAGTGAGGCAAACTTTAAACGAAGAGCAGTTTTCATTTATACATCTCTTTTTTTAATGCAAAGCACATACAAAAATAAAATAAAAATTAATCTTTACAGATACCCTCTCAAAAATAACAACCCTGAAGAGCCTCCATGCTAAGAGATTAAAAGATCTGATAAACCCATATGAAAGCCGGGCCAAATTCTTCAACAAGTGCACAATCCAAATGATACCAACCCTTTGCAACATTCCTGTGATGAAATAAGTTTTATCCTTTTACAACATTTTCGTTCTCTCCTGCATTATCAATTCATTTCTTCATTTTCCTCACCGATCTTCCTATTATTTGGCATATTTTATGCACCAACATTTTTGCCTAGTCACTCCCAGACTTGTTTACGTTTCACCATGTGAATAGCAGTATTACAAGGCTAATTAGACAGGCTGGCAGATTATAATTTTATCGCCCAGTGTCATGTAATGCAGACTGTCATAGGACATTATTGTTGACACAAGGAGGTATCGCACGATCGACGGAAAGAAAGCCAGATTGTCTGTCTAAGAAATCCGTCTTGGAGATGTACTTAAACACAGGTGATAATAATTTAATTACTCCCCATAGTCCGTCTCTGCATCAATATTACAGATAACCTGTTACAGAAGAAAATATTGGCGGATGGTATTAGTCAGGAAATGAGTTCACAGATGTGTTCGTAATTTTGCACAAGTGCAATCGGGGTATTACTGCCATATTTGAAAGAGGTCACGAGTTTAAATTTTAAAATTGTTATTTTAAAACACGAGGGGGATAGTAATGATTTAACTCACATAGTTCTAAAAAGACAGGATTGGTCTAAATTGAGAGCCTGAAATAAACTTTAGCTCTCATTGGAAAGCTGGTCAGAAATACCAATGTGGAAGCTTGAAGGAAAATGAGAATATAACCTAACAAATTCGGAGACACAAATCAGACTGCATCGCAACGTCAAATTAGCAACTCCCAGTAGCCAGTTAGAAGGACCGGACAAAGAATTCCAAAATTTATAAGTGACACATCGAAGTATTTGGGAGTCTTTATAGCTTAAAAGAGAACCCACGATTTTAAATACCAAGACTGGAGACTTAAGGAATCAGAGCACCCGTCATAAGAGGAATACTAAAATGTCCACGACCAAGGGTTCGGAACACCTAATCATAGTTGCTGTGTCCATTCATCTGTGCCAGGTGATTGTGTTCTCAAAAAAGTTAATTTGGGGTAAGTGTAACAATTTATTTTACAATGTGAATTTGACATGTCTGTACCTGTTAAGTGGTTTTACAAGGCGTAGGAGGCTGGCAACCTCAACATATGAAAATGGTATGTTCATAAATCACTACAGCAAAAGCTGGTGTTGTCTTTATGCCAGTTTGCTCAGGAAAGCGAAAGCAGAAGCGACCCCAGACTCCGAATGGAGCAGTGAGATGTTTACCTCACATGTGCCTAGGGTGTATAGTATCATTTTGTGAGATATGTGTACTTTTATAATGTTAGTTCAGGCAAAAGCCATTGCACTCGCGCTGTCCAGACACATTTTCCCATTTAAGTGACCAGAAGTGATTTTTTATAACATTCCCTGAGCTATGCTGTATATGCTCAGGGAGAATAAAAATTCAGAGAGACCCAACTAGTGGAAGAACAGCCGGAAAAGGCGCCTGTTTAATCTCCCGACTACAAATCGCTTAGCAGAGGGATTTGTTCAATTTATTTTGTCTAAAGTTCGTGGTTCGAAGCTACAAGATGGTTCTTAGTACCAGACCAGTCTGAAGTAAGAATCTTCGCCACTATCTTGTGATTCAAGAGCTGGGTTTGACACCACCTATCTACAGTGGACACGTTGTGAAGACACCCACCTTGACAGTAGGAGTGAAGTTCATCTAGACGCCTCTAGAGACGAGTCCTCATCACAAAAGACCTGACAAGCAACCATTGCAGTACTCAGCAAGCTAAGTTTTTTTGTTACAGGTGAAAGCAACGGACAATAATCATCAGTCCCCAAATAAGTCTCTGTGAAGACAATTTTTAAAAAACCTCTAAAGCCGCTTTCATCCATATTTATTTAAATTTGTTAAAGACTAATTGATTATTAAATTTGTTATATGTTATTTTAAAAATTCATAGTTGATTCAGTTCTTATAGATAAGAGAGCGCATGTATGATCTAAAATCTTTAATACATGTACATATAGTTACATCAATAGAGTCAAATACTTATAAAAGGAATTTCGCTGGATAAACCAGCTAGGGGCTTGAACGGGCTAAAACCAAATCGCACAAATCTTCATAAAAGGCGGCGGACCAGATACTAAGTTAACATTGCTATGCGCCATGCAGCATTGTTCTTGACTTCTGGAATATCTTATTAAATTGCCTTGAGATAGAAGCATCATTATCCTTCTATCGACAACTCTACCAAGAGTAATCCTGTGTGAAGGTAGACACATTGGAAGACCCAAATTAGTTACTCTTAAGTTGTGGCCACTGTTGGACCATTAATGCAGAGCTAAGGGGAGGCTGATCACCCGTTTGCCAGTCACTTTGATTACGGAAACAACAGCAAACGGATTGATTTGTCGTTGCCCTAAAGACGCCATTAGGCGTGATGGGAACAACGACAAAGAAAATCTATTCGCTGTTGCCCTTAAGACGCCACTAGGCGTAATGGCCACTGACTGCTTTGCCGGTCGTTGGCTAAGGACGGAAGAAGAAGAAGAAGAAGGGGAGGCAATCTGTGACAATTCCAGGCAACGAGGAGGTAGACTGTCGCGCCGTTATCCCGAACTGGACATTAATTGTCACAGCACAGTTGGATAAGAAAGTTGTAAATTGAGAAATGTAAGAAAGATATATAGGATCTCAGAAGTGGCTCGTTAATTGTTAGATTCCTATACAAGTAAGGGGTGAATAGGAAGGCGAATATTCTCACAAAGAGATAATGTCTCAGAAGGGCACATGAGAATGGATTCTGTTTCCTTGCGACAAATCTCCCCTGTTACTCTTACTGAATTCTATAATTGTTATTAAGCCCCCATCCTCTCATACTGAGGAAATGACACATATATGGATTTAAGAGACAGTACATGTAAGAAACTCACTCGACCACTTGGTAGATGATATAACTTATGTACAGATATTTAATCCCTAAACCACATATATGACACAAAGAAAATGAAAAGGTAAACGAAAATAATAATATGGACATAAACACTGAATGACTAAAAGTCCTAGTATGTCCTACTAATCATCATTTGCACTGGTGTAACTATCAGGAGAGTTGCCTAACGTTGTTGAATGTAATGTTCACTTTGTAATACCCTGGAAGGCACTTTAAAATTAGTTCCGTGAGTATCTATGTGAAAGTTCTGTTTGGAATTTGAATAAGATCTCTGAGATTTCTTGAGGAACATAATCCTTATGCTTTTGGACTTATCTGTAATCCGATGTTGTCAGCCCTGGCGCAGATTGTTAGGTGCTGTCGTCCTGCAGCGATATGACATTACACGTGCGAGCGTTGATCTGTGCTCCTTTATGCTAGGGAGTTGACGAGATCTCTGGCTTTTGGTTCTGCTGCTCGGTCAAAAGACTGGCTGTCTGTTACCGTCAGGCGCCGGACACTGAATTCTGCTACTGCGAATGTTGTCCGCTCAGAAACCTAAAAGTCTGAAGACAAAAATGTGGCTTCATGAGTCTTCCTGTCATATGGGAACAGCTATCATTCCCATTCAAACCGCATACACCAGGCATATCAGAATTATTATCCTCTTTCATTCAATAAGAGGACTATTATGTCATACAATCTCAAGATTACAGGCAAACTTTCCATGTTATATAAGATATTTATACTTTACTTTCATTCAGTCACACGTCAGGCATATCAATGTTATATTCATCAGACTTCCTTTCTCACAGTCAAGACATGATAGGTAAACATAGACCTATGTAACTTCAGGAGTTACTTGGTTTAGTCAGTCTTCTTTCACAAGAACTGTGTTCTACAAGGATAGTCGTTCCTTCATACAATGATGAATAACAATAAAATACAATACATTAATGCTGTATGAGTTTGTAGTGTGTTTGGCTCATTTTCTGGATTGTGTTGATAAGTATTTTAAAGATGAAAACATCAAGTTTGCCTGTCATGTGAGTTCGCTGTTTGTGTTTACCGAGTGAACAAGATGGCGGTTTTTGTGATGTGTCAACCGGACAGTGTTTCAAAACATTACAGATTTATTGAGGGCTATTGTTACTGCTCCAGGTACATTGTTGTATGTACCTGCAAGGATACTTGGAGAGGAGATGGGCACCGCCAAGCAAACCTCTTGCCCACTGAAATGTTATGATGGAAAGTCAACTCAGTAATAATTTGCCGGATCGGCCGATGCCCGGATTAACAACGACCGCGCTCTCATTGCCCCTTGAGAGTGATAAGTCAACGAATGGGGTACAAACACCTGTTTTGAAACTTCCAAGAGAAAATTTTGTTGTTGGAACTTGGAATGTATGCACGCTATATGCGTGTGGAAAAGTCAAAGAACTAACACATGAACTTGTTAGATACTCGTGGGACATCCTGGGCCTAGCAGAAGTCAGATGGACAGGATTAGGTGAATCAATAACGGATGATGGTCACAAAATTTGGTTTAGTGGAGATGAGTCTAAACATCAGCATGGAGTAGGTTTTATCGTACATAAAGATAGATTGAACTCTGTCATCAGCTGCACCCCAATAAATAGCAGGCTTATCACCATTCGTATTGCAGCACATCCAAAGAACATCTCCATCATACAGGTATATGCCCCCACTACTGACTATGAGGATGAGGCAATTGATACATTTTATGACAATCTGGATGAAGCAATTAAGAAAATTCCAAAGAAAGATCTTCTCATCGTTCTAGGTGATTGGAATGCTAAAATAGGGCCAGATGCATACGGTCACTGGGCTGGCACAGTGGGGAAATTTGGGACTGGAGAAACCAACGATCGAGGACTAAGGCTACTAGAATTTGCCAGCAACTATAAACTAACCCTTGCAAATACACTATTTCCTCATAAGTTATCAAGAAGAACAACGTGGCATGCCCCAAAAACTGATATACATAACCAAATTGATTTTTATTCTTGTATCCAAAAGATTCAAGTCCAGCATTAATAAAGCCAAGACTAGGACCTTTCCTGGCGCCGACATTGGTAGTGATCACGACATGGTATTGATGACGCTCAAGCTTAAACTCAAAAAGAACTATAATCAAAACAGATGTTCTCAGTTAAGATTCAATTTAGACAAATTGAAAGATCCAGAAATCGCGGGAATCTTTGAGGCAACTGTTGGAGGAAAATTCGCAGCTCTCAACTTTTTGGAGGATGATATCAACTCAATCACAGAGAACATGAAAGACGTGCTCATTGAATCAGCAACAGAAATACTTGGTAAAAGAAAGAAAATAAACAAACCATGGGTTACAGATGAAATTCTGAAGTTATGTGATACACGGCGAGAAATGAAAAAGGTTAAGAAAGAGGTTCCTGAAGCAGCATGGCAATACAGTATGGTGAATAAAAATATTAGAAAGAAAATGAAACAGGCCAAAGAAAAATGGGTAGCTGATCAATGTGAGTCCATTAATACGGGGCTAATAAAAGGTAACAGCAAGGCAGTTTTTGACACATTAAGAAGACTATCAAAACCCCAACAGCCCAGGGTAACTGTCATAGAAGATAGCAATGGGGCTCTGCTCAATGAAAAAACAGCTGTAATGAGAAGGTGGACAGAATATTGTAAAGAATTATATAACTGTAAACTTGACACTGACTTAGGCATATTAAACAACATTAAGTGCGAAAACAGAGAACTCGGAAATGCAGCAATACTACGGGAAGAAGTGGAAGAGGCTATATGTTCGATGAAAAGAGGGAAGTCACCGGGTGTGGATAATATACCAGCAGAGCTCTTGAAATATGGAGGACCAGATATAGTAAAAATCATGACAACAATTTGCCAGAAGATATGGAGTACAAAAAAATGGCCAAAAGAATGGACGCAGTCATTAGTAATACCGCTTCCAAAGAAAGGAAATCTAAAAATGTGCAAGAACTACAGAACCATTAGCCTTATTAGTCATCCAAGTAAGGTAATGTTAAGGATACTTTTGAACAGAATAAAACAGAAATCAGAAGAAATCTTGTCAGAGGAACAGGCTGGCTTTAGACCAAAAAGAAGTACCTCAGAACAAATCTTCAATATTAGATTACTGATCGAAAAAAACATCTCCAGCATCAACATGATTTATACCATAACTTCATCGATTTCACAAAAGCCTTCGATCGAGTCTGGCATGAAGGTTTATGGCAAATAATGAGAAAATTCAATTTTGATACCAACATCATAGATATCATTGAAGCACTATACAAGGACGCAAGCAGTGCTGTTTTTGCAAGCAATGACATTGGAGAATTTTTCAAAACAACTGTAGGAGTTCGCCAGGGATGTATCCTGTCACCAGTGCTCTTTAACATTTATCTAGAACATATTATGCAGGAGGCTCTCTACGATTATAAATCAACCATATCGATTGGAGGCCGACCTCTGTGTAATCTACGTTTTGCTGATGATATTGATCTGATAGCTGGAATAGAATCAGAACTTCAAGACCTTACCTCTAGACTGGAGAAAGTAACAAGAACATATGGGATGGAAATTAATATAGAAAAAAGCAAGATATTGGTGAATAGCCATAAGAAACATGTTCCGACCAACATTACGTTAAATGGGCAAACGTTAGAAGAAGTTAACACCTTTAAATATCTCGGGTCCACTATATGTAGTGATGGAAGATCAAATAAAGAAATCAAGACAAGACTTGAGATGGCCTCAGCTGCCATGACAAGGTTGAATGTGATCTGGAAAAGTAACATCAGTTTTCCTGTGAAGATCAAATTATACAAATCACTTGTATTATCTATTCTCTTGTATGGGTGTGAGGGCTGGACACTCACTGCAGATACGGAGCGAAGGATTCAGGCTTTCGAGCATAAATGTTATAGAAGAATTTTGCGCATTTGCTATAAAGAGCACAAAACAAATGTCTATGTTAGAGAGAAGATAAACACCTATGCAGGCCATCAAGAACCACTTTTGTCAATAGTGAAACGTCGAAAGCTTGCCTGGTTTGGGCATGTAACTCGTCATGACTCCCTTTCGAAAACGATCCTCCAGGGAACAGTCGAAGGTAAACGGAGAAGAGGAAGGCAAAGAAAATCCTGGGCTGATAACATCAAAGAATGGGCAGGACACGGTTTCTCCACACTTGTACGCATTGCTGAGAATAGAGAGCAGTGGAGGACCCTGTCTGCTGATGCTTCCACCATGGCACCCCTACGACCCATGACGGGTTATGGGTTGAGATGAGATGAGATGACAATACATTTATATTACACAAATAGATAAAGTGAGTGACCAACTGGCCAAGCGATCAGGTTGCTTTCTTCTGTAGCACAACTACATAGTTTTGGAATTGAAACCTGGCTGTGGAACACTCCAGTTTACCAGCTGTAAATGGGCACTCAGCTGTGCTCTCGAGCTAGGGAAGGAAAAGGCGGCGAGGAAGGGAACTGTTCACCTAACCTCGTAAAAGTGGGATCTTTCATGATGAAGCTTCTAACACTTCATTTCCCTATGACAATCTCTGCCATGGGACTGCCTCTATCTTCGTAATGGATAAAGCAATTAATATGATAGATGTTATCTTCTATTTGCTGTGGGGCTAGTTGAGATAAGTTTGTATGCAAGCAACAATCATTCACATAGCACATGTTTAGATCATATTAAGAATAACAATACATTTATACCAATGAATAATTCACATAGCACATGTTTAGATCATATTAAGAATAACAATACATTTATACCAATGAATATTCTACGTGCATATTTTGCAGTATATACGAACCCGCACAGAGTGAAATCATACATGTGTGAGTCACGCAACGTCATTTATGCTTTTATATGCAAACGTTGCACCATTAGTACATCGGCCAAACACCGCTTGGTTAATACCAAAGTGCTTGTAGTGTAGAATTCCCCGCCATGTAGATGCACTCGGCCCAGAAGTCGGGCGTGTAAGTGAAGTTTTCGTCTAAGCTTCTAGATTTTATGAATCTCTTCTCACGTGTTCTAAATTATTGGATGGGATATCCCCGTTGCTGATGTCACTGAATTGTGAGGGGTGGGTGTTCCGTCGTAATCACACGTAAATTCTCTCCCTGACCTCTGAGCTTGTGTGACGCAATTTTGAACCGTCTTGCGTGAGGAAGCTTCCCCGCCCCGTAATTACTGGTTACTCCTAGAAGGCATACACGTGCTGGCTGATGCAATGAAATTTGACACTGGGGCGTTTTCCGTCAGGTCCCTCAAATAAGGTGCAATAAAGCAATGGATCTCTAGACTTTAAGACGCCTTTTACTCTTAATTAAGGTATATCCTCTGGCCATGTGTTATAACCTGGTGTTGATGCGTTTGCGATATTTACTCAGTAACCATTAGTAAGCGCCGTGATGTCTGAGAGAGAAACGCTGACTACATCGCCGAAAATACCGTAGTGTAACGTGAAAATTAATGAGAATAAAGGAGAGAGAGAAAAAAGGGAAGAGAAGGGAGACAAAGATGGAGAGAAGAATAGACCGTGTTACGACATAGACAAACTTGCTAAGGAAGGAGGAGTACTACAACAAAGTGATAAAACATAAATTTTGAAATGGCAAATACAACTACACAAGCCACATTCAAGTCCAAATAGGAAAGAGATCACCTAGGCCATATAAAAATTGATGCCTGTCATCAGCTATCTAGGACAGACCAGGTCATAATTTTCCGGCTACGCACTGGGCAAAACAGACTGAGAGACCATCTATACCACAGGTATATGATTGATGCAACAGATCTCTGCACCTACGCCACCAGCCCCACGACAGCCGAACATCCGCTGCAGTCCTGCCCAACATACAGCAATGAGCGGAGCAGCATTTGGGAACAACCTATTTCTCTCAAGGAAAAACTGTTTGCAGATGTCAGGTACCTTGAGCTGACTACTGTCTTTGTGAGAATCATTTGTGTCAAAGTCTGAAATCGAACCAGGAAGAAGAAAACGAATTATAGATATTCGTCTGAATGGTAGGAGTGAAATGCCGAATGTTTTGTGATTATCCTTCATCAACCACAAGAAAGAAATATTAACGTAAAGAAAATAATTGCAATAGGGCAGCACAGAATATAAAATACCAGAAAACAAAAATATGGCCTGATTATTTTCATCATTTACGCATCATAAAGTTAGCACATACTGTCAGCAATTCATTACACTTGCACGTCAAATATCACAGGCTCAACCAACAATGCTATTAATTAAAACGTTCCTATAATTTAACGCATAGGCTATTGCTAATTTGAAACTGCGATTAACCATAATTTAATACGAAGCGTTACTAACTTCGTGCAAGCAAATCGAATTCAACAAATCAGTGGCAGTTAACGAAGGTGGAACGAAATCACCAACAACGACATATATTTCCATGTTCAATATGCGTTATACAGTAGCCTTAATAAAACCGAAAGAAACAGCTTTTTTCTAATTTATTTATTCATTTCTGATAAATTTCTGTGTTAAACATTAACATACAAGTTCCACTGACTATAATCAAAGTGAAGCCACGTGTAATAAATTTCGCGTCTCGATCAAACAGGGTAAAAATTACCTTAGGAAACAACCTGAATATTATCTGTCACACAGCACAGCCAACGCAGTTACACCACAGTGGCAATGAATTCTCCCGCTAGAAAATCCAAATAAGAAGTGACATTCACACCGCGGGCTTAAAGTATGGATTATTTTCAGCAAAGCGCTGATGCAAATAAACCGAAATGAGTAGAGTGCGTAGACAGTTGTAAGATGAAACACCGCTCCACTAAACTTAATAACACAGAAACGTGAACTTAAGAATTACTACTACCAGAATGTCAGAAAACATTACCAACTGAACCATCTACGATCTGTGTCACCCAGTCCACATACGAGAGCTGAGCGGGTTGTTGTTTCCTGTGAAAGTACTGTGCCAGGACATCGTCTGCCCGAGGCTGCGACAGGGTATTGATCCGGCTAAAAGAATAGTATCTTACGGCAAGGGTAAATTCATCGTATACAAATTTAGCCTGCTGTAAATAATGTTTTACGGCAGGAGAGGAAAAAAAAAAACTCTAGTCATGCAAGCATTAAAATATTCAGCTCTTTAATTTTATGTAGTCAGAACAACCGATAGACACACAGATGCACAGATAAGAGAAGCGATTATATGGAGTGGGTTCAATTCTCTGCATTAAACAACAGGAGGCTGATACTTGGGAGTCATGACCTAAGTGGACCTGCCCTAGGGTGCAAAGGAGATTAAGGGGCTGAAACACTTGATCGACAGGGGGACCACTTCTGATGATCAGATTGCCTCCTGTTGTATCGCTCTGTATAGAGTTCCCTATCATCTGATAAAAAATTTCAACCACGAATATCAAGATTAGATAAACAAAAAGTACAGTTAATTCCAATGCATATACTGCCTCAGGGAAGTCAAATGTTAGAGACGTCACTATGTTGGGTCAAGTTTATGGGATGGGGGTAACACGTACTGCTCCTTGCTGCCTTTGCCTCAAGAACAGCGTCATCATAATTCATCTTCGTGTCATTTTACTTTGTACTCCTTACAGTAAAGTAACCTATTAGGTGGTCCTGCAGGAAGCCTGCGCCAAGCAGGCACATTCTCTTGCAGTGGTAGTTTCTGGGACATATTATTTTACATGGTGACATTGCCAGCCCATTGCCCAACCTCATATTATTTGCCTTGTACGACATGCTTGGGGACACAGTAGACCTATTCCTCCTTTATCTCTTCAGAGACCCCCGGGAACAACACAAGGCACGAGTAGAGTCAGGTTCCCATTTACAGCTGGGTTAAACTGAAATGTAGCGCCCCCAGGTTTTGAACCCGGAACCCGGTAATTTAGCCGCGAGAGACAAACGTTCTAACCACTCTGCCAATCGGACTCTCCAAGATTAAATATAAACTAGAAAACAAAACTTAATGACCGAAGGGAAGACACCATAGCTTTTCAAACCATAAGGGGGAGCGATCTCCCCTTGTCAAGATGGCGACGTAAATATAGACGTTTCCGATTTTATACTTTTCTTGTTGGGACCATACAAATAGAAACACAACATTGCTGCCTTATTGGTAGGCTGGGGACAGTCAAAGGCTAAGAAAGGCAACCCGACAGAAATGCCCGTTGAAACAGAATGCACTGGGCCACATGCTGATCGAAATAGTGCAACATAATTTGCTTAATCACGAGTTTAAAAAAAAGCATTCTTTACAAAATTAAGTTCCCTCCACCAATCAACGTTGAAGACGATACAGCAACAATGGCAAAGTAAACTCTAAATGTTCGTGACGAAAACAACAGAAGAAATTGCTGGAAAACGTAATTACCGGACGAAGCCTCAGGGGACTGAAGAAAGAATAATGATATGTGACAAACGAATAAAACTGACGAAATATAGAAAGTCATGAAGGAGCTGACAAGATAAAGATACCGAATAAATAACGACATCTGGAAAAAGATACATTGAATTTACGAATATACAGACAGACAGACAGACTGACGTACAGACAGACAGACAGACCGACCGACCGATAGATCGACTGACTGACTGATTCACCGATTGGCCGACCGATTGACTGATTGAGAGACAGACAGACAGACAGACAGACAGATAGATAGATAGATAGACAGATAGATAGATAGATAGATAGACAGATAGATAGATAGATAAATAGATAGTGTCACGGGATTTACTCCCTTGCTCTGCAGTGATGGTCCAACAGTGGCCAAACTTCAGAGTATCTACTGAGGGTCTTCTAAAGGTGTCTACCTTTCACTCAAGATTACTCTTGGCAGAGATGTGAACTGAAGAATGGTGCTTCAAATCTAGGGAGCCTCATAGGAATTTAAAGAAATCAAGTGCTCCGGAGAAGATACTCTCAATGACAATGGAAAACGACTCCTTAGATTCTGCAGTGAGCAGAATCTGATCATTACAAACACAAAGTTCCCCCATAAGCGCATACATGCATACACTAGATGTGAACCAACTAAGAATGAGAAGTCAGTGATCGACTATGCCATTGTTAGGAGGAGCTCATTCAAATATGTCCGGGATGCTAGAGTCTGGAGGGGGCCAGAAATTGGAAGTGATCACTACCTGCTTACAATCAAAAGAACAACTGAAAGAGTTGCTCAGACTAGGAATTGCCCAACATCACGCAAGAAACTAAGTAAAAGAACGGGAGAAATGAGCATTAAGACCTACAAGCTGAGAGAGCCAGAAATTAAGACCAGATATCAGGGGCTTATTGCTGCAGCGGTGAGCAGCACAGAAGAACAACCTGATGACTTGGAAACCCTCTGGCTTAAATTCATAAAGACAGCTGCTGCAGAAGCATGTGGTGAAGTCCGACTTGGGAGCAAGAGAAAGAGGACACCTTGGTGGACAGAGGAAGTCAAAGTGCAAATAAGAGAGAAAAAATGGCATGGAAACAATACTTAGGAGCTAAAAACACAACAGGGCAAATGGAGAAAAGAGAGAATGTGTGACACTCAGAACAGAAGCAAAGAACAAGGTGCTAGCAGCAAAACAGAAGTCCTGGGAAGAATTTGGAGAAAAGCTAGAAAAAAGATGCGCAAGAAAACCAGAAATTGTTCTATAAGACCATAAAGAACATGAAGAAAGAAAAACAATGCCCTCTCAAATTTATAAAGGACAAGCAAGGCAAATTGCTTACTGCCCCGAAGGAAGTAATGGAAAGATGGACAGAATATCAAGGCATGTAAGGAGAGAACAAGAAAGTATTAAGTGGGGTACTGGAAGATGAGACAGGTCTGTATTTCCAAGATAAAGATAGAGTTGATAGCATCAAAGAAGAGTTGGCCACTCGAAAAGCAGCAGCTGGGAGACTTTTTCAGGCCATAAATCGAGGAGTCCTCAGCAAGAGAGAGGTTGTTAAGAAAACGAAGATGGCTGTATACCGCTCCACCTATGTCCCAGTCTTGACATATGGATGCAAGTCATGGGCAATGACTACAACCCACAAAAGCCAGATCCAAACCTCAGAAATGAGGTATCTGAGGAAGGTGGTTGAAGTAACAAGAAGAGACATGGTCCGCAACCAGACGATACGTCAAGGCCTAAAATCCCATCCCCTGAAGACCCAAGTAGAACAGTCCCAACTAAGATGGTTTGGCCATGTCTGCAGAATAGGAGAAGATCGGCTACCACGACAAGCATGGGAAACAAAGAGCCAGGGATCCAGACCCCCAGGACGACCCAGAGTCCGCTGGGAGGACAACATTAGACAATCTTTGAAGGACCGAGGACTAGAATGGAACCAGGCCAGGAGGAAGACAGCCGATAGGATAGTCTGGCGCTCTTTCTTCCAAACCTCTACACCTCACGGTAGAAGGAGAACGACTAAGTAAGTAAGAAAGTAAGTACTCCGGCTGATAGGATCCAGGCCGTGTCAACTTTGTATCTTTCCTGACCTTCAATGAGTTAGGATTTTGCTCGTTCTGATGAGCCCCCAACTCTCGTAACTTAGTAAAATATTACTTAAATAGGTCTGTTATAAGTATTTAAAATGACTGAGACATACGAGTGCAGTTCACTCAAAATGACTAAATCAACTATCAATTTGTATATTTACAGATAACAAAATTTAGTAGTCATCGTTAACAATTGTAAAATAAATAAGGGTGGGGTGAATAGATAGTCTTTAAAATGTCCTCATAGGTGATGATCTGATTTGAAAAAGTCTTTCTGGTGTTAAAACAGAGAGTTCATTTGGCAGCTTTGAATGGGTACTTAGCTGCCAGAAAAATTTCGGTTGGTTTCTGCTCCAGCCAATGCTTGTTCTTTGCACGTTATGGACTGGTTCACTATCGTCACTAGTCAAGTCTGGTGGGCGCAATACGTTCCTCGTAGTATTGTAGAGTAATTGCAAAGATGGTCCAGCATCTGTTAAGAACCGTCTGCTGTAGGTGACTAGCTCTGACTGCAGGCCACTTATACCACTCACTTGTTCCACAGATAGCACCACCAATTGGTACCACCGACAAGTATCATGAAATAAGAGAGAACAAAAATACCCTCCTGAGTATTGGGTTTCCAGACACAAAATCAGGTGTCCCTCCCTTTCATTCCACCATCCCATCTGCTTCAGAACTTTACCCTCTCTGAGCATTAATATTAATCCCAGTGAGCGGAAAACATCCATTGCATTTATACTGAACATGTTTACATTTACATTTGCACTGGTTGAAGGGGTTAAAATAATAAGTGTCACGGTGTCCCTCCCCTTAGCTCTGAAGTATTGGTCCAACAGTGGCCAAAACTCAACAGTAATTAATGTGGGTCTTCAAAGGTGTCTACTTTCGCAAAAGATTACTCTTGGCAGAGTTGTAGGTAGAAGGATAATGATGCTTCTAGCTCAAGGTGTTATCCACAAGATATTCAGAAAAAGAGAGAACAATGCTGCATGAGGCTAAGCAAATGTTAACTCTAGTATCTGCCGTCAACTTTTGTGAAGGATAAGGTTTTATTATAATTCGTTAACTCGCTCAAACCCCCAGCTGAGTTAATTCAGCGAAATTCCTGTTATTATTATTGTATAGCTCTGTTAAGTGTAAGGCATTGAAATGCGTAAACTGCTAATTAAATCGCATTTCTAAGAAACAACACTTGAAACAATGCGACCTAAATTAATCCTAACATTAATTATACTGCGTTACCAAAACGAACGAACAGATGGACTCAAATAGAAAGAGAAGGGAGGGCTGAAAGTCGGGAACGCATGCAAAATTGAACACGAGTCTCGCTATTAATGCCACCCCAGCAAGCGTAACGCGATACACACTTACTACTATCACGCGTGTAAGGCCACATGCACTAACTTTTTTTCAGACGGACAGTGATAAAAACACTAACCTTCCCAGAGTTAGGTTTTTAAATCCTGAAAAACTCTTATTGGGAAAGATGACAATAGATGGGTTTACGTTTGAAAACATTACAGTGCCCAGACAGCACATCTTCGAAACAGGAGGTAGAAGAAATTGCATATTTTGAACGCAGCCACTTAGCTCTTTTAAATTTGTATATTTGGGTTCCTTAGGGCTTGCTGACAAAGAATATGTAAAACGTTACGCAAATAGTCTAGGAATTAACAAGTTATAGCCAAAATAAAATGATGGTGCTGTCAGACAACACCCAAAATCAGAATCGCTCAGTGGTAGATTTTTTAAACCTTCATTGTACGGGAAATGGGCCACAAGTTACATTTGAACTGATTGGCTGGAATGATATGTAAGGCTAAACACGATTAGTCGGACTATAAATGCTATCCTTGGTTGTTAGGGGAGACGTAGGAAGGTAAAATTTTTTTCAAACACTTGTCGAAACGTGGCTCCATTGGCCAGACTCGCTGATATAATCACTTAGGAGCGTTAGTTCGAGACCACTAGTTCAAATAAGCTTGATAAAGCAACAGTGCGTTGAAGCCAGCTCATATTTTTGCTAAATAAAAGCCTGGAACATAAGCAGATGGGAATTTGTGCCAGTAATTGTGCCAGAATTCATTGCTAGTCAACGTATCTGTGTATTTCCATAAATTGTGGTAAGCTTGAAACATTCAGTATCTTTTAATGAAAATTGAATGTGAATTGTTAATTTATGCCTGTATATATGTGTAGTTCAGTAGCAAACATGATGTAAAGCCTATAATGCTCCAGCCTGAACAGAAGGTGTCGGAGGAAAGTAAAACTGCATGGAATGGCCAAACAGTACACTGACACCTAGATTATTGATTAGAAGAAATAATGCTGGAAGTGCAGAGGCGTAGTAACCATTAAGGAGGTTAATACTGGTATAAAGTATTTCAGATGAAGCTGACATTTGGCCTAACGCTCTGAACTCAATGTTTGTGATG
Organism: Oreohelix idahoensis; assembly: GCA_024509875.1. Taxonomy (NCBI): domain Eukaryota; kingdom Metazoa; phylum Mollusca; class Gastropoda; order Stylommatophora; family Oreohelicidae; genus Oreohelix; species Oreohelix idahoensis. The sequence goes on from JAMPIV010007016.1 coordinate 466,475, forward strand.
TATTGTGCTCAGTGTAGAACTAGAGTATCAATTAGTTATGAAGTAGAAGGTACATCCTTCTTGTTTTCAGGGACTGTGGTCTTGACGTTATTGAGCAGCACCTGGTCAGAGCCTTGCTGAATCCAGAGTCGGACAGCATACTCCTTGGTCCATTTAGCTATCAGTGAGGTGTCTCCAGAGCCCAGGGGAGAAATCGAGCAGAGGAGTCTTTTCCTGCCGCCATCACGCAAGATAAGCTGATGTGGCCAGCTGAGCTCAAAATTATGTACCCCCATCTTAAAATAACATTGTAACATAAACTTAAGAGGGGAAGTAAATTGTTTTAATATCAGGAACTGAGAACATCTCCAATACTAGTTCCAATAAAGACAAACTATTGAAGTCATGATGACAAATACCAACAGAGCTTGAACAAAACAAAACCAGTATTACCTCATATTACTACTACACAACTGACACACATAGGATACTTTTAATAATATATGTCACTACAATATTCATATTGATAAATTCTGTACATATAACTTGTAATTAAAATTGATTGTGATTCCTGGTTCCTTTGTATTTGAATCAGGACACATACACATTCATAACAGCAATGAATACATATTGTTATTTGAAAAGTTATCAGTGACTCCGTTAAGATATCCTTGTAGAGTGTTTTATGTAAGTGAGTGTCACAGTGTTGTCAAGTGTAGTGGAATAAATTAAATTGTTTATCTGTCTGTTGTCGTTTTGACTTACACTTCATCATACACATACCCTAGACATATAACGTAGTCATCACACTATTCCAGAATAATTCTGACTGAGGTATACATATGTGGCAGCAAGTAAGGTTATATATAATACACTACTCTTATTAGATATATATACCTTCACAGCTGATCTCAGTCAGTACACTAAGTCCCCTATAGATATTTATAACATCCTACTTCACCACATATATTGGGGGCTCGTCCGGGATTTGGAATCTTTACCTATTAAAAATAGTGGGGGTAATTCACTTCAGGGAATATAAGAATTAAAAGGATCCTTGGGTGGAATTAAATAAGGTTGAGCTCACGGTGCCTGTGTTGTCCATTAGATATATATTTAGAGATTGAATTGTTGGTTAGACATTGTATAAATTTACCTGATAGACAATGGCGGACCTGGCCAAATTTCGATCTGCTGCTGTTCAGACTGCAAAAGAGTTAGGATTAGATGGGCAAGTTATGGTTGCCTATGTCACTACAGAATGTGACAAATTTATTGAACGCGAAGAAAGAAGATTAGAAAAAGAGGCCGAAAGAAAGTTAGAGGCTGAGACTAAGAGGTTGCAGATTGAGGCTGACAAAGAGGCTAAGGCATTGGAAGCCGAGGAAAGAAGACAGGCTGCAGAAGAAAGAAGATTGACTGCAGAGAGGGAAGCAGAAAAGGAGGAGAAGAGATTACAAAGGGAACATGAGTTACGACTTAGGGAGCTTGAGTTTCAGGGCCATGCTCCTGAAAATGGTGCCAGTCCCTTTGCCTCTGATGCCACTGCTAGCCAAGGAGCCTCAACCTCAGCTATGAATTTTCATTTAGATCATTTTGTTGAGAAAGACGATGATATAGAGAGCTATCTAAATAGGTATGAACTATTAGCTACCACGTATGGGTTAGAGAGAGAAAGGTGGAGCTTAAAGTTATCTCAAGGACTTCGTGGGGCAGCTTATGAAGTTTTTGCAAAAATGAGCAGAGGTGATCAGGAAAATTATGACATGCTAAAGCAGGCTCTTTTGTTAAGGTATGAAAAGAATGCAGAATTTTATAGGAAAAAATTTAGGAATGCTAAACTACTGTCAGGTGAAACCTATCACCAGTTCTCTGCACGAATAGAGACATACTTGGAGAAATGGACTTCTCTGGGGAAAACCCAAGATCTTAAGGAAATGGTCCTTATAGAGCAGCTAAGAGAGTCCATGGCTCCAGACCTGAGAAAGTTTCTCATGGAACAAGGTGCAGAGAGGCTGGGTGAGTTGCTAAATGTTGCTGAAAGGTATCAAGCAGCTCAAGCAGAGGTAACAGGTAATAAAAAGAAACAAGTGGATAACTTTAGGGCACCACAGAACTTTAATAAATTTGATCCTAAGGATCAAAATAAAGGTAAGCACCAATTTGATAGGCCACGGTATGAAAATAAAAATAAATTCCCACAATTCGATGAAAGGAAATATGATGAAAGAAAATCTTTCAACCAAGGAAAAAGGTGGTGTAAGAATTGTCAGATGGACAATCATGACACTGACCGTTGCAGAAGGAAACCTGTGTATATGGCAACCCTTCAGGTCAGGTCGACCTCAAGACAGGAGGAGGATATTATGTTGGATACCACTCCAGAAGAGATGAGGAAGGCACAGGCTGGGGATAAAACACTCAAGCCTTGTTTCAGAAAATTGTCAACTTGTCATACAACTCCAGGCAAGGGAGATTTTTACATGAAAAACAAGTTGATGTATAGGAAGACTGGAGCTAGATCCAAAGGTCAGGGACAGCTGGTACTTCCTAAAAGATATCTTCTTCTTCTTCCATCCTTAGCCATCAACCGGCAAAGCAGTATGTGGCCAGTACGCCTAGTGGCGTCTTAGGGCAACAACAAATTGATCAATCTATCGCTGTTTCCACCACGCCTAGTGGCGTCTTTGTGGAACAAAAACAGACCAAACAATCTATCATTGTTTCCGTAATCAGATTGGTTGGCAAGCAGGTGATCAGCCCACTGTGCGAAGTTTTTACGGGATGGGGTAAACAGCCCCATGCCCATACCCTCCTTAGTCGCCTTTTACGACATGCGTGGTAGGGTGCAGTGTTACTATTCTTTGCTCCCCTTTCAGGCCCCGGTAACACACGGGTGAACTAAAAGATATAGGGCAGACTTAATAAGGAGCCTACATGTGAAACCAGATGGGGTCCATGAGAAGATAGGTACCATCATTCAAAAGGTGGCTCACAATTATTATTGGCCCAAAGCAAGATGGGACATTGAGAATTTTGTAGAAAGGTAGCATAGCACATGAGGGAACACCCACAAGTGGGAACATTGATCAGGACCTGGACACGCCACGGGGCAAAATTAGGCCTGATAATAAAAAGAAAAATAGATTTGATAAAGTGGACCAAATGGAATGGGAAGCCCCTTTTCACGGACAAGCTTCACTTAACTGTTTTACAATGGCCACTATGCGGAGAGTGCAAACAGATGTCTTACCCCAGGATAAGCCGACAATCCCTCAATCGGACTTAAACAAACTGGAGGAAGAGGATGTAGAGAGGAAATCTCTCATCAAGAATTTTAAGTGGGGAGAAAGCCCCAAAAGAAAAATTGGTAGCGGGCGTTTTGTGAATGATAATTCTGGGAGGAAAAATCATCACTATAAAGCTTCGAGTGGAAGAGACCATACCGGTGCATGGACAAATAGGTCCACACAATTAAAGGTCCATATGTAGCTTTGTTAAGAACGTGGACTGATGAAAAGGCAGAGGAAAACATTACATCTTCATACCAATATGTGAATGAGCTGACCACTCGTTTAAAAACTGGCTGGAAACTTGCCAATGAAAATTTGAAACAAGCCAGGAAGAAACATGCTGCCTATTATAACAGGAAGGCGAAAGACAGAAATTTGGCTGTGGGAGAGAAAGTACTGCTTCTTTTGCCCGGGAGTCAGAATAAGTTACAAATTGGATGGCAGGGTCCATATACAGTTTTAGAGAAGGTGTCTAGAACAAATTATAAGATAGATAAGAAGGGGAAAGAAAAAATCTATCATGTGAATCTCCTGAAGAAATATTTGGAAAGAGAACATCAGGAAGAGACACACTTGTTGACCTTGTCCATCGCCATGGAGATGAAAAAGGAACCACTTTCATCATTTGAATATCCATTACACCCCTGTGAGACAGCAGCACAGGTGAAAATCAGTACACATTTAACGAAAACTCAGAAAGAGAGAGTGCAACAGGTTCTAAATAATCATGCAGAGGTGTTAACAGACCGACCAGGGCATACAAACCTATTGGAATATGATATGAAACTGATAGACCCCACACCTGTCTGTATGAAACCATATTCGATTCCGTTTGCTAAGGAGAAAGCTTTGAAGGAAGAGATAGACTATCTGTTGAAGGAAGGAATTATTTCGCACAGTAAATCTTCGTATAGTTCCGGTGTTGTACTCTTAAGGAAGCCCTCTGGAGAACATAGACTCTGTATAGATTACAGGAGACTGAATGCTATTACAGAAGGACAGGTGGATCCATTGCCGGATACAAATCAGCTGTTTGCCAGACTAAATAAAGCTAAATATTTCTCAAAAGTGGATTTGAGTAAAGGATACTATCAGATTCCAGTAAAGCCTGAGGTTAGACCATACCTAGCTTTTAGTACCTCAGAAGGACACTATGAGTTTAATAGATTGCCATTTGGATTGAAGAATGCGCCTAGTGTCTTCTCTAGAATGATGAGAAAATTGTTGGATGTAAACATTTCGGAGGAACGTAACGAATCCCTGAGTTGCCTCTTTGATTGAGGATATTCCGAATGTTTCATACAGGATAATAAGAAGATTATGGGATCCACTACGAAAACTCTGCTATCACCAGGTATATGTTATCTCCTCATAACGTACATTTTGAGGGAAATATAATGTTCTCTGGACATGTCATTGCGCAGACTCAGAGAAGAGAAATGGTGAATACGGGTTGCGAAGCAGCATTAAGACAAGCACTCACACTTGCGGCTGTTCAGTAACATAACCGAAATATATTATTGGTTGTAGAAGTCTGAGGCAGATTTCATGAGTAGTGCCTACTCTGAATGGACCCAACTACATAAAACCATGATAGCACCACAGCAGAGTAAAGTCAAGTTGACTTACATTTATCTATGTGTATATAGAATAAAGGACTGACATGGGATGTCTGTTTTAAGAGGGGAGGTGTCGTGAAATATTCTAATCCACATATATAAATTATCAGGTAAATATAAAGCCTAATAAATACATATAATAAAGAAAAGAGAAATGGTAAAATAACAGTGCTGTCACAAAGAATGTACTCGAAATCCCCTTTGTTTTATGCTTCGTCTGCAAATTGTAACGTTTCCACGTTAAATATAAGCCACTGCATAAATACAAGCGTTTCCACAACACATTAAAACGGGTATTGCATTTCTAAGAAAAACATTGAGAGGCACAATGCGTAATGACCTAAATTAATCCTAACATTAATTATACTGCGTTACCAAAACGAACGAACAGATGGACTCAAATAGAAAGAGAGAGGGAGGGCTGAAAATCAGGAACGCATGCAAAATTAAACACGCGTCTCGCTATTAATGCCACCCCAACAAGCGTAACGCGATACACAATTACTACTATCACGCGTGTAAGGCCACATGCACTAACTTTTTTTTCGGACGGACAGTGATAAAAACACTAACCTTCCCAGAGTTAGGTTTTTAAAATCCTGAAAAACGCTTATTAGAAAAGATAACATTAGATGGGTTTACGTTTGAAAACATTACAGTACCCAGACAGCACATCTTCGAAACAGGAGGTAGAAGAAATTGCATATTTTGAACGCAGCCACTTAGCTCTTTTAAATTTGTATATTTGGGTTCCTTAGGGCTTGCTGACAAAGAATATGTAAAACGTTACGCAAATAGTCTAGGAATTAACAAGTTATAGCCAAAATAAAATGATGGTGCTGTCAGACAACACCCAAAATCAGAATCGCTCAGTGGTAGATTTTTTTAAACCACCATTGTACGGGAAATGGGCCACAAGTTACATTTGAACTGATTGGCTGGAATGATATGTAAGGCTAAACACGATTAGTCGGACTATAAATGCTATCCTTGGTTGTTAGGGGAGACGTAGGAAGGTAAAATTTTTTTTCAAACACTTGTCGAAACGTGGCTCCATTGGCCAGACTCGCTGATATAATCACTTAGGAGCGTTAGTTCGAGACCACTAGTTCAAATAAGCTTGATAAAGCAACAGTGCGTTGAAGCCAGCTCATATTTTTGCTAAATAAAAGCCTGGAACATAAGCAGATGGGAATTTGTGCCAGTATTTGTGCCAGAATTCATTGCTAGTCAACGTATCTGTGTATTTCCATAAATTGTGGTAAGCTTGAAACATTCAGTATCTTTTAATGAAAATTGAATGTGAATTGTTAATTTATGCCTGTATATATGTGTAGTTCAGTAGCAAACATGATGTAAAGCCTATAATGCTCCAGCCTGAACAGAAGGTGTCGGAGGAAAGTAAAACTGCATGGAATGGCCAAACAGTACACTGACACCTAGATTATTGATTAGAAGAAATAATGCTGGAATTGCAGAGGCGTAGTAACCATTAAGGAGGTTAATACTGGTATAAAGTATTTCAGATGAAGCTGACAGTTGGCCTAACGCTCTGAACTCAATGTTTGTGATGTATTGTGCTCAGTGTAAAAAGAGAGTATAAATTAGTTATGACGTAGAAGGTACATCCTTCTTGTTTTCAGGGAATGTGGTCTTGATGTTATTGAGCAGCACCTGGTCAGAGTTTTGCTGAATCCAGAGTCGGACAGCATACTCCTTGGTCCATTTAGCTATCAGTGAGGTGTCTCCAGAGCCCAGGGGAGAAATCGAGCAGAGGAGTCTTTTCCTGCCGCCATCACGCAAGATAAGCTGATGTGGCCAGCTGAGCTCAAAATTATGTACCCCCATCTTAAAATAACATTGTAACATAAACTTAAGAGGGGAAGTAAATTGTTTTAATATCAGGAACTGAGAACATCTCCAATACTAGTTCCAATAAAGACAAACTATTGAAGTCATGATGACAAATACCAACAAGCTTGAGTTTAAACACTGAATAATTCTTTAACAAACAATATTCATCATCGAGTGATGTTATGGAGTATTGGTTAAGAGTTTACTTGGCAGCTTTTATGTTTCTACTTAGCTGCCAATGAGGTTCTGCTCCTGCTGATGTTTGGGTCTTTGCAGATAGATGACTGGATCACACTCGTCACTGGCCAAGTTTGAAAGTTGTAGCACGTTCCAAGAAGTGTCAGGGAGTAACTACCAAGCTGGTCCCGCGTCTCTAAGACCCGTCTGATGATGGCGTCTACCGTCGACTTCAGGCCACATATACCCTCACCTGTTCCAGAGATAGTACCCTCAGTTGGTACCACCGACTAGTATTACAAAGGAAGAGAAACAAATATCCTCCTGAGTATTGAGTGTCCCGACACATACTTATGTGTCCCCTCTTCCTATTCCACCATCCCATCTATCTCAGAACTTTACCCTTGATGATAATTAATCTTAATCCCACTGAGCGAAAACTTTCTTTACATTTAAATTGAATAGATTTATGTTTACATTGGTTGAAAAGGTTAATAACATAGATTAAATATGTTTTCATTTACATCTACGCTGGTTGAAAATATTAATAATATAATAAGTATGAACATCATTTCTTTCATCATTCTCTTCCTGCTCCATATGGAACTTGGACTACCTCTGCTTTTAGTTCTCTGTAAGAAACTCGCATAAAGCAGTCACCAGCCCTTGCAGTGGTGGTTCATGAAATCATCATTCTATAAGCTGAGATTACCAGCCTCAAATGACTTGGACATCCACTTAGCAATTTTCACATATTAATATTCACATGTCAATATATACATATTATTTCTCGTGTTAATAATGGAAAACATAGAATTATAGATATACAACTTACCCCAAATTGACTTTGGGATCACAGACTTCTGGCTCAGAGATAGAGTTAATGCAACTTGTTGAAGATGCCTCTTACACATGTTCTGAGGTTGTTACTTTATAATAAGCTCCCACTTTGACTATGTGTCAGATTCCTCAGATTCCGGTTTTCCTTGCTATTAAGGGTAGAGTTTTCATGGGCTTTTAAGTCATCAAGAGGCGCAAACAAATCCGGTCCGATAATTGAATTCTGATTGTTTTTCTTAACTCTGGTAGGTCTGGTTTTTATCTCGGCGAGGCAACTTTTCACAGTCTTCTAAACTTGCTAAAGTGTCTGGTTATATTACAAGTTTTCGCTCCCCGCATTTGTTTGTTACTACGAGTATTAGACGAGGGACAAATCAGGAAGGTTGTTACTTCTACATTCCGAATTCTGCAAATCGTTTCAAACATGCGTGTTTAGGATGAGGTTTATTAAAAAATTTCCTCATAGGAATTCTGTCTGTTATTGTAAAGGTCACATCTTCCATATATGGCAATCGTGACATTCGAGTATTCTTGTCAATAATTATATACAACGTCTTACATCTGCCCAGAACTATTACAACATTTCCACTCAGGTGTGTTAGACTGATAATTATCGCCCCGTCCTTGTGCAAACAACAATTCCTCGTATTACCACCTAATCTAAGACGTCACATTAGTCTTATCAGCGATAAGCAACCTTTGCTGGCCGTTTTCCGTGTGAAACAGGCCACCAACTTCTGGTATACGAGAATGTCTACCAACAGATTGTCGCTTAAGGATGCATCATCCGCCTACTCTTAACAAGGTCAAGCTGGCAAACACCCATGGTAACTATTACCGAAAGGAGTGTAAGGTGATTTTAAAATACCAAATATCCACTTGATAGCAGAGAAAAAAATGTGCCGACCACGGAAATTTCACGGAATCAGAACACAACAAATGTAACTGAATACGGCTGGAGAGGACAAGAGATCGATCCAAAATTATCTGACAATGTATCATCAGTTCTATCATCATCCACTCCCTGCCCCATATGGAACTTGGAACTACCTCTGCTTTTGGTTCTGTATGAAAAACCCGCATAAAGCAGTCTCAAGCTCATGCAGTGGTGGTTCATGAAATCATCATTCTATATGCTGAAGTTGCCAGCCTTGTATGACTTATGCTCAAACACGTTGTCCGGTCCTTTAAAGTGGAATCCTGATCCTATTCCTTATTCAGGCTTGTCTGGTTGTCTTCTTGGCAAGTTGAAATTCACAGTGCGGGGAACTCACAAGGCGCTAAATTATAAGGCAACATTCGGCCCACATCCAGATTACTACCATATGATAAGGCCCCAGTCAGAAATATATTTTTACATTTCAAATGCCAAGCCGGGACCCCAAGATGCAGCAATAGTGAATGCAGTCAGCGACCCATAGCTGTACTGCTTGCATCAGGACCAGCGAACCAGAGCTGGTCAAGACCGCACTCCACCTCCACGTGGTGGTCCTGGAAACAGTCTGCAGCAGTGCAGTCTGGCTGAGCGAGTGCGGATCGCAATGGGAAGGCAAACCCGGTCCCTAAAAAATGCCGTGCTGAAGTCGGATGTGTCGACCGAAAGGTGCAGATATCACAGCTTAGGCGTAAACAGACACAACGCAACCACCGTCCTTTTCAGGGCGAACGAAGAAGAAGAAGAAGAAGAAGAAAATGCCAAGCCAATAGCATGCAAGATGCGTATATTTCCCTTTCTCTCACGAAAAAATCCCCGCGTAACAACCGCACAAATAAATATGTTGTTTACAGTCACCATATATGGTATGCCAGCTTCCGTCTATTATCAGCCATGCTTATACTCACGACTTTGTAATTTCTCAAGGTAATCTCTTCCAAGATGTATAATTATCTTCCTGATAAAACTGTTTGGAAATGATTACATCGTTCACCCGGCTCAGCAAACACTGACAACAACTTGGACAGACAGAGATATTCCCAGCGATAAGATAATCGACTGTGGTCATCCCACGTTGTTTACTTATTAATCGGCCGCACCCATGCACGGTCTGGCAGAAAAATGTGTTACACATTAGTAAACCAAGCTTCTCTCTACCGATCCCAGGTGTCAATATGAGATAGACTAGTAGTTAGGTAGATAAATGACTGACAGACGGACAGACTGACAGAGAGACAGACAGAGAGACAGACAGAACGAACGAACGAACGAACTTTATTTTCGAAGTGTAAAGAATTGGGCGCGCAGGCCCGTCTAACATTCTGCCCTTCCACTCTCATTAATCTTGCATACTATATCCTTTCATTCCCACATGATGCTTTAAGCATTAATTTAAAGGCAAGCAACATTATAAAGTTACCATAACAGCATTTATTTACAGTATGCAATCATAATTAAAAAGATGAGTATTTTTTTTTTGGAAACAAACAAGCTAGTAATTGGGGGAAAAAAGTAATAATAAAATAAAATAAATAAAACAATAAATAAAAATAAATGAATTCTGTATACCGACACTCACTCATGCAGACATATAGATAGATAGATAGATAGATAGATAGATAGATAGATAGATAGATAGATAGATAGATAGATAGATAGATAGATAGATAGATAGATAGATAGATAGATAGATAGATAGATAGATAGATAAGAGTAATAAAGACTTGTCTCATGGGAAGCTAAAATACAGCAACATACAAATCAGCGTACCGTAATTAAAAGCGTTTTGTCCGGAAATCTATAATCTGACTTCATTTCTTATTCATCTCAGTCTCAACTTCTCCCAACTCTCCCAACCAATCTCCTGAGACACCAAGGCACACAACAAGACAGACTGGAGAGTACTTTCTAACTTCACAACTAAGAAAATGGTAAAGGTGGTCCCGTAGCAAATACTGTCGTAGGAGAGTGATACGGAGTCGGGTTTGTTGAATGTGTTCTTGACACGTGTGGCTTTCTTGTAGATATATTCGTTGAATATATTATATATTAATTAGGACACTGTTTGATAGCAAGTATCGATAGGAGTATGACCTTTTCAGTCCCCGCCCGAACACTGTAACTTTAAAAATACGAATCACTTCTCAAGGCCAGGTTGGACTATTCACAGAATACTTTATTTAACATCTTGACAGCTCCAATATACCATGCATATAAGGCATCAATATGACGGTGTGTAACGTCGTAGTATAGTCCCGTACTAAGAACCATGTCGAAGACATTTTCACACAGTTTATTTATTAGAAAGTAACTCACGTACTTCACAGCATCCTCTTCAGATCTGTTCATAAAATAATTAGACATACCACACGGAGGTTTATGGGTAAGCTAGTGATGGTACAATGTAATGAAGATAGAGGAAAATCATATATTTCTCAGGAGCACATACACACGCGTCCAACCCCTTGAGATGCCACACACAGAATCCTTGCAGGGCACGCTTTGGTTAGCCGACTTAAAAAGTTCACGTCTGCAAAGGTGGCCAGCAGACGTAATGACGTCACTTCCTGAAACCAAGACAACGGTCTCCAAACTAATCAATAAGGAAGTCGAACAGCTACAACCAATGTTATGAAATTTACACATCATTTACTCCCCCCCCCCCCCTCCCATTACATAATGAAACGAAGTTTCATTATTTACGTGGCGTGAGTTTAAAACATCACTGGAGTGAAAAGATGGTAACATCAAACTTCACAGTTGGTATGAATCGTACAACACCCAGGTTTGTGCTTCATAGTAGGGAAATAAACACCAAAGGTGTGGAATTAAGTAATAGAATTACTAACACCATTGCCTATAAATACCACAAATCATTTGACACTAGTGTGAGGTCACTATAGTAAAACAACCAACATGTAAAAATGAAACTAATATATCAGTCCAGGCACTAACACACCGCACACTGTCCAAACACCTAATGTCAAGTCAAATAACATTAGTAATTTAGTCTCATAATGCAAAGCATCAAAATTTAAGTAATAGAGACAATAGATGGTATGAGGCAGACAAACCGATCAATAATGGGTGACTGCGACAATTTGTCAAATGAATAATTATTGTGTGTATTTCAGTAGTATATGTCATGAATGCAACATATAACTGTAAGCAATAAAGATACTATTCCCATGTGTTGTGGAAATAAATCACAGTATGGCGTATTAGCTCATTAATGTAATAAAGTCGAAGGTGAGTGTGACACAATTGTGGTCAAAACAAACTCAACACTTTCCAAATATTTCATGTTAATCACCAATTAATGTCATATAATTGAAGTCCATTTCATTGATCCAAAGTCATTTTGAATGAAGAACTGTTAATATCAAGTTCACCAATGTATGTAGTAATACATTATTGCGAATGTCCATGATTATCCACCATGTGATATGTTATTGTGATGAATTGAAATGTTTATCATTACAGTGATTTTCAATCGAGTCAAATCCGAGAAGCAATTTATTTGTTGTTTCCCCTTGCTGTTTTTTCGACAGTCATTTTATGGTTACTTCCCTTTATCTGGCTCTGTAAGTCGATTTATTGGGAAACATATCACATAGTCGTACAAAAATCTCTGGAAAGAATCTCAGTTGTAATCTTTTCTCAATGTCATGTTTTTCAGTATGCATGTGGCATTTATGTAATGTCCTTTAACCACCATGCTAGAATTAATATGCTGAGTTCAATGAGGTATTAGTCTATTTTGAACATCCAGAAAATCAGCATCATCATGTTGCTGTGCGAACCGTTTTTCGTTCTCAGCAATATTTCTGTAACTGAAGATGTAACTCTGTAGCTTAATTCACAGAATAATGATCGTACTCAATGTCAGACAACCTTTTTGATTATACTCATTGTTGTGGCAATGTATAGATGCATATGACCAATTCGTTATATATGGAAACTTCTGTTGATCAGATCATCACGTATTATGTCTGTAGATTACATGTGAACTCGTGAACATCTGTCTCTGTAGTGTTCACAGGCGCCGTAGGATGCTTCACGCATCTCGACAAGACGGCGGCGACGACATTTTGGCTGCCCTTGATTGCCTTGATGTCGTAGTCGTAGGGCTGTAGAGCCAAAAATGCCCCAGCGGCTCTTTCGTTCTCAAATCGAGCTGTCTTGAGGTAAGACAAGACACGTTGATCCGACTCCAGGGTAAATCGAGCTCCCAAAAGATACCGCTGTAATTTGGAGACGCAGAACACAACAGAAAGGAGCTCCCTTTCAATGATAGGATAGCGTTGCTACGTGGGTGTTAATTTTCTGCTGACATAGAGCGTTGGGTGCATGCAGCCTTCAAATTCTTGCATCAATGTCCCCCCGTTAGCTGTATTTGACGCATCGACTCTGAGGGTGAAAGGTATAGTAGCATCAGGCAATCTCAAAATAGGCATTTTTGAAAATGAACATTTAAGAGCATTTAAGGCCACATCACAAACATGAGTCTAGATGACTCTGTTTGGGGAATCTTTCTTCACCAACGAAGACAAAACCGAAGTCATATCTGCAAAATTAGGTAAGAACTTTCGATAGAAGTTGACTAGGCCAAGGAGACTGCGAACTTGCTTCTTAGTTCGAGAAATTTCAAGGTTTAAGATCTTAGAAATAGTAGAGTCCTCAGGATTTAGAAAACCATCTCCTACTTTATGGTCTAGAAAGGAAATTTCAGTGAATCCCACTCTCGTCTTAGAGGGTCTAGCAGTAAGATTATGTAGGCGCAAAGTATGTAACAAAGACTGAATACCTACAATATGTTCATCCCAAGAGCGATGAAATAAACAAATATCATCTATATAGGTGATTAAATCTTCTCGGTCCGAAAAGAGTCTTCGCATCATGCGAACGAAGGTAGCAGGAGCGTTAACCAGACCGAAAGACATAAAATTGAATTGAAATAGACCAAGAGGTGTGGCGAAAGCAGTATAAGGCTTAGCTCTATCCGATAATGGCACTTGCCAATAGCCTTTCGATAGGTCAAATTTCGTGAAGAACGTAGCAGAAGTCAACTTATCTAGAAGAGACTATAACAACGGTAATGGTTCGGCGTCCTGAATGGTCAGGGAATTTAACCGCCTAAAATCTATGCAAATACGAATGGATTTATCTTTTTTCCTAATCAACACCATAAGAAAACTGTAAGGTGACTGTGATGGGGTAATGATGTTCAATTTCATCATTTGTTCTATTTCATCCTGAACCTGAGATTGTAAGTGGATAGGTACAGGATACGGTTTCAACTTGATAGGTTGAAAATCAGTAAGAATGATATCATGTTCAATGATATCTGTATGTCAAGGGACATCTGTTAGTACATCAGAGAAAGATACCAGTAAATGAGAAATTTGTTCCCTCTGATGAGAAGATAGAGCTGGAGAAATGGAAACATCTTTCCAACTCTCAGTAGCTAACAGATGAACACTTGGCAACACTAAAAGTGATTCACCACCATCATACAAGTCAGACCCTTCCTCCTGTATAACAGCCAACGAAGAATGACGATTGACAGACCCGTCAATAGCTTCAAAGACTGGTCTAAGATGTGGAGGACGTGTATGAAACTGCTGCAACATATTAATATGAAAGGTTTTTTCCTTTCCATTAATTGATACAATATAGTCTACATCTGACAGTTTATCAACAATCTTATAAGGTCCTCTCTAAGACACAAGTAATTTGTTGTCTTTATTTGGCAATAGTACATATGCTTTATCACCCGGCCATAATTTGCGTAGTTTCCTGTATTGGTTGGCAAACAACTTAGCTTGTAACGTTGCCTTTTCCGACGAATCTACAGCTATTTGGCATGCGTCGATAATTTTTTTCTCTCAAATTGACAACATATTGATATGAGGTTTGAACCTCTTCATTCATATCAGCTGTGGTGGGTTTAGATGTTAAGAAGAATGGTGTGCATATAGTTGTACTTGAGTGAGATCAACTGTGAAGGTCTCTGAGGTAAACAATGGACAGCTGTGTTACAGAGTACCTTTCTTGTTACCACCCTACGATCTCACTCTAAGTTATATTTTTATTGACTAGCGTGACTGAAAGCTACATAAAGTGTCTAGGGTATTGTAAGAGTGTTGTTAAAGAATCTCAATACAAAAACATATACAAACATATACTAAATACTATGATAAACTCAACTAACTCCAGCTGTTAAATTTTATATTTAAAATTTCTTTTGTTAAACTTTATTGGTCCTGAGCCTAAAGTTGTTTTGGTCAGGACTACAGTTCAATGAGAATCAATTTAGATGGATAGATATATTTACAAATATATATATATAAAGATATTTACAGACAACAGACAATATGTCCATAGTACATTGTTACAAATTTTCAAGTGGATGTTAATTACTCTATTTAACTACTGGTACTGAGAAGCAGGTTGGGGATTTACATCATCCCAACATTCTTTTGTTTCTCTAGGATTGTTTATGTTAGTCTTTTGGAGGAACGTTTTTGTCTATACAGGAGATTTTTCTTTAATCGTGATAAGTTGTCCCAGGCCAGATATTGCACTTATCTGGATCCTGGAATCACAGCAGTTGTAGTTGGTTTGGCCAAACACTTCAGTCTCCTCTGGTCTTGAACTTCTTTAATACCAGCAGGTGCCAGAGACTCTTAGAAATAGTGCTGAATTTCTCTATCATTGAGTACCAGCACCAGACAAGTGCCAGCAGGAACCCTGTCAATGCAAGTTATGGTTCGGTCTTAATATCAAACTAATTCCTCCTAATTTACATGTAAACATACATTCAATACAAAAGAACATGGCAGCTCTCTCTGACAACCCTGCTTCTCCACTCTAGTTTGATGGAATAAATTGTACCAGTTTTCTTTTCTCTCCCCTAATGGATGCTACGCCTCTGTCATTCCTGCAGTAATCTTTTCCATGCAATAAGATAGGTGTAATGTTCCTGTATGACCATCATATATATAGTCCTGTAGTTCTAAACTTCTTGGATGGTCCATTATATGATGGATCAACATCTAGGCCATGCCTAAGTCTGCTATGGAACCATTTAATTACAATCTTTTACATGGCCTTTTCTTTTTTCACACAACCCTTTTTAATTAAAAAGTCAATAAAATCAATCTTACCACATATCAAGGAAATATAAACAAGTAACGATGAATTAGGCAATAGAATATGGCACAATTTCATCACTGCCTCTGTTCAGACTGCTTTATGTTGTTAGTTATTTTAAAACAAAGCACAAATCAGCTCATCGCTGCTTGCTCCTCTGAATATTTTGGAAAAATGGCAGCGAGCAGCCTACTTTTCCTATCATGTAAAAAGCTTTGGCCAATGAGACCAAGCATCTCTTTTTTTTGAATGAAACTTTAAAAAAAAAATATCTCAAACTTCTACGTGTTACTATTACCAACTACATTTGTATATTTAGGTTAGCCAATAATATTTCGGCTTCCTTCAAATTTCATCCAATCTCTTTCATTGTACTATCTTAGCCTTTCTTTCACCTAATTTCCCCCCCCCCAAAAATATGCTATCCAATCTAAGCAGACATGACTTGACCTGACAGTATCTCCGATTCTCTATGTATTATTACCAATATTTGATTATTTAATGGACTATTTAGATAACTAACAACATATTCTTGGTCAGCAAGTCTTCAGGTACACGAATATATGCTTTTTATGGGGCTAAGTGGCTTGGTTCAAAATTCTATCTTTTTTTCTATGTTAGTTGTTTATTTTTAAACTACCTCCTGTTCAATTCTTTTTCCATGTACTTTCAAGCTAATTACGTCATTCGCAATAAGAGCTAAGCGTGTTTTATAACCGTAGTGTCCACATGTTCTAACGTTTACATCGTATTTTTGAAAACCGCCTAAGGGCAAGGCTAGCAAGTTGGTTTTATTTTTAGAAACAATGTGAGACGTGATTTGCGTTGGGTTATCTATCCGTTCTCCTCCCTTCCACAATGTATTTTAGGCAAATATTTCATTGAACTTGGAAAAGTGGTACGTTTGTCTCAAGGACGAATTTGAAAAATAGGGTACCCTTTTTGGTTCGGCCAAAGCGTTATCAATTAATACGCTGAAGGCGTAGGCGACGACTACAATTCTCGCCGAAAATTTGTAGTACTATCCTATCTTTGACTTTATGCACTAGACTGTTATATTCTAATTTAGATATTGTATTTAGAAGTTCACCACATCAGCTCCGATCAATAGTTGTTTTAAAAATTGACATGGGTCCTCTAGGCATCGCCCCGAACACCAATTCAAATGGAGCAAACCCAGTATGTTTGTTTTTAATCTCTCTGTAAGCGAATAAAATCGCTGGCAAAATTCTGTCCCAATCCTGTGGATATTTAAGGGTAACCTTACCTAACATTTGCTTTAACGTTCTATTTAGAACTTCAATTTTACCATTTGATTGTGGATGGTAGATATAAATAAGCGATCTTTCAATCCCAAACATTTTCATGACCTGTTTCATTGCGTCTGAGACAAATTGTGTTCCCCGGTCAGATAGAATGTTTTCGGGAAAACCCAATCTACTGAAAACTAAAAATAGCGCATCTGCGATGTCAACAGTTGTGATTGTTTTCAGAGGTACCGCCTCTGGCCAATGTGTACACATATCAATGCATGTCAACACGTATTTATGCTCCCTAGCTGATGTGACCTTTAATGGCCCAATAATATCAATGGCCATCTTTGCGAATGGCCACAAAGAAATATCAGCTGCCTGAATCGGAGCATCATTGTTGCGTGATAAATTCTCGCAACATCGTTTTATTTCAATATCTATTTTATAACGCAAGGGCAACAACTGCTTGAAATTTATAGTCACTTTTCTCGGTAAGCATTTGTCTTCTCGCGTTGGTATCGAATGCAGTTAAGTTTGAGCTGTGGTCATTTTGCGCTGGACTGCGCATGACTTGTCTTGCTTCTTGGTCGATCGGTTTCCGCCCACCACTAGTGGAGTGAGCGATTTGGAATGGCGAAAGAGATGCCTCGTTGAAGAGGGGATTTCCGCTATTTTTTTGTTCTGTCAGGAATGTGAGAGTCCTCTTATGGATATTTCGTTTATTCGAGATAATACCTCTAGTGTATTTGCACATGCCGGGAGGCATAATATTTCTGTGTATTTCCGGAAGGCAAGGTAAATTAACATTTTCATTAACTCTATCGATTTTTGGTCGTGAACGATTTCTGGTTCATAGCCTGTCTTCGAAAGTCGTCGTCACGAGATGTTTTCCTAGCTCACATGTCGCTGTATTGTGCTGCATCGGTTGATGCAGGTTCCAAGGACCATTACTTGCTACTTTGTTAAATGAACTAGGTTTGAAAAAAACCTTTATTATCTAGAGGATATTTTTGAGGACATTATTTATACTTCGGCAGACGTGTCTGTCTTGCTGAAGTCAGACTAAGGAGAGTGAACTGATCTCATATATCTGGTTATCTCCTGGCTGTTATAGAAAAGGATGGAGTTTTTCACCTGACTACATTTACAGCACTATGAAATATAACATGCATCTGACTCATCATTGTAATGCTGTCTACCGTCTATTGCTGTATTGAATGTTGCTGTGATAATGACTGTTTGATGTGTCTACATATTCGCGTAACCATTTTGTCACTGTGGCGTCCACAATAAATAATGAAGAAAAACGTCAACGGCTGTTACAAGAATCATTGACTTTATACGTCGTGAGTTTACTGACGTCCTATGTGGATTGCCCTGTTATTTTTGTATGAACATTGTTTTGACTGAACACATCTGCACACCACACAAAACCAGACATGCGGATACCATCCATCATCATATGGCATCACGCATCATTTGGTGGCCATAAGCTGGTTTGATTCTGGTACCAGCAAACACGGGGTCCCTTACCCACTTCATTTTCAACAAGAATTCATCAGCATCCTTCAAGAAATTAACATTCTTCAATACAGTCAACATCTTCAAAATTTTCAAAGTACTCGGCGTTGCCCGGTAAAAGTCAAAATTTCAACTTTTTGACGGAAACAAGAATTTTCAGTACCCGGCGTTGTTACATGTTGCCGGATAACTCGGACTGCTGTTATCTTTTACGCAAGTCAAGCAAGTTGCTGCTGTCAAGGTTCCAGTGCTGTCGTTTTTTGTGAAGGTCAAGTGCCGGTTGAAACGGGTTGTTTTCTGAAGAAGGCCAAGTACCGATTTCCATCAACTTACTTTTGGATTAGAAGGTCAAGTGCCGAAACAACTAAAAACACAGTATTTCAGAAGCTCTTGTACCATCGTGTTAGCAGTGGAAGCAGTTCAGATGTGCCATCATCGTTGGAGCTTCGCTCTTTAGGACGTTGATTGACATCCGTTTTTTCTGCTGTTCTACGATTGGAAGCCTATAAGTTAAGTGGCCTGTTTGTATGTAAACTGTGCCCTTATACTTCTGCTGAGTCTTCTGTGTATCATCTCATTCTATATGTTATATGTTTATATGTTATTCGTATATTTATATGTTTATATTTCAGCGGGTTCTCGGTTGGGTGGTGTCTCCGTTAGATTATGCCACGTCATAGAGGTCGTTTATTGTGAGCGTTTTCTGTAAGGTTTGCAAATTTCCAATACTGGAATTTGCTAAGCGACTTCTGTTGCTATTTATGTTAGCTGTGATGACATGTTTTAATATTGTTTTCGTTATTATTTCGCATTCTTTAGTTTTGTTTTGATTTGTTTGTATTTGTTAGCCTACTCTTGTCTATAATTTAGTTTCATACAACATTTTTGTTTATACACTGTGGTGTCATGTATTTTGTTTAATTCTATCGCAGATATCGTCACATTTTTTGTGATATTTCATTAATTTCTGCTTATTTTTAGTTGATTTCTGCGAACGTTTTTGTATTGTTGCTGATCTTTGTTAATGTTTACATTGTTATTGTTTACATTGTTTGTATTGTTTACATTTTCAATGTTTACATTCTGCATGTGTTTACATAGTCATTGTTTACAGTTATAGTAATTAGTTAATGGGCTATGCTAATGCACTGTTACTACTACACTGATGATAAATGAATGATGAATAGTGTCGTGCACTATTGAATGAGAAGTGGACTTATGATATTTCATATACAAGTTCTTTGATTGGAGACTTGTTTCCCACAGAGACTGGGATAATATAATGTGATGTGAATATACAAGTGCTTAATTAAGACTTGTTACACTTAGGTTTGAAATAAATTAGTTAATTATTTCAGGTTTTGGACTCATATGTTAGACAACATGTCTACATTTGAGCACTTTATTGAGCAGGGTAAATTGCTTGGCAAGACTGGTGATAAGTTAGAAGAATTTGCAACTGCTCGATATGATAAAGCAATGGAAGCTGAACAAAAGAAACTGCATATGGAAGCTGAACAAAAGAAACTGCAGATGCAGGTGGATGAAAAAAGATTCCAAATGGAAATGGAAAAACAAAAAAGGGAATCAGAAGCTGAGGAAAGAAAACTCCAGCTACAGCTAGAAGCTGAAAGACTTCAAAAGAGGCTGAGAATAAAAGACTTGAAAAAGAAGCTGAAAATAAAAGACTTGAAAAAGAGGCTGAAAATAAAAGACTTGAAAAAGAAGCTGAAAATGAAAGACTTCAAAAAGAGGCTCAGGCTGAGGAAAGAAGATTACAGAGAGAGTCTGATGAGAGGAAAGAGAAAGCAAAAATGGAACATGAAGAAAAGGTCTTAGCTTTAGAGTTGGAAAAAATTGAAATTGACGAGCATGAGTAATGGTAATGATTCAAACAAGGGTTCATCTTCTGGTAAGGCTAATAATGATACTTTTAAGATTAAGTTACAACATTTAGTCCTTCCAGTGATGACATAATGTTCTATCTGGACAGATTTGAACAAGCATGTACAGCTCATAACATAGACAAAGCAAAATATGTTTATCAGTTATCAGGGATACTGACAGGTAAAGCTCTAAGTATATTAAATATGGTGGATGAACCTGACAAGAACAATTATGAGGTTGTCAGGGCCGCTTTGTTAAAGAAATATCAGCTTAACGAAGACGGCTATCGTCTACAATTTAACAACATGTTACCTGAAAATGGAGTTGAATTCTCCGAGTTTATTGCAAGAATACGCATTACTTTCTCACGATGGGTTGAACTATCTAAGACGGAAAAAACTTATGACGGACTTATGGACTTAATACTTAGAGACAAAGTCATGTCGTCTGTCAATGAGTCTTTCCTTGCTTTCCTTCATGAACGTAAACCTAAAACAATAAAAGAAATGGAAGATTTCTGTTGCCAATACGTAACTGCGCACCCACACATAACCATAGGTAACTCTAAGGTGAAAGAAGGTTTACCAGTTGCTTCGGCAGCTCCGTATGGTCAAAACTTTGCTCGTAGATTCCAACAAAATTTTGATAGAAAGAGCAGCGGTAATTTCTGTCAAAATCATGGAAACCAATTTCATGGTGATTCTTCTTCGAAGAATTGGAGACAACCTGATAGTGGTCGTTACTATCACCCTAATAATTATAGGCATTTCAAAAGAGGATATGGTATTATAATATAGGTTATTCCTGCCGAAGATCACAGAAACAAACAAATAGATGATACCGCATCAATGTGAACATGATAGTAATCGTGGAAACTGGAATTCGAACCAGGATAACTAACTTACAATAGAGACAATAATAACTGCAGAGATAATAATAACTCTGATAACTTCAGAGGTAATAATAGTCGGGGTAGATCTCAACACAAAAAAAAAGAGATATCAGCAGGCTAATGCTGTACAACAGGAAACTGAAGGAGCCTGTAATCATGTTGTTGATAATAAAAACTTTGACGCTGTAACTGGTTCTGCTTTTGACTTTGAGAGAGCAAACAAATGCCCCCAATGCAGTACTTTATTCGAACCGGGTACCATAACTACTTTGAGTTGTGGTCACCCACTTCCCGCTCTTCCTGCTGCTGTTGCGCATGACGGGAGGGGTTCTTTAATCCTACATAAGGGTCTTGTTAATGATACTCCGGTCTCACTACTTTTCGATTCCGGATGCACCACTATTGGTGTTAGACAATCGCTTGTAGATCCATCTTGTGCTACAGGAAGGGTTATTAAATGTGTCACATTTGGCGGCACTCTAGAAAAATATCCTACTGCTGTAATTCGCATTTGCCACTCCTTTTCTTTACTGGAGATGTGCATGCTTGTCTCTTACCTAATCCTATTGCGGACCTTATTATTGGTCGTATTCACGGAGTTAGGGAGTGTACCCCACAGCAGATTGCTGCTTGGGAAGATAATAACATGCAAGCTACAAATGCCGTAGTTACAAGAGCACAAGCTCTACAAACACCCGAAACTTCACTGAATAGTGATAATGAAGTTGATAGCCAAGATAGTCACTTAGTAATCACTCGTGACTCTTTCATAAAATTGCAAGAAGAAGATCCTTCTTTAAAAACATTCTTCGTTCTTGCGAAGAAAGGTGATCCGAATCAGGATACAAATAGAAAATCTTGGATTGCAATGAGAAACGGCGTACTTGTACGTATGGTACAAGATTCGACTACGTCGGCACATTCGCAAATTCTTGTTCCCAAGAGCATGAGAGTCCAGATATTACAACATGCTCATGACTCGCAATGTGCTGGACATATGGGTTTTGCCCGTACGAAGTCGAGAGTCCTTGCGGCTTTCTTTTGGCCTTTTGTCAATAAGGACATTCGTATTTACTGCCGATCATGCAAGGTATGTCAGGAGGTCAAATCTAGAGGACCACGACATGCTGCGCCTATCCAGGCTGCTGACATTCCTATTCGGCCGTTTCAGAAAATGGCCATAGATATTATTGGCCCTTTTAAGGTCAAGTCGGCCAGAGGACATCAGTTTATCCTTACATGTGTCGATATGTGCACACGTTGGCCAGAGGCTATTCCTCTTAAGAGCATATCTACTACAGATATCGCAGATGCTCTTTGGTTGATATTTTCTCGCTTGGGGTTCCCCAGAGAAATATTGTCAGACCATGGCACTCAACTCATATCTGACACTATGTCACAGGTAATGTCTACCTTACATCTTGAACGATCTCTCAGTAGTATCTACCATCCTATGTCTAATGGGTTAGTTGAGCGTCTGAATAGAACGCTCAAGACTTTGCTTGGTAAGATAACTGAAGATCATCCTCAAGATTGGGACAGGGTTTTACCCGCGGCTCTCTTTGCCTATAGAGAAGTCCCTAATGAACACACAGGATTTTCTCCCTTCGAACTTGTCTTTGGCGCGCGTCCACGCGGCCCTATGTCTTTATTACACGATCTCATCACTGCCGATGATATTAGCGATGAAACTCAATCCTCATATGAGTATGTCATTGCTCTTAGACAAAAGATCATTGAGGCATGTAAGCTAGCAACTGCTTCATCAGAAATTGCTAAAGAGAAGGCAAGGCAGTTTGCTAACAAGAATAGATGTCTACGACAACTTTGTCCAGGTGACAAAGCATTCGTCCTACTCCCCAGTAGGGAAAATAGACTTCTTATTGCATGGAAAGGTCCGTATGCAATAGTCTCTCGGATTTCCGTATGTTGACTATGTGGTCGATATTGATGGAAAGCATAAAACTTTCCACATAAACATTGCTTTCGGAATTTCACGAACGTCCGGACTATTTGCTGCCTATTTTCCAGGCAACGGATGATGCTCCTGCACCTCACGGTCATTATTCATCCCTGTCTGTCATTCAGGATGAGGAAGCTACCTTCTCTGATGTCAACCTTCCCCTTACAGTGGTTCCATTACATTCCACTGAATCTTTGGAAAAACGGTTTCTGTTTCTCACTATCTTTCTGGTGACGAACATCGACAAGTCTCGTCGATGTTACAAACATTTCAGGATGTTCTCACTGACATTCCTGGACACACAGATGTCATAGAACATGACATAATTCTTACCGACAATAATCCAATTAGGGTTAGGCCGTATCCTATTCCTAACACTTTCAGTCGCAAGTGGAAAAGGAATTGGATGAAATGATTCAATTAAATATAATTGAACCATCGACTTCACCATATTCTTCTTCCATGGTTATTGTCCGGAAGAAGGATAAGAACATACGAATTTGCGTTGATTATCGCAAATTGAATCAGGTCACAAAGTTCGACGCTGAACCGATGCCTTTGTTAGAAGATCTACTGATTAGACATTCTAATTCTAGATTCTTCACTAAACTTGACTTGTCTAAAGGTTATTGGCAAGTGCCTTTAGCAGAGCATGCCAAACCTCTTACTGCTTTTTCTACACCTAGGGGTCTATTTCAATGGAATGTTATGCCTTTTGGTCTCATGAACGCCCCTGCCACTTTCGTTCGCATGATGCGTCGAATTCTGTCACATCGTTCGGATGTCATCGCATACTTAGATGACATCTGTCTCTTCATTGATACCTGGGAAGATCACTATTTAGGGTTATATGACTTACTGTCCACTCTACGTGAGAATAATTTGACAGCAAAACCTTCTAAAGCTTTTGTTGGTTTTGGTGAAATCTCTTTCCTGGGTCAGCGTGTTGGTCATGGTCTCTTGAAGACAGAAGACCACAATACTTCCAAAATACTGAACATCTCTGTTCCTAAAACGAAGAAACAAGTTAGGAGTCTCTTAGGTTTAATTCAATTTTATGGGAGATTTATTCCAAATTTATCTTCGATCATGGCACCTCTATCAACATTGTTGAAGAAAGGTTCGCCTAATCTGGTCCGTTGGTCTGAAGAATGCCAATCTTCACTAGACCAAATCAAGAATATATTTTCTTCTCCTCCCATCTTAAGATTACCTACTCTTGATAGGACTTTTGTTCTTCGGAGTGATGCTTCATCCACTGGGATTGGAGCAGCACTGATGCAAGAATATGCAAATACTCTGCATCCTGTATTGTACATTTCTAGAAAACTAAATGCGGCAGAGAGGAACTACTCGGTTTTAGACCGTGAGTTGTTAGCGATGGTTTGGTCAATTCTAAAACTACAAAGATTCCTCCTGGGCGCACATTTCATTCTAGAGACTGATCAGAAAGCTCTTACAGCTATTCAGACTAAGAATTTGAAGAGTTCGAGATCCACTCGATATGCTATAGCTCTTCAACCTTTTCACTTCACGGTACGAGCTATCCGTGGTGCGGATAATGTGATGGCTGACATTTTGTCTAGATGCCCACATGACTCCAACTAATACTTCTGTCCTATATTTCCATATATTACGGAGTCATAACACACCTATATTTCTACAATAGATTAGCACATCTGTACTTACTTTATATGTACACACTATCGTGCTTTGTTGTCATCTTCTTCTGTTCGTTTTTTAAGATGATAGAGGAGGACTGAGTAGTTAATATAAGGGCCGTTAGTTTACTAAACAGCCACAATTATTAATAATGTATTGTACCTTATGAAGCATATTAGTTATTAATTCGCATTATATTGCTTGTACTTTCTCAGAATGTCATTGTTGAGCTGAGGACTTACCTTACTAGTATCAAGCATGACGAGTTCTAGATTGTGTACTTACCCTCGGAATACCAGAGCATATGTCCTGGATCGTCATGTAGTTTAACTTTACTATGTACTTATGTCATTACATGTCAAAGAATGTACTATTTAAATTTTCCTATCAGATTTGTACATCCATTTTTAAAGACAATATTAGAGTATGCTGTTTAATGATGATTATAGTAACTTGCATACGTATATTGTGTTTACATGCTAACGTGATGTGTGTTGGTGACACCTCCCCGATGTGAATATTTTTTTGAGACATATTTATTTTTCTGTTGAGGTATATCCTCACCAGACACTCTATAATTAGCCTATTGTTTGGCAATTTAGTTAATTATCAGCGCATAATTCGTGCGTTTTGAGCCGCTTATCGCATGCTCTTTGATATTGAAAAAAAAAAATATGTTCCACATTTTTTTTTTTTATCGGGAGGAGGTGGTGATATGTTGCGTGATAAATTCTCGCAACATCGTTTTATTTCAATATCTATTTTATAACGCAAGGGCAACAACTGCTTGAAATTTATAGTCACTTTTCTCGGTAAGCATTTGTCTTCTCGCGTTGGTATCGAATGCAGTTAAGTTTGAGCTGTGGTCATTTTGCGCTGGACTGCGCATGACTTGTCTTGCTTCTTGGTCGATCGGTTTCCGCCCACCACTAGTGGAGTGAGCGATTTGGAATGGCGAAAGAGATGCCTCGTTGAAGAGGGGATCTCCGCTATTTTTTTGTTCTGTCAGGAATGTGAGAGTCCTCTTATGGATATTTCGTTTATTCGAGATAATACCTCTAGTGTATTTGCACATGCCGGGAGGCATAATATTTCTGTGTATTTCCGGAAGGCAAGGTAAATTAACATTTTCATTAACTCTATCGATTTTTGGTCGTGAACGATTTCTGGTTCATAGCCTGTCTTCGAAAGTCGTCGTCACGAGATGTTTTCCTAGCTCACATGTCGCTGTATTGTGCTGCATCGGTTGATGCAGGTTCCAAGGACCATTACTTGCTACTTTGTTAAATGAACTAGGTTTGAAAAAAACCTTTATTATCTAGAGGATATTTTTGAGGACATTATTTATACTTCGGCAGACGTGTCTGTCTTGCTGAAGTCAAACTAAGGAGAGTGAACTGATCTCATACATCTGGTTATCTCCT
Source organism: Oreohelix idahoensis (assembly GCA_024509875.1). NCBI lineage: Eukaryota > Metazoa > Mollusca > Gastropoda > Stylommatophora > Oreohelicidae > Oreohelix > Oreohelix idahoensis. The sequence continues at coordinate 492,928 of JAMPIV010007016.1, forward strand.
GGCTGTTATAGAAAAGGATGGAGTTTTTCACCTGACTACATTACAGCACTTTGAAATATAACATGCATCTGACTCATCATTGTAATGCTGTCTACCGTCTATTGCTGTATTGAATGTTGCTGTGATAATGACTGTTTGATGTGCCTACATATTCGCGTAACCATTTTGTCACTGTGGCGTCCACAATAAATAATGAAGAAAAACGTCAACGGCTGTTACAAGAATCATTGACTTTATACGTCGTGAGTTTACTGACGTCCTATGTGGATTGCCCTGTTATTTTTGTATGAACATTGTTTTGACTGAACACATCTGCACACCACACAAAACCAGACATGCGGATACCACCTGGAAATCATCCACTCTCCTCTTTGTCATTATTCATCCTATGATTTTTCATTATCATTATTATGCTCCTCATCATCTATTTCTTCTTCAGTGTCATTTTCATCATCCATACCCTCATCTAACACATTATCACTTTGTATGTATCTATTCAGTTCAGCACGAGCTTGAGCTCTGGTAGTCACAGCATTTGAACATATGAAATGTTGTTGTTCCCATTTTTCAATATCATCTTTTGTACATTCATGAATGCCAGGAATGTTTCCTAAAATAATTCCTGCGATTGGGCTATTCAAGAGGCACACAAGAGTTCGTCCTGTAAAATATGGAGTATCCAAAAATACTTCCGCTGTTGGATAGTACTCCAAATGTTATACATTTCACCTCTTTTCCTGTATAATCTGATTGATCCACTAAAGCTCTGCGTACACCAATTGTCGTTGCCCCTGTGTCTCTCAACAGTGACACTAGCTGATTGTTCACAAAACCTTTATTAAGCAGCAGTGAACCTGTACTTTCAAATGAGGACATGACTGGCAAAGGATGTCCGCATTATAATCTTGGTACTTCCTGTGGCTGAAATAAAGAATTACAGTTAGTACAGTTATTACTGTTGGACAGATCAACACTACACGAATTTGCATGTGCTACACCATTATTCAATCATAAAAAGCCTTTATGCCAACTTTACGTGCAGCACTGGGCAGAGCAACCTAACCTTTGAAGTGAAGACAGGAGTACGACAGAGATGCCCCTTATCAACCACTCTATTTTTAACAGTCATAGACTGGGTGATGCGCCAGACAACAGAGGGCAATCCAAGAGGAATAAGATCAACTACAATTTCTACATTGGAAGATCTGGAATATGCAGATGACATTGCACTGCTAGCACATTCACATCAACACATCCAGGAAAAAACGGATAGACTTGATAAGTATAGCCAGCAGGTGGGCTTGAACATCAACCTAAAGAAGACAGAGGTCATGACTCAATGTGAGCAACCCTGAACCCATATCAGTAAGGAATCAGCAACTGGAACAGACAGATGCCTTCACATACCTAGGATGCATAGTAACACCAGACGGCGGAGCAAGCAAAGACATCAAAAACAGAATGAACAAAGCAAGAACAGCCTTTTTTAGTCTAAACAACACCTGGAAGTCCTCTCAGTATAGCACAAGCACAAAATTAGGATTATATCAGAGCTGTGTGCTTTCTGTGCTTCTCTATGGCGCGGAGAGCTGGAGAGTTACAGAGAAGGAAATGTCGAAATTGTCCTCTTTTCACACAACATATGCCTAAGAAAAATTATCCGAATCTTTTGGCCGAATATCATCACCAACCAAGATCTGCTTACTCGGAGCAAGCAAGAGGACATGCACACCATCATAGCTGGCAGACGCTGGAGCTGGGTTGGCCATGTCCTCAGAAGAGACCCCGATGCCATCACAAGAACAGCTATGCTATGGACCCCTGAAAGAAAACGAAAGAGAGGCCGACCAAAAACAACTTGGCGGAGGACTGTGGAGGCTGAGACGCAAAGAATGAACCAGAGTTGGGGCACTGTACAAAAGATGGCCGCAGACCGAGCAAAGTGAAATCAATTTGTTGTTGCCCTACAAGACGCCACCAGGCGTAATGGCCACTGACTGCTTTGACGGTCGGCGGCTAAGGATCAAAGAAGAGGAAGAAGACACCATTATTATTCTGACTTTGATTATTGTCAATATTATGTACAACAGCCTTTGCACGTTCAGGGTTCCTCGACTGCCTGACATTATTGTTCTGATAAGAACCTCTATTGCTACCATAATTATCATTACTTCTATGGTATGATCTTTGTCCTCTGCCTGATTTGGGATTATATCCTCCTCTATTTTGAAAATCATTAGACCTAAATGATGACTGTGGATTGTAATATCCCTCATCATATGAGTTATAATTTCTTTGTGGTTGTTGGAATTTTTTGTTAAAGTTATATCTACCTCTGTTATTGCCAAAGTTATGGTTCTGATTGACTCTATAGTTTTTGTCAATACTATTAGATCTCTGCCTAGGTGTATTATAATTAACAGATCTGGCAGATGCCGCTGGCAGGGAATCCTTAATGTTATTTCTGCTAAGGATTCTATTTGGATGTGCCACTTGATATTGTCGACCGAAAGTTTCAAGCTTAGCTAAATTCTCTAGTTTCCTCTCCTGCAAGAAGGATAAAAATTCTCCACTAATAGATAACAATACCTTGTCTCTCAAAATCAAATCAGATAGTCCTTCAAAAGTCTTTTCAATTTTGGATAAGTCAATCCATCTAGAAAAGTAAAGTTTACAAGCTAAAATGAATTCAGTAAAATCTTTACCTGAATCTGGCAATAATGACTTAAATTTTAACCTGTAGCCATCTTCAAAACAGTGTCTGAAAATTTAATTTTTGAAATCAGGCAATTATGCCTATTTCTTTACCCTGATGAAATAAAGATTTCAGTCGTTCGTTCGTTCGTTCGTTCATCCAATTGATACTTCTTAAGAAGCAAGATTTTTACAGCCTCATAGTCCATTCTAGCCTGATCATCTATTGTACAGACTGCAGTGAAAGCTTCACCCACTAATAGGTTCATGAGTATACTAGACCAGGTAGTTTTATCAATATTAAATTCTTGACAATAGGTCTCGTATCTATTGAGGAAGCACGAAATATCGTCTATGGATGAGTTAACTTTTGGCAAATTGATCTTAAAATTAGCAGAATGATCTTTATTTATAACCTCACCACTCATAGGATTAACCTGTGGTTGTTGTAGTTTTAATTTTTCAATTTCCAATTCTGCCATTCTGAGTTCTTGTTGAGATCTTATCTCAGCCTGAGCTTGTTGAACTTTCAATTCATCCTGAGCTCTAGCATAGGCCAATTTTTCTCTTTCAAGAGCCATCTCTGCTGCTATTTTTTTCAGACAATTCTTCTTGTCTTCTTTTTTCAGCCAATTTTTCCTTTTCAAGAGCTAATTCTTCTTCTCTTATTTTTTCAGACAATTCTTCTTGTCTTCTTTTTTTTCAGAGAATTCTTCTTGTCTTCTTTTTTCAGACAATTCTATTTCTTCTTTTTTCAGTTCTTCCTGTCTCTTTATTTCCTTGTCTACATAGGTTTGCAAGGCTTCACCCTCCAAACCAAAATCTTTTCCAATCTTTTAAGGAAGTCATGATTTACAATTATTGTGATTACCAATATGAACACAATAATGTAACTTTTATATATATGAATATGTCAGCAATATATTCAATACTTATTCCACCACTCTCAAATCACTCTCTGTATGCAATGACATATATTATAGTAGATGTTATATATGGAGCAAAGAAAAATAACATAGATACAGACAAGATGACTGGATACAATGACAAGAGCTAAATTAAGATAATTCAAATAGTCAACCAAGGGAGCAATACATGAATTGTAGAACAAATAAATAAAATGTTGCTCTATCACAATTAGGACTAGACAAGAACAAATTTACAACATCTATGACATCTATTAAATAAATGACAGTAATGTCAGGCGAACAGTATCACAAACAATAATGGAATAAACTGAATAAAAAATTACACTGAACTTTACTACAAAAACATACTTTACACTGAACAATACTGCACAACTAGACAAAAAATGGATCTGTATACTTCAATTGAGGCAGTATCCCTCACAGCAATGTACACCGACCCCTCAATGTGGACTACACAGATGCATAACCTAAAGAACGCCTGTGAATCCTTTTCGACCAGACATATGTCGGTATAGAAATCGAATTACAGGTCCCAAGCCAACCTCCCGCTAATACAATATATAGACATAAAATACACATATGGTGAAAAAATAATTCTGGCAAACCGTTCTCATCAGCACACAAGCTGTATGTAACCAAAAATACACTTATCTGTTATGCCAGTACAGTTTCCTTCTGCATTCCACTTCACTCCAAGCAAGGAACGTTGAAAACTTTTAGCATAGACCACGTTAGGCATAGCACTCGACACAGCTGACATCAAAGGACACCGCTCTGGTCCAGCATTCTCGTAAAAAATTCGCCATCTTCGGCATCCAACTGGTAACAGGAACTGTAGACAGTACAGGAAAATCCTTTTCCTGACGAAAAAATTGAACTTTGTCTGGAAGTTGATAATGACTTGTACAAATGTTCCGTTACTTTTGGATTGACTTGGCAGACGATACAGGTCGCCATCTTGAACATATTTTTCATCCTTGAAAAATGTAGCTTCGAAAAACTTCTTTCTTTCACCTTGGATAATTAAGATCCTTCGGCCTTGGCCGCCATTGATACGCGGTCGGGTTTATTGAATGTGTTCTTGACACGTGTGGCTTTCTTGTAGATATATTCGTTGAATATATTATACAGGGTAGTCATAAAGTCTTTCCCTGATTTCAAATTTTTACGAGATCCTCCAGGTGTTAAAAGCATCAAAGCTTGGTATATAAAGTTTACAGACACTGGCAGCATCGGTGACATGCCCAGAGCAGGTAGGCCTCGTGTAAGTGAAGAAACTGTGGACGCAGTGCGCACGGCGTTTCAACGCAGTCCTCAGAAATCAACCTATCGTGCCTCAAGAGAACTTGCAATCCCTTGAATATTAGTGTTGAAAATCGCAAATGTTGAAATCTACAAATAGCATTAAAAAACTGTTTTAGTTCTGGAATAACTTCCAAAAAAACCAAGTGTCTCTGCACAGAATACTTTTGTTTTTAAAATTTTTGAAATATGGGAAAGATTTTATGACCACCCTGTATATTAATTATGACACTGTTTGATAGCAAGTGTCGATAGGAGTATGACCTTTTCAGTCCCCGCCCGAACACCGTAACTTTAAAAATACGAATCACTTCTCAAGGCCAGGTTGGACAATTCACAGAATACTTTATTTAACATCTTGACAGCTCCAATATACTTCAGAGAGAATATGTTCATGCATATAAGGCATCAACATGACGGTCTATAACGTCGTAGTACTGTCCCGTACTAAGAACCATGTCGAAGACATTTTCACACAGTTTATTTAATAGAAAGTAACTCACGTACTTCACAGCATCCTCTTCAGATCGTTCATAAAATAACTAGACATACCACACGGAGGTTTATGGGTAAGCTAGTGATGGTACAATGTAATGAAGATCGAGGAAAATCATATATCTCTCAGGAGCAAATACACACGCGTCCAACCCCTTGAGATGCCACACACAGAATCCTTGCAGGGCACGCTTTGGTTAGCCGACTTAAAAAGTTCACGTCTGCAAAGGTGGCCAGCAGACGTAATGACGTCACTTCCTGAAACCAAGACAACGGTCTCCAAACAAATCAATAAGGAAGTCGAACAGCGACAACCAATGTTATGAAATTTACACATAACAGGAAGTAAATGGTTAGACTCACCATACTAAGTCCAGCTTTATGAGGCGGGGTGACCAGTTCCTTTCCACACTGCCTTTGCCTTCCCTAAGTTAAGAGCAGCGCCGTGTACCTATTTACAGCTGGGTAGACTAGACAGCGTTCTAACAGCTTAACTAAAACGACGCTCAACTTCAGAACTAGGAATCCAAAACAAAAGCGTTCTTCTTGACCTGGTTCATAGTTTATTTATTAAATAAAATGTTGCCCCGTTTTGACGAGGCGCGCCTCGTTCAATCCTAGACACCGGGTCCGTCGGTTATATTAGGGTGCCTGTCCAAGTATAAAAGACCTTGTGGTCGGGTTCCCCTGGTTCAAACGGGACAGATTATCTGTGAATTTTAATCACGTTTGATGTTTTTAGTTGTCGGTGACTCCATCTAGTCTGAATGGAGGAGCCTTTAACCTGAAATCATCATCATGTGACGTATTCTTTCCAGAACGTTGTCTCCATTACAGCTGCTCTGAACGCATCACGATTCTGGGCAAGTCGACCTGCATCAGCCAAAGACAAGTTCAGACTCTCTGTGATGTCCTGGGTCCACCGTCGTCTAGGTCGACCCCCTTCCCCTTTTTCCAGGGACCATGCCTTCCATCACTGTTTTTTCCAGACTATTATGTCTTTTTATATGACCGAAAAATTTCAGCTTCCTTATTGCGATGGTATTTAGGAGCCAATGTTCCTGTACGTTTATTGAGTGCAGTACTTCTCTGTTGGTCTTTTTTTCTGTCCAGGGTATTCTCAACATCCTTCTGTAGCATTTCATTTCGAATGATGTAATCTTTTTGCAACTGTTTTTATTGAGTGTCCAAAGTCCTCGCAGCCGTAATGTTGCTACTGGGAATATACATGCTCTGATCAGTTGTAACTTTGTTTCTTTGCTTGTGCCTTGCCATAGGTTTTTCATCTGTATTAGTTTATGTGAAGCAATTGCAAGTCTTCTTTTAATTTCTACTGCACAGTCGCCAGAGCTGTTGATGATTGATCCTAAGTATTCGAATTCATTAACACTTTCCAGTTCTTCGTTATCAATTTCAATTTCTGGTTTGGTCTTTACTTTGTCTGTTGTCAAATATAACCTGAAATATAAACGCTTATAGGAACACACACACTCATCAACACGCACATAAAAGCATACAAGCGCCTATAAACATATACATTGACACTATAAAAAGCACATATAAATACATACGGACATCGTTATACACACAAATAGCACAAATGCGTATAATCCTTCAGACACACGTGCATATGCACTGTCACAAACAGATAAATTCACATATAACATATGCCATGACACATACAAAAGCCACGCGCACGAATGGTTACCCAGTCTCTGTCCGGAAAGGCACTAGACGACCAGAAATTAGGTATCATTGATCGCGTCTGCTCCTAGTTTGTTACATTGACTATAGTGCAGCAAACAATGGCAGACATTGTTCTAGAACGGAATGAAAGTGTTCGGAAAAACAAGACATGACGTAACGACCGGGAGATAACAGTTTCCTGGGTAGAAAAGATACAAAGAGGCTTTTGTTTTGTTTTTTTAAATTGCAAGCTTTGAAAGATGAACGTACTGGGTTGTGCCTTCTAAATCTATGTATTTTACACATTTTAGTTCTGTATTTCTGTCACCATTTCATTTCTTCGCTGCTCTCTCTCTCTCTCTCTCTCTCTCTCTCTCTCTCTCTCTCTCTCTCTCTCTCTCTCTCTCTCTCTCTCTCTCTCTCTCCGAAATTAACCACTCCCACTTTTATTTCGTACCTAGTTTTTAATTGTTTTCATCCGCGCCACTTCTTACCCGGATCAATTCGAGTCGTTATATTGTTCATAATGGTTTCACAAGATCATGACTAGCTCCTTGAATTTACGCGTCGTATCTTTTTTGTTTTCATTATTTATTAATGTAATCAACTTAGTTCTCGCTTCTGTTTTTGTTCGTTTGTCCCTGACAAAAACACTATGGTCGTAACGTAGGTAAATAAAAAATGTTTCAGGCACTCGTGAATCATAAAGAAGTAGAAAACTAGACAACAGAAAAACAACAGAAGTGATAGGTTTACCACAGACTCAAACCAATGACCTTCCGAACGGCAACACTGCCTAGCTACAGTGTGACGGACGATGAAACTCTTATTCTGTGCTAAACGGTATAATATATATTAGTTTCTAGTGATCAGTGGTCTAGTTCATTCATTTTTATTTCACTGGATTTTGTGTTGATTTAAATCTATTAAATTAAACCTATCTCAAAGGTTTCCAGTTGAAAATTCAATGATATATCTATTATAGTATTTCCTAAAATAATAGATGCTTAAAATGCTTAAATTAACTTTTAAAGTCGCGAAGGAATTTTTAACTAACTAATTGAGTTAAGTTCTAGATATATATGTGTGTTTTAATCATTAAACTCGCGAAGTGTTTTCTTAAATACATAATTAAATACGCGAGTGCATATAATAGTCTTAACGGTAAATTTATCGCGCTTTAGAATGTTATTTGTTTTTCGGTATGAATTACATGTTTTCTATCTTTCATATAGGGTGATCCTAACCTTTGCACCCCAGCAAAGCAAAGCATAAACATTGTATTAGAGTCCTGCAGACTCAGTTCTTAAAACCCTCCAGAATTTGATGAGACTGTGGTTTAAATTTTAACCTTGTGGCGATCCTGTTGTGATTCCGCTATCTAACGTTACCAGAAATAAAGCCCCCCCCCCCCCCCCCCCCCCCCCCCCAAGTACAATTTATCACCTCATCAATTAATTTAAGATTTAACTGGAGAAGAACATTGCCAGAGCTTATTTGCATTACTTTACTGCTCTATTACGAAAGAAAATAGAAATCTTCCGAACACTGACTGTGCATATTTTCTTCACTGGATTTTAAAACCTCGAAGTAAACCATCCCTTACCGGTCAGTTGTTATCATCACGCCTTAAGCATTTTTATCACCAGCGGCGAAATCAATGAGATCATACCATATTCACCACCTGAATCTAAGACTGTGCCATCCAGTAGAACTTTTCCTTTAACATAACAAAAAACGAGAACAATCAGCTTCACCTTCCAGCGATTTCGAGACTGTACTAACACATAAACCTGATAATCTAGGGCTGGACACAGAAGACCCACGAAGATTGTTTAATTGATGTTTTTTGTATTTCTATGGAGTGCCAGGTTCTACGATCGGTAAGTGTGTGTGAACAAATGTGTGATGGCCATCAAGAGCGTGCATGAATGACAGGAGATTTATTGTTGCAAACTATTTGCTAATTTACCTACCTGGTAAATACTGTTACTGTATTCCCTACATTGTTCCTTTAAGTGGGATTTTTTTGTTAACTCTGTTTACCCCCCCTACCCTTTCATTTGCTTAGTAAAGGGAAGAACAATTGAGAAATAACAGGATTTTTCTTCTACCCATACATAATATTGTAACACCTCTTTTCAGAGTAATTAAGGTTACTGTTGGGTTACATCATCTATTTTTCTGATAATTACCTATCTTTGGACTGGGTTTATCTCTGTCTATTTTCAAGAGGGAAGGGCGTAGTGGATACCACTCTTCATAAACCCCTCCCCACCTTGTTATTTGTATTTTCTGTACCTATGATATTTTGCTTGTAAACAAATGATACATGTCGTGACTGATTTTTTAATGATAAATAAACACGTAAAACTTATTTAGTACTGTGTTGGAATACCCAAGCCCAATTTACCCATATCTGTTTAATATAGTCTGTATTCACGTAACGTCCGTGTGTTTGAAGCACCAAATTGGTGTGAGCGCATGTGTGTTTGGAAACTGGCAAATAACCCTTTAGCTAGGAGAGTTTAAGGAGTAGATTGAGAGAAACAGATTGTCGTAAAAAGGTCTGTCCTTACTCTCCCCAGCACTCTGTGAAAACAACTATTTACTTTCTAAACCCTATCTATCACTGAGCTTTCACCATCATTCTCCACTCTAAACGGGATCACTATTTACAAGACTCTTTCTCTCAAAATAAATTTACGACATACAGAAACGAATCGTACTATCCTAATGCCAACTAGGTATCATAAAAATAGAGGTTCGTGGACAGGGGTCGTTAGCGCGGATTTTCATCACGCAACACCAGATATATACCTAGGAGCGACCAAGCCTAATTAACGACACATTCTTTTTTGTCCTTTGTCCAGGTAAACCTGGAACCTAATTCCGCTTTCTCCATCGTTGAACATTAAATGTGGATGAAATGTGTGAAAAAACGTGGACGGCAATGAGAAAGAACACACTAAAAACAATAATGAAAATTGTTAGGCCAAGTAAAAATAAAGCAGAAAGGAAAGTGACGTGACGTTTTTAAGATATTTTTTTCCTCCTTCCTAACCACGAAGCTTCGCTGGAATTATTTCATGAACTGTTGATGAAAACTGCCGTGTCAGTGTATTGATTGCGGCGAGAAATTACCGAACAAACGTGGCTATGTCCTCAGCCTAATTAGATACATCGACTGCCGTCTTGGCATCGAAGGTCGGCTGTACTGGATCTTCGACGTCTTCTGTCTTCCCTTGATGGCCCACTCTGATTGGCTCTTTCCTGTTACCTTACCATTTATAGTGGTTTCTTCTTCGTGCACTTTAACCTTCAGCTTTTCTTCCATTATAGTTTTCAGTTTGTCTGTTTATATGACCAAAATATTTTTTATGTCTAACTTAACTCTTGTATAAAGTCACCAATGTGAAGCTGATGACAAGAACCAGACAACTGCCAGGGGACCAAAAGATGAGAAGAAGACGCTGGTGATGGGTAGGACACACATTGAGGAAACCTGTTGAGAAAGAAGTCCTTGTTCTGGAACCCCCCCCCCCCCCCTCCCCCCCTTTTTCCGGATAATAGAGGCTGGTGAGATAGACCAAAAATAAACATATGGAAAAGCGAATGAAGACAGAAGTGAAAATGACGAGGATGACGTGGAAAGAACTTGAGCAGACGGCACGTGACAGGAGGATTTGACATGTGTTTGTTGAAAGCCTATGCTCCTTAGGAAGCTAAACTTTTTTGATTGATTGATTTAAATCTCATTCATTATTTCTCTTTTCATTGGTAGTTTTTTTGTTTGTTTTTGGGCTTCTTAATTTATTTTCATTTCCTTTCTTTCTATGAGATGTCCTACATTCTCTTGGCATAATAACTCGTCGACAATCAAAAGCGTTTGTGCAATAAAACGATTATCTCCATTTTACAAATTGTCTAAGTGAGACAACCTGTAACGAAAAACCAAAACAATCCAGCCACCTTTTCGGGAAAACTTAAATTAAGAATACCCATTAAGAGAATGCACCTTGAAAACTTTTCATGTTTGCGTTTCGGGGAAATACGGAAATTGAGTGCAGTGCACCATGAAAACTAAATTGAACACCAATAGAAAAAAGAGCACGCAGGCTTCTCAGTTTTTGTTGTCATGGTGCATTCACCATAAGTCATCATATGTTTTATTACAAAGATCCAATGAAGCGGAAGTGGAATGGAGTGAAATGACCACATGACAGTTATTACCGTCATCAGTACACGCAGCAGACAGAGCGCAAAATAATTATTTCCCCTTATTATGTTTTGGCGGGTTGCTTGCTCGTTCCCAACAACTTTTGAACTTGAAAAGCAAACAACGTAACGTGTTTGAGGGGGAAACAAAAATTACATATATATGAGGAACAAAAAATTTAAAAAGGAAGCTGTTTATTTGCTGAGCTAGTTGCACCTTAACTGAGAAGTCGTATTAAGTCCTAATATTATCATCATCTGCCATCTCCACACCGAAGGTCGGCTGCAATGTATCTCCAACGTCTTCTGTCTCTTGTCTTGGTGGTGCACTCTGATAGACTCTTTCACGCCCATCTCTTGGTGTTATCTTCCCACTTATGGCGCTGTCTTGGTGGTGCACTCTGATAGACTCTTTCACGCCCATCTCTTGGTGTTATCTTCCCACTTATGGCGCTGTCTTGGTGGTGCACTCTGATATTTTTTAGACCGCAAACGGCTCCGGGGTCGACCCAGCCTCAAAAATTGGGTACTTGAGCAACTCTGGGAAGGTTAAGGCGGCCGGCGTTATGCTGACCACATCACCCCTAGTGTGCCGATGGTCAAGAAAATATGGGCCAAACACCATATTCCCAATGGACGTATAACGGGATCCTATGGCGCGGTCTTCCTCTTGCACGGTTGTCTTAAACTCTTCCTTCTATTATGTTGTTTAGTAAGGTCTTATGTCTTGTTTTAGCTGTTTAATTTTGATCTTCTTCATTAATTCAATTTTCATTTCTAGGACTTATTTATTTGTTCGCTTCTATTTCCATGAGACGTGCCACATTCTTCTATATATCCACATCTCAAGGGCCTCAATTCTTTCCTCTGATTGCTTTTTCATTGTCCATGTTTCTATACTATACAATAATATATATAGCATTTCACGATTCTCTGTTTGAATTTGTTACTTAGTATATTGTAGCTTTGGCCATTCTAAATCTCTTCTTGATTTCATTTTCGCATCTGAGAAATCTTAATAAAAGCTTGTAAAATAATAGGAAAAATATTATAGAAACAAAAAAAAAATATACATATATATACAAATAAATGTATTCAAAATAAATAAATAAATAAACCGGGTGAAAATGAATAAGAAAGACGGGCCCGCGTCTTTCATATTACTATCAGTAGACATGTGGACGACATGTCCTATTTTGGTCATCACTTTTCGTAAACACAATGTTTTTTTTCCTCATTTTCCGTCCACTGAGTTCTTGATTACCATGTGTGTATTTCTTTTTTTCCTTTTCAAATCCCCTGCCAGTACATTTTTGTGTACCTACACTGTATGTGTAGGATTGTTTGGGTTTGGGGGGGGGGGGGGGGGGGGGGGGGGGGGGTGGGGGGAGTGGGGGGGGGGGGGGGGAGGGGGGGGGGGGGGGGGGGGGGGGGGGGGGGGGGGGGGGGGGGGGGAGGGGGGGGGGGGGGGGGGGGGGGCCGGGGGGGGGCGAGGGGGTGGGGGAGGGGGAGGGGGGGGGAGAGGTGGGGGGTGGGGGGGGGGGGGGGGCGGGGGCGGGGCGGGGGGGGGTTGACAGATTGAGGCGTTTCCCATTGCATTTGCATCCAATACCAATAGTCTCTATACCGGAGTTTCAACAAACTTTGTAACCACAAACATGTCTGATTAATGGCAGTGAAGAAAAGAGCGATTCATTATAGATTCAATCCTTGGAGCTATTCATTCTTACATAGATTCAATCCTTGAAGCGATTCATTCTTACATAGATTCAATCCTTGAAGCGATTCATTCTTACATAGATTCAATCCTTGGAGCGATTCATTCTTACATAGATTCAATCCTTGAAGCGATTCATTCTTACATAGATTCAATCCTTGAAGTGATTCATTCTTACATAGATTCAATCCTTGAAGCGATTCATTCTTACATAGATTCAATCCTTGAAGTGATTCATTCTTACATAGATTCAATCCTTGAAGTGATTCATTCTAACATAGATTCAATCCTTGAAGTGATTCATTCTTACATAGATTCAATCCTTGAAGCGATTCATTCTTACATAGATTCAATCCTTGAAGCGATTCATTCTTACATAGATTCAATCCTTGAAGCGATTCATTCTTACATAGATTCAATCCTTGAAGTGATTCATTCTTACACAGATTCAATCTATGAAGTGATTCATTCTTACATAGATTCAATCCTTGAAGTGATTCATTCTTACATAGATTCAATCCTTGAAGTGATTCATTCTTACATAGATTCAATCCTTGAAGTGATTCATTCTTACATAGATTCAATCCTTGAAGTGATTCATTCTTACATAGATTCAATCCTTGAAGTGATTCATTCTTACATAGATTCAATCCTTGAAGCGATTCATTCTTACATAGATTCAATCCTTGAAGTGATTCATTCTTACATAGATTCAATCCTTGAAGTGATTCATTCTTACATAGATTCATCCTTGAAGTGATTCATTCTTACATAGATTCAATCCTTGAAGTGATTCATTCTTACATAGATTCAATCCTTGAAGTGATTCATTCTTACATAGATTCAATCCTTGAAGTGATTCATTCTTACATAGATTCAATCCTTGAAGTGATTCATTCTTACATAGATTCAATCCTTGAAGTGATTCATTCTTACATAGATTCAATCCTTGAAGTGATTCATTCTTACATAGATTCAATCCTTGAAGCGATTCATTCTTACATAGATTCAATCCTTGAAGCGATTCATTCTTACATAGATTCAATCCTTGAAGTGATTCATTCTTACATAGATTCAATCCTTGAAGCGATTCATTCTTACATAGATTCAATCCTTGAAGTGATTCATTCTTACATAGATTCAATCCTTGAAGCGATTCATTCTAACATAGATTCAATCCTTGAAGCGATTCATTCTAACATAGATTCAATCCTTGAAGCGATTCATTCTAACATAGATTCAATCCTTGAAGCGATTCATTCTTACATAGATTCAATCCTTGAAGCGATTCATTCTAACATAGATTCAATCCTTGAAGTGATTCATTCTTACATAGATTCAATCCTTGAAGCGATTCATTCTAACATAGATTCAATCCTTGAAGCGATTCATTCTAACATAGATTCAATCCTTGAAGCGATTCATTCTAACATAGATTCAATCTTTGAAGCGATTCATTCTAACATAGATTCAATCCTTGAAGCGATTCATTCTTACATAGATTCAATCCTTGAAGCGATTCATTCTAACATAGATTCAATCCTTGAAGCGATTCATTCTAACATAGATTCAATCCTTGAAGCGATTCATTCTAACATAGATTCAATCCTTGAAGCGATTCATTCTAACATAGATTCAATCCTTGAAGTGATTCATTCTAACATAGATTCAATCTTTGAAGCGATTCAAGGATGGCCAGTAAACACACAAGAAGATCAATGACGGTCATAGAGATCTGGTTGAACAGAAGAACGTTAAGAATACCATGGGTAGCTGTGACGGTATCGCCCCCCCCCCCCCCTGCTTTGCAGCAGTGGTCCAACAGTGGCCAAAACTCAAGAGCATCTATTATAGGCTTCAATGGAGTCTATCTTTACACAAGATTACTCTTGGCAGAAATGTAGATAGAAGAGTAGTAAAGCTTCTATCACATGGGAGTCTTCACAAGATATTCAGATAAGCGAAAACAATGCTGGCTGTTGCTGAGCACGTTAATTCTGTAATCTGCCGACGCTTATGTGAAGGATTTAAGCACTTATTACTTTCAGCTCGTTTAAGCCCCCACCCCTGATTTACTCAGTGGAATTCTATTTTAGGATAGCTCTGTTTAGAGTGTGTGTAGTAATTTGACTGAGACAAACATGCAGTAACTTTAAAATGATTAAATCGAAGTTAAATTTGTAACATTACAAATAACAAAATTTAATAATCACTTTAGGTTTTAACAGTTGGAAATAATTTGAATAGTTATGGATCAAGAAAAGTTATCATCACAGTCTTTAGGGAATGTGAGATATTACAAGAAGTTCAAGTGGCAGCATATATTTGAACTTAGCTGCCAATGACGGTTCTGCTCCTTCTTATGGGTTGGTTCTTTTCACTCTGCTCACGCTCGTCTCTGATCAAGGTTGTCGGGGGTAGCTCGTTTCCCAGAAACGTCAAGGACATTCTACCACGTGCGTCATTCGTCTTAAAGCTTAGGCCACGGTTCCCTTCTTGTTCCAGAGATAGTACTTTCTGCTGGTACCACCAATAAGCCAATCTTGGCTACAGACTTGTTGCTCAGATGAATAAAAGAGACGAGTCGGTCTCTTACACGCGTCTGGGGTGTCTTTAATTTGACAATAGATTCCCTCTCTGACTCCGTGTGTTTCTTCAGTTTCCTAGTCCCGGTGTTCCTTATTAAAATGTAGAGATTTCCTGTGCTTTGTAAGTCTTATTTGGTTCTCCAATAAAAGGTCCGGTTAAAAAAAGGAATTATGAATCTAGTCTTCACTCTGGCGAGGTCTGATGTTGTCTTGGCGAGCGTGAAATTCACAGTGAAATAAAACTGCGAAATGGTCAGACTATATTCCTTTCTTCCCACGCATTGTTCTTATGAAGCTAATCAGAAAGATACAATCATTTCAAATCATGCAGATAGGGTGTGATATTTTTATGATAGTCCCACGTGAAATAAGTTGCGTGCCTGCAAAGGCCACGTATTACTATATATGGACATCTGATGCCTTGCATACACTCTCACAGGCAGATCGGTAGACACACATGACAACATGGGTAAGCTGTAATACTTATTACTTTATTAGAAAGTAATGTTGTCATAACAAGTCGGCCCGGAAGCGATTATGTCACACTTGTCTGCCCACATGTGTCACGCAGACAGTAATCTCGTTATCTGTCGTTTGAGTACGTAAAAACTCCGTGTCTACCCATCTGGGTTACCAAGCGAGTCGTCTTATCAGTGGTTCAAACTAAACACGCCGGCAACTATCTTATCTCAGTTGCTCGCCGCAAGCTAGGATGACTGGGTAACAAACAGGTGACATCACAGAGAAGAGTGTCAAGAAATGTTTGCACCTACAAAATATTTACCACACAAGCAGAAAAATAACGAAGAAAGAAAGAAAGAAAAGTGCGATAATTGACAGCACAAAATAAAAATTAGTACCACAAATGTACCGATACTGCCGGAGTGAAACAAAGATCGTGAATAGGTCGTCCATTTCGTCACAACAGCCTAATCAGAAATAAGGATGTCATGAAATGAGCTAATGCGCAAAGGGAGCTTAGTCTGTATGCACACCAGATAGAAACACTTCAAATTTGTTTTCTTTTCGCATTACGAGATTATAAAGGGCGGAACACATTGTCGCTCACTCACACATACTCTTACTATCTCTCTCTCTCTCTCTCTCTCTCTTTATATATTTATATATATATAAATACACTTTGAGAATTGTATCGCAGAGCAGACATGTGAAAACGCAATAATGCCTACTTATTTATCCTGATGACATAAAAGATTTCTTTCTTTCATTCGATGTTTCTGTATTTAACATTTTACCTCTTGAAGGAGTCCATGTCTAAAGTAAAAAAAAAAAAAAAAATCAGATACGAAAGTGGGAGTTTCCACATCTCCTTACGTATTCTACAGTTTTCTTGGGGAGTTAAAGTTTATTCAAAGCTCATCATCTAAGCCAGTGTTCCTCAAACAGAGGGTCTGAACGTTATGCTAAAATAATAAAAGTATTTGAGTACGTTACAGGTACTCGTAAGGAATAAAAATGTAGAAAATGTGGCAGCAGAAAAGAAACAGTACAGGAATGGAACCTAGAACAATCGGACTGCGCCATCGCCTCGCTACGGGATATAATCGTGACTAACCACTCTGCCAAGTCAGCACACCGCGTGATTAATCATGATTCATTCCCGTGGCGAGGCGATGGCGCACTCCGGTTGGTCTTGAAGTTCGATTCTCAGGTAAGTCTATTACTTTTGTTGTTTATCTGTTATCTAGTTTTCTACTTGTTTATTTCTGACGAGTACTTGCATCACACTTATTGGTGTTGATTATTTACTGTTCGCTAGCCTGCTTTTCCTACTTTTTGTATCTATGTTTATATTCGTAAATAAATAAATAACCGTGCTTTCTGTATTAATTAATTTCTAAAACTGATTCAATACCATTTTCTGTTTTAATCAATATTTTCAGTGTCGGATCTAAAATTAGGGGGCCCTGAAGCTTGAGCTCTTGGAGAGGCCCCTTTTATTGAAAAAAAAAACTGTTAGGGGATGGGAAAGAAACGTAAAACAGATAAAACTGGACTTGGGGGCCCTGAAGCTCAAGCTTCATTAATTTTATATTAGATCCGCCTCTGAATATATTATGTTTATATGCGAGTTCGTTACTGAATTTTAGCAGGGTCATATTTGATATAGTACCAACATATATTAATATGGGTAAAGGGTAAAGATTCCGTTATATATTGGGAATATGGTGTTAGGCCCATATTTTCTTGACCATACGGCACACTAAGGGTGATGTGGTCAGCATCACGCCGGCCGCCTTTAACCGTCCCTGAGTTACATATGAATATGACCCGATGTTTTTTTTTTTGTTTTTTGTGGAGGGAAAGAAGGAAAAGAGTTACTGCTCCTTAAGGCATGTTGTAATCGTACACTACCATGATTAGGACCAAGATCCTCATATGTACAACAAACATTGCTACAGAAACCACTTCCACAAGAGCGCACGACTGCTTTAGTACAGTCTTTCTACAGAGGGTTAAACGGTAGTTGTGGTTTCATGCTCAGACTAGAGCGACAAGGAAATATGATGACGTGAATATCGATGTTTAAATGTGTAACCGCTGATTGATTTACTTCTCAACATCCATCAATCAATCAATCAATCAATCAATCAATCAATCTTACTTACTTACTTACTTACTTAGTCGTTCCCCTTCTACCGTGAGGTGTAGAGGTCAATCAATCAATCAATCAATCAATACTCTTTAGCTCCCCAAAGAGCTATAGACCTTCAACAAACATACGCCAAGTCCTCCTGTCACGTGCAGTCAGCTCAAGTTCTTTCCCCTTCTTCCTCATCATTTTCACTTCCGTCTCTAGCTCTCTTCTCCATGTGTTTTTTGGTCTACCTCTGCCTCTCTTAACCCAGGCGATTCCAGATTAAGAACTGCATTGCAATACTGTCAGCATGTTTCCTGTCCATATTGTTTGTTGAAGTTTTTGTGGTAACAATTTCTTTTAATGGATGGGGTAAGCGGGCCTATGCCCAGACCTCCTTATTCGCTTTTATACGACATGCCTGGTTGCATATAGCGTTACTTTTCTTTGCTCCCTGGTAATGCACGACATGCTTGGTTGGGTATATTGTTACTTTTCTTTTTTCCCCGGTAATACACGACTTGCCTCGTTAGGTATGATGTTACATTTCTTTGCTCCCTGGTAATACACAACATGTCTGGTTGGGTATATTGTTAATTTTCTTTTTTCCCCGGTAATACACGATATGCCTGGTTTGGTACAGTGTTACTTTTCTTTGCTCCCCGGTAACACACGCGTGCCCAACGTCCATGTTTTAAATATAATTTGACGTTGACATATTTTGAGGAACATCCGTGGAATTATCGGTACTTACAGAGGGTCCACACTGTGTAACACATTGAGAAACACTGAAATACCCATAATCTGCTTATGCAATTTCTCCAGCTTGAAGTGGAAATGGGCGTGAAGCCAGCTTGGGGAAACTGAGGGAGAAAACCGGGGGGAGTCATCTGAGCTGGAAATTTTTGAACTATCTGGCAACCCCGAGGGGACGGAAGGCTGTCAGAAAATAAGATGGAAGACTAAGCCTAAACTAAAGTGGAGATGTGACAGATAAAAAAATAGTGGAGAAAAATTACGAAAAGAAATTGTCAGATTGAGTTAAGGGCAAGCTGGCAGATCGATACTTATCTGATTGGAACAGGGCTAGAGTGATGAATGGCGACATTGAGAGGAGTTGTATCGATACTGAAACTGGCATATAACAGCTATTTCTTCGTGAAATAATCACTTACAAACACGAGCACGACTAGAAAAATCGATTTATGATTCAATTGCTACGGTATCTTTTGGAATTTATATTTTCTACCCGGGCATCATTATAGCTGTTATTATTTTTTAATCTGTGGCTCAATAAAGCTGTGCATGCCTGTGTATCAATGAAGCTGTTCAACTGTGTATGCCCGTGTATCAATGAAGCTGTTCAACTGTGTATGCCCGTGTATCCATGACGCTGCTCAACTGTGTATGCCCGTGTATCACTGACGCTGCTCAACTGTGTATGCCCGTGTATCACTGACGCTGCTCAACTGTGTATGCCCGTGTATCAATGACGCTGTTCAACTGTGCATGCCCGTGTATCAATGACGCTGTTCAAATGTTTATATCCGTGCTTTAGTCATAGTTATTATCATAGATTTTCAGTTCCCATGGGAGCATTTACCTTCAAAAAACTAATACCAAGTCCACCTCAGTCTTAGTTCTTGCTATGTCTTAGTTCTTGCTATGTCTTAGTTCTTGCTATGTCTTAGTTCTTGCTATATCTTCTTCATCCTTTACATTTGTCTTTAGTTCTATTCTCCAAGTTTTCTTTCGGTTGCCTCCTACTTATTTTGTTACCCTGCTGTTACGACCCTTTTTGCGCACCACACTGGGTCTTGTATTGGAAAACTTTGTGATGCACACAAAGGCATCGATGTGAATGTGTCTATGCGTCGCTGCAAGTATAATAGGTAATTGTTTGGAGTAGCAACGAGAAGGTTCTATGGAATGTGTCCGTGAGGACTGCACGTGTTTTGAAGATGTGTCTGATCTTATGATTGTGAGACTCCAAAGTGTTATACTTTTATAGGAAAGTGTCTAAGAGATGTTCGTGGATACAAAGAAATATAAATAAGAATTGACGGTGTCGGAATATTATAGTTGAGCGATATGCAATAATGCCCGCCAGTCAGAGCCGGATTAACGTAGTAGCACAAGTAGCATATGCTACGGGCCCCGCGCTTTTAGGGGCCCCGCACCAATAAATATGTACATAATTTTTTGGCCATCTTCTAATACGAGCGTTGATGGGAAGGAGCGAAGCTCCTGACCGGGTTGGAAGGAAAGTCCACTGACCCCCCAGCCTCGCAATGACATGTCATTGGGCCAAAAGAGCTGGAAAGCTCGAGTGCCGCTGGTTAGAGAGAAGAAAAAAAAAATACGAACGTTAAACCAATGATCTTGTGATTTATGCCATCTTTAGCGCCTTTTCATTTGGTGTCACGAAATTGTGAGAGAAAGAGCATAAGAGGGTGACTTAGTGTGACTCTTCATTATTTTAATCTTAACTGTTTGCGGACGGAAGCCATTTAAGTGGCGTTGAAAATTTGGTCACGTTTGGACGGAAGCCACTTTTTTTTGGCTCTAGGCGACTGCCCCTCTAATTTTGTTTCGTTCTTTGTGAAATGAATTTGCATTAACAATAAAAACTAGAATTTAGGAAACGGAAACTTCCTGTTTTAATTGAGGTATACGGCGTGCTCGCACTCTCTTTCGATCTTGATTAAAATTTCTTGATTTGTAAGGTTAGAAAACTCAAAAAAATGAGCAGTAGATATTGGACGTAATTATGCTTCTGGAAGTGAAAAACGTAAAGCGAAGGAAGAAAAAGAAAGAAGAGATCAACTTGTGATATCAAAAACACGTAAGCTGACAGAATATTTTGATGTTCATGGTGGTGTTACTCTAACCGCTGAAGCTGGAAGTACAGGAACAACTAGTACTAGTGCAGGCTGTGCAGCAGAAAACATACAGCGAAACCCAGTATACACTGAGTCTGAATGTGAAAGAATAAGTGAAACGAAGAAGTACTCTAAGGATATTGGTGACTGGCCGAACATATAGATGACTGTGAGCGTGAATTTTGCATATCCAAGGAAAGTGAAAAATGTCAACATGTTGACAGTGCCTTCTCTTCATCCGTAAGATTGTATGACACTGAAAAGAAAACTCGATACTGTCAGAAGTCTTATTTTACACATATTCATAAACTTACAAACAAGCAACATGCAAGAAAATGGTTATGCTATTCAGAAAGTAAAGGGCACCTATTCTGTTTCCCATGCAAGCTTATGAGTTCAGAATGTTCATCAAAGTTTACTGTGGAAGGGTTTAATGACTGGAAAAATGCAAGCAATCTATTGCGTCGACATGAAGAAAGCTTCTCACATAGACAAGCTTTAATTTCACTGTTGATGCGTAAAAACAAAGGTGAACGTGTCGATTCCCATCTTGTGAAACAAATGGACATTCAAGAAAAGTATTGGCACAAACTTCTAGAGCGAATAATTGAAGTTGTGAAGTTTTTAGCAGAACGAGGCCTTTCATTTCGTGGCAGTGATGAAATTGTTGGGTACCCTTATAACGGGAATTACTTAGAGTTGTTAGAATTACTGGCCAAGTTTGACCCTTTTCTGGCAGAGCATATAAGTACTCATGCAAACAAAGGATTTGGACATACATCATATCTATCTAAAACAACGTGTGAGGAATTCATCAATCTGATTGGATCCAGCATACTGGATCACATTCTCTGTGAAGTGAAGAAATACAAGTATTATTCCGTTTCATTGGATTCTACTCCAGATATATGTAATATGGACCAGCTGACTTTGACTCTGCGCTATGTTTTGCCATCTGGACCAGTTGAAAGATTTGTGACATTTTTGGATATGGAAGGTCATAGTGCTGAACAGCTTACTAAAAGTCTACTTAATTTTTTAAAGGCAAATGACATTGATATTAAAGACTGCCGTGGTCAAAGTTATGACAACGCCAGCAACATGAGTGGCAAGTTTATAGGATTAAAAGCACGAATTAATTGATAATGATAATTACTATGCAAATTAAAAATGTATGTGTTCAAATATGTTTGTGTTGTTTCATTGTTTTTTTTTATAAATATAGGGCCCCTTTCTTAACATATGCTACAGGTCACGCACTAGCTTAATCCGGCCCTGCCGCCAGTGGACTTGTCCCATCAGACGTTTGGCCTATCCATTGCCAGTGTCGTCTTGTCATCTCTTGTTCCACTGGCACTTGTCTGGTTCTTGACATCAGTTCCACATTACTGATCTTGTCAAACCACTTCATTCCATATATTTTACGCAAGCAGGGCCGGCCTTAATCGTGGCGGGGCCCGATTTGGGCCATTTTGGTGGGACCCCTAGAGTCATTATGAATTTTTTGCCTTCATAGAACTTTCAAATAAGACATGTATTGTTAAATAACACTTTTAAAAAAGTTATGTTTGTTTTTTTCAAAGCTGGATATGGCAACCTCGGTCGGGACCCCTTATAGGTGTAAGGCCCGATTGGATCAAATCGGTTAAATAGGCCGAAGGTCTCCCCTGACCATAGCACCAATTCATGAAAGTATGTAGCTTGCTGTTTGTGTTGTTTGTTGTTCTCCATGTTTTATCGCCATACAATAGGATTGAGTTGATATCTTGAGTTAAAGACTACGATTTTCGTAATGACTGTCTATCCCTTCTGGTCTTACGTTTACGTAATGTCAAGCAGGGATGGGCGTATGAGAGGATGCATCCTTGCGCAACAGGAACAATTAGCATTCATACCCCTCGACATTTGCTGATGGAGGTTGAAGGAGACTAAGCACCAGTGGGTTTGCCCGGAGTGCAATGACGTCGATTCTGATCATCAACAACATCCTTTAATATCCGCTTCTTTTCCTTCTTCCTCTACATCGCACCCACAGTGCCTATAAAAACTCAGTGACATCATATGCGCAAATGTTACGCACTATTTGCACACCCAATCTATAAAACTATCACTTTCCATACGTTCACACACCATCTACAACAATTAAACCAGTCTGTGGTATCCCACTTCACATCCTATCCGACTCTCCATCGTCTGCAAAAACCACAATAATAAAGCTCCACGTAGAGCACAGGTGTTAAAAACTCATCAATCATACAAAATAACACAAAACATCCTTGACAGTTGGACTTCATTTTTTTTTATCTTCAAAGATGCACGACATATGTAGAACAGAGATAACACATATGGCCGTCAACATTACCATTCGTGGAAAAACTCCACGGAGATGCTCATAGCCTCAAGCTGACTGCTGCTTTCTTTGAAAACATTCAAGTAGATGTCCGAGAGTGTACGAAGCAGAAGAAGAAGAAGTTGATTTCTTCTGATCTAATTACTGATGCAATGACAGCTCATCTCGCCTTTCGTTTCCTTGTGTATCAATATAGCTGTTTAAATGTTATAAAGGTTAATGTGTTTAACAAGTGTAAGCTCAACTCTTTGACTCCGCGATTATTTCTCACCCTGTGCCATAATTTTAATTCGTGATAGACTAAAACCAACGCTCAGAGAGTTGTTTTGGCACGGGTGTCAAATCTGACCGACGCTCTGAGCGTTGTTCCGGAGTAAAAGAGTTAAATGTGTGTCACCATCACAATGTTATAAACGTTAATGTGTTTAACAAGTGTAAGCTTAAATGTGTGTCACCATCACGATGCTATAAAGGTTAATGTGTTTAACAAGTGTAAGCTTAAATGTGTGTCACCATCACGATGCTATAAAGGTTAATGTGTTTAACAAGTGTAAGCTTAAATGTGTGTCACCATCACGATGCTATAAAAGTTAATGTGTTTAACAAGTGTAAGCTTAAATGTGTGTCACCATCACGATGTTATAAAGGTTAATGTGTTTAACAAGTGTAAGCTTAAATGTGTGTCACCATCACGATGTTATAAAGGTTAATGTGTTTAACAAGTGTAAGCTTAAATGTGTGTCACCATCACGATGTTATAAAGGTTAATGTGTTTAACAAGTGTAAGCTTAAATGTGTGTCACCATCACGATGCTATAAAAGTTAATGTGTTTAACAAGTGTAAGCTTAAATGTGTGTCACCATAACGATGCTATAAAGGTTAATGTGTTTAACAAGTGTAAGCTTAAATGTGTGTCACCATCACGATGCTATAAAGGTTAATGTGTTTAAGCTTAAATGTGTGTCACCATCACGATGCTATAAAGGTTAATGTGTTTAACAAGTGTAAGCTTAAATTTGTGTCACCATCACGATGCTATAATGTGTTTAACAAGTGTAAGCTTAAATGTGTGTCACCATCACGATGCTATAATGAGTTTAACAAGTGTAAGCTTAAATGTGTGTCACCATCACGATGCTATAATGTGTTTAACAAGTGTAAGCTTAAATGTGTGTCGCCATCACGATGCTATAAAGGTTAATGTGTTTAACAAGTGTAAGCTTAAATGTGTGTCGCCATCACGATGCTATAATGTGTTTAACAAGTGTAAGCTTAAATGTGTGTCACCATCACGATGCTATAATGTGTTTAACAAGTGTAAGCTTAAATGTGTGTCACCATCACGATGCTATAATGTGTTTAACAAGTGTAAGCTTAAATGTGTGTCGCCATCACGATGCTATAATGTGTTTAACAAGTGTAAGATTAAATGTGTGTCGCCATCACGATGCTATAAAGGTTAATGTGTTTAACAAGTGTAAGTTTAAATGTGTGTCACTATCACGATGCTATAATGTGTTTAACAAGTGTAAGCTTAAATGTGTGTCACCATCACGATGCTATAATGTGTTTAACAAGTGTAAGCTTAAATGTGTGTCACCATCACGATGCTATAAAAGTTAATGTGTTTAACAAGTGTAAGCTTAAATGTGTGTCACCATAACGATGCTATAAAGGTTAATGTGTTTAACAAGTGTAAGCTTAAATGTCTGTCACCATCACGATGCTATAATGTGTTTACCAAGTGTAAGCTTAAATGTGTGTCACCATCACGATGCTATAATGTGTTTAACAAGTGTAAGCTTAAATGTGTGTCGCCATCACGATGCTATAATGTGTTTAACAAGTGTAAGCTTAAATGTGTGTCTCCATCACGATGCTATAATGTGTTTAACAAGTGTAAGCTTAAATGTGTGTCACCATCACGATGCTATAATGTGTTTAACAAGTGTAAGCTTAAATGTGTGTCACCATAACGATGCTATAATGTGTTTAACAAGTGTAAGCTTAAATGTGTGTCACCATCACGATGCTATAATGTGTTTAACAAGTGTAAGCGTAAATGTGTGTCACCATCACGATGCTATAATGTGTTTAACAAGTGTAAGCTTAAATGTGTGTCACCATCACGATGCTATAATGTGTTTAACAAGTGTAAGCTTAAATGTGTGTCACCATCACAATGCTATAATGTGTTTAACAAGTGTAAGCTTAAATGTGTGGCACCATCACGATGCTATAAAGGTTAATGTGTTTAACAAGTGTAAGCTTAAATGTGTGTCACCATCACGATGCTCTAAAGGTTAATGTGTTTAACAAGTGTAAGCTTAAATGTGTGTCACCATCACGATGCTATAAAAGTTAATGTGTTTAACAAGTGTAAGCTTAAATGTGTGTCACCATCACGATGCTATAAAGGTTAAAGTGTTTAACAAGTGTAAGCTTAAATGTGTGTCACCATCACGATGCTATAAAGGTTAATGTGTTTAACAAGTGTAAGCTTAAATGTGTGTCACCATCACGATGCTATAAAGGTAATGTGTTTAACAAGTGTAAGCTTAAATGTGTGTAACCATCACGATGCTATAAAGGTTAATGTGTTTAACAAGTGTAAGCTTAAATGTGTGTCACCATCACGATGCTCTAAAGGTTAATGTGTTTAACAAGTGTAAGCTTAAATGTGTGTCACCATCACGATGCTATAAAAGTTAATGTGTTTAACAAGTGAAAGCTTAAATATGTGTCACCATCACGATGCTATAAAGGTTAAAGTGTTTAACAAGTGTAAGCTTAAATGTGTTTCACCATCACGATGCTATAAAGGTTAATGTGTTTAACAAGTGTAAGCTTAAATGTGTGTCACCATCACGATGCTATAAAGGTTAATGTGTTTAACAAGTGTAAGCTTAAATGTGTGTAACCATCACGATGCTATAAAGGTTAATGTGTTTAACAAGTGTAAGCTTAAATGTGTGTCACCATCACTATGCTATAAAGGTTAATGTGTTTAACAAGTGTAAGCTTAAATGTGTGTCGCCATCACGATGCTATAAAGGTTAATGTGTTTAACAAGTGTAAGCTTAAATGTATGTCACCATCACGATGCTATAAAGGTTAATGTGTTTAACAACTGTAAGATTAAATGTGTGTCGCCATCACGATGCTATAAAGGTTAATGTGTTTAACAAGTGTAAGCTTAAATGTGTGTCGCCATCACGATGCTATAAAGGTTAATGTGTTTAACAAGTGTAAGCATAAATGTGTGTCGCCATCACGATGCTATAAAGGTAATGTGTTTAACAAGTGTAAGCTTCAATGTGTGTCACCATCACGATGCTATAAAGGTTAATGTGTTTAACAAGTGTAAGCTTCAATGTGTGTCACCATCACGATGCTATAAAGGTTAATGTGTTTAACAAGTGTAAGCTTAAATGTGTGTCACCATCACGATGCTATAAAGGTTAATGTGTTTAACAAGTGTAAGAATAAATGTGTGTCACCATCACAATGCTATAATGTGTTTAACAAGTGTAAGCTTAAATGTGTATCACCATCACGATGCTATAATGTGTTTAACAAGTGTAAGCTTAAATGTGTGTCACCATCACGATGCTATAATGTGTTTAACAAGTGTAAGCTTAAATGTGTGTCGCCGTCACGATGCTATAAAGGTTAATGTGTTTAACAAGTGTAAGCTTAAATGTGTGTCGCCATCACGATGCTATAATGTGTTTAACAAGTGTAAGCTTAAATGTGTGTCACCATCACGATGCTATAATGTTGTTAACAAGTGTAAGCTTAAATGTGTGTCACCATCACGATGCTATAATGTGTTTAACAAGTGTAAGCTTAAATGTGTGTCGCCATCACGATGCTGTAATGTGTTTAACAAGTGTAAGCTTAAATGTGTGTCACCATCACGATGCTATAAAGGTTAATGTGTTTAACAAGTGTAAGCTTAAATGTGTGTCACCATCACGATGCTATAATGTGTTTAACAAGTATAAGCTTAAATGTGTGTCACCATCACGATGCTATAATGTGTTTAACAAGTGTAAGCTTAAATGTGTGTCACCACCACGATGCTATAATGTGTTTAACAAGTGTAAGCTTAAATGTGTGTCACCATCACGATGCGTTAATGTGTTTAACAAGTGTAAGCTTAAATGTGTGTCGCCATCACGATGCTATAATGTGTTTAACAAGTGTAAGCTTAAATGTGTGTCACCATCACGATACTATAATGTGTTTAACAAGTGTAAGCTTAAATGTGTGTCACCATCACGATGCTATAATGTGTTTAACAAGTGTAAGCTTAAATGTGTGTCACCATCACGATGCTATAATGTGTTTAACAAGTGTAAGCTTAAATGTGTGTCACCATCACGATGCTATAATGTGTTTAACAAGTGTAAGCTTAAATGTGTGTCACCATCACGATGCTATAATGTGTTTAACAAGTGTAAGCTTAAATGTGTGTAACCATCACGATGCTATAAAGGTTAATGTGTTTAACAAGTGTAAGCTTAAATGTGTGTCACCATCACGATGCTATAAAGGTTAATGTGTTTAACAAGTGTAAGCTTAAATGTGTGTCACCATCACGATGCTATAAAAGTTAATGTGTTTAACAAGTGTAAGCTTAAATGTGTGTCACCATCACGATGCTATAAAGGTTAAAGTGTTTAACAAGTGTAAGCTTAAATGTGTGTCACCATCACGATGCTATAAAGGTTAATGTGTTTAACAAGTGTAAGCTTAAATGTGTGTCACCATCACGATGCTATAAAGGTTAATGTGTTTAACAAGTGTAAACTTAAATGTGTGTCACCATCACGATGCTATAAAGGTTAATGTGTTTAACAAGTGTAAGCTTAAATGTGTGTCGCCATCACGATGCTATAAAGGTTAATGTGTTTAACAAGTGTAAGCTTAAATGTGTGTCACCATCACGATGTTATAATGTGTTTAACAAGTATAAGCTTAAATGTGTGTCACCATCACGATGTTATAATGTGTTTAACAAGTGTAAGCTTAAATGTGTGTCACCATCACGATGTTATAATGTGTTTAACAAGTGTAAGCTTAAATGTGTGTCACCATCACGATGTTATAATGTGTTTAACAAGTGTAAGCTTAAATGTGTGTCCCCATTACGATGTTATAATGTGTTTAACAAGTGTAAGCTTAAATGTGTGTCACCATTACGATGTTATAATGTGTTTAACAAGTGTAAGCTTAAATGTGTGTCACCATCACGATGTTATAATGTGTTTAACAAGTGTAAGCTTAAATGTGTGTCACCATCATGATGTTATAATGTGTTTAACAAGTGTAAGCTTAAATTTGTGTCACCATCACGATGTTATAATGTGTTTAACAAGTGTAAGCTTAAATCTGTGTCACCATCACGATGTTATAATGTGTTTAACAAGTGTAAGCTTAAATGTGTGTCACCATCACGATGTTATAATGTGTTTAACAAGTGTAAGCTTAAATGTGTGTCACCATCACGATGTTATAATGTGTTTAACAAGTGTAAGCTTAAATGTGTGTCACCATCACGATGTTATAATGTGTTTAACAAGTGTAAGCTTAAATGTGTGTCACCATTACGATGTTATAATGTGTTTAACAAGTGTAAGCTTAAATGTGTGTCACCATCACGATGTTATAATGTGTTTAACAAGTGTAAGCTTAAATGTGTGTCACCATCATGATGTTATAATGTGTTTAACAAGTGTAAGCTTAAATTTGTGTCACCATCACGATGTTATAATGTGTTTAACAAGTGTAAGCTTAAATGTGTGTCACCATCACGATGTTATAATGTGTTTAACAAGTGTAAGCTTAAATGTGTGTCACCATCACGATGTTATAATGTGTTTAACAAGTGTAAGCTTAAATGTGTGTCACCATCACGATGTTATAATGTGTTTAACAAGTGTAAGCTTAAATGTGTGTCACCATCACGATGCTATAATGTGTTTAACAAGTGTAAACTTAAATGTGTGTCACCATCACGATGCTATAATGTGTTTAACAAGTGTAAGCTTAAATGTGTGTCACCATCACGATTTCCAGTTTTTGCTCGTTATGTCGCATGTAACCACAACTGCAGCGGGTCCCCATGCCGGACGTCTGCAGCTAACAGATTTATGTGCGCTGGCAGTAGAGGTTTCAGTGACACTTTTACACCATGAGGTTGCCAAACCGATGACCAACCTCATGTTAGTTGCCAGTTACGACATGCCTGAGGGTTCAGTAGCGCTATTCTTTCTTTGACTCCATGCTCCGTAAGGAGCGAGAAGGGACTTGATGGTGGATTCTAACACACTGGATTCTAAAGGTAGTGGGTTCGCTTCCAGCTCAGGGAATGTGATTGATGGATTTTTTAAAATTTTTTATTCAGAACCAGTAAGTCCTAATGATGCCGTACTCCCCTCCCCTCTCCTGTGTATGTGAGATCGAATGCGTAGCCTTCTCGGATAATGGGCGAAAAAAAGGAAGCCCCCGTGTGCAAGTTGCGCACGTTAAAAATCCCTCGACTGTTGGAAATCGTAAAGAGTAGATCACACGACCGCTGCCTTCGCAAAATTTAAAAATTAGGAAACCTAGCCAGCACAAAAATAATTATAGAATGTGTAATTCCTGAATACACAAATTGGGATCTTCGCCGGTGCTACGGAGTTCGTGCACTGTGCTGAGATCCTCCTTGTGTGATCTAAGGGAGTAGATCGGGCCATTTATGGAGTTGTCCGCGTGCATTGAAGATGATAATTAAAAAGCAAACGGAGCCGCGCTAGCGTAGTGGTTACCACACTGCGCTTGCGACCGGGTGACCCAGGACATTTGAAGATTTTTTGTCGACCGGGATTTGGAATGGATTAACTCGAGACCTGGCGAGAACATTTGAAGGAGTGTCGTCGACTAGGGACTGGCGGCTCCTGAGCCGACCCAGCTCTAATGGGTACCTCCGAAATCGGCGAGTATCTGCCTGAATGGCGAGGGACACCTGTCTCTGTACAAGAAAAAACTGGATACTCACGTAACATGAGTCTCAGGGTAGACATACTAACCTGAGATTTTGCCTCGAGTATTAGCGGGCGTACGGAAAGAAAAAAAAAAAACCAAACCAAACCAAGCAAAATTGCTCATCATGGACCATCCAAATCTGGCACCCCTCCCCCCGAATAGGTATCCCCAACTTGAACAGCGTTTATCTAAATACGCCACTGCTAACAAAGTTTGAATAATGGCGCTATCAAAAGGTAGATGACAGAAACAGACAAATATATCTTCATCATCATCATTATTACATTCTATGCCCCCAAGGAGCATAGGCATGCAACAAATTTGCAACCTTCTCGTTTGTGCGAAAGTCAAGAGCGGCTGTTTGATCGTCCAGAGATTGAAAAGATGCTTCAGATGCCTCCAACCAGGTCGTGAACTCTCCAACAACAGTCTCGAAATTGTGCTCACTGTCTCCAAAGGTCTGTAGTGTATTCCAGTGATCTTGAAGCCTGCAGATTCATCATAAACTTTAGGAGTTAAAATATTCACAGACCATTTGTTTATATATACGACAACACTTAATGCTTCTCCTTCCTCATCCTTGTCGCTGTTGGCATTGCAGCATTGAGCCAGCCGTGTAGTTGTTCTTAGAGAGTCTGCACTAACTCATTCCCTCCTTAAGGAGGATAGAGCCAATAATACAGCATTGTCTCCAGGCAGCCTCACATACAACACCAGGGTTCTGGAGTCGGGATTAGGAGTCGTGGAGTCTGTCGCTTTTTAGTGGAGTAGGAGATGGTAAAAAATGTCAGGACTCAGAATTTGACTAGTAAAAAACTGTAGTCGGAGTCGGGAATCGGAGTCGGGAATTCTAAAATTTCAGGCGTCGGAACATTTTTTGGCCGACTTCACAACCCTGTACAACACTGAACCTCTACAAAAAATCTTCGCATTTTTATGCTTCAGCTACAGGTAGGTATTTGACGGAAATTAAGACCTGATTACCTTCAAAGTGGGTAACAGCTACATAAAAGAAACAGGAGTGTTCCAATTCATTCATTCATTCATAACCCTTCTGCTCCACCAGGAGCACAGAATATCAAAAATTCATGCCTAATCCTCCTGTCTCGTGTCATGCGTTGAAATTCTGTCTGTGTCTTATTTATCCCTTTCATGGTCTGTCCCCAGTTCTCGTCTCCGTGTAATTTTTTAGGGGTGGGGGGACTCCCTCTATTTATCTTATCATGGGCATCTCAGAATCAAGACTGCCTTGTAGTTCTATCAATCGGTTTCCTGGAAGTTTATCTTATCCATCGTCTGCGTCTTCTTCTCTTCTCGTGTTCCACTGGCACCTGCCTGGTTCTCAAACGTTGTTTTCTAATACCTTGATAATTTTACATTCAAAGACAACAGATTCAACAGATAAAATAAGCAGGCCCTTATTCAAGACGGTCCCGTGTAATGCTCGGAGGTCTCTGCTGTGTCAAAGAATGAATAGGACGACTGCCCCCTCAGGTATGTCGTACAAGGCATCTAATATGAGGGTGAGCGTGAGGTTTAAAACCTAATTCAATTATGTAAAACAGATTGCTACAGAAACCACTTTGCAAGAAAATGCGAATGCTTGGTGCAGGTTTCCTGTAAGGAGACCAAGTACTGTGGTGGCTAAATGCTCCATACGCAAAGCACCGAAAAAGTGATGCCGATGATTCAAGACGTCAATACACGACATACCACCATCGTCAATACACGACATACCACCATCGTCAATACACGACATACCACCATCGTCAATACACGACATACCACCATCGTCTCTATTTTCATTCCTTATGTGGCATGGATCCGTTTCTGCCAATTGCTCCTTGAGAAAGCCTACTTCAAAGGACAGGATCATGTAGCAATCAATGGCTTTCTTTAGCCATTCGTTTTACAAGATGGTGTTGTCAGTCCCCATGCACCTTCTCATACTAGCAGCCTTTTACGACATGCATGAAGCAGCAGTAATCCTATTCTTTATAAGCCGTTCCAGAGGAACCCCCCCTCTTCCAGAACTATACGGGGGAAAATACCTATTTGCTTACCCCTATTATGAATCTTCTTACGATCCAAATGACTAAAAAAAAAAAAAAAAAAGATAGTCCTATAGTAAATATTGCCGCAGCGGAGTGGTGTTAGAGACTTCACAATACTGGGCTCAACTTCGAGAGGTGCGGTGACTTGTTCCGTTCCTCGCTGTCCTAGCTCAAGTTCAGAGTCAGATATCATTTACAGCTGGGTATACTGATATCATCTTGAACGGGGAAAAACTACAGAAAGTTGAAAGTTTCAATTATTTAGGCAGTAAAATGACTCAGGATGGTGACACAACAAGAGAAATCCATACTAGAATTGCTTTGGCAGCTAGCGCCTTCAATAGATTATCTAACATTTGGAAATTACGATCATTGAATATACATACCAAGCTTCGTCTGTTTAATTCAAATGTTATCTCAGTGTTAACATACGGCTGTGAGAGTTGGAAAATAACAAAATCATTGGAGAACAAGCTGAATACATTCGAGAACAAATGTCTTAGAAAACTCATGAACATCAGTTGGAAAGAATTCAAGACTAAGCGACAAATAAGAGAAGACTCTAGGCAGAAATATGTCTCCGACTATATAAGGAAAAGACGATGGTCATATATCGGTCATGTCCTACGAATGCAAAACAACAGAATACCACTACAGGCACTCACTTGGGTTCCTGAGGGTAAGCGGAAAAAAGGAAGACCAAAAGAAACACTCAGAAGAACAATAATAAGAGAAGGAAGAACGTTGGGCCTAAATAATGTGCAAGAGCTAAGAGGAGTGGCGTCACAACGTACAACCTGGAGAGCACTGGTTTCTGCCTTATGCGCCGTGTTTGGTGCTTAAAGAATTTATTATTATTTATTATTATACTGGAGCGTGATGGCACTGAGTTTCGAACCCGGTACCTTTGCTGTTAGAGGCCAGACCAGTAACCACTCTGCCAATCGGATGCTCGAAAGATAAATAAGCTGACGATATTTATCTCAACACTGTGTAAATAATGTCGACCTGGACACTCACAAAGAACAAGAAAAAAAAGTATCATCACTTGAGACATGAAATATCAGACAAAAAAAGATAATGAAAAGAACAAAACTATCGTTAAATCAGCAGCAGTGATATCAATATATATATATAGGGAGAGAGAGAGAGAGAGAGAGAGAGAGAGAGACTATTCTGCTATCTAACCTCCCAGAACAGAGTTTCTTAACCTGCGATTCACGGACCCCTTTGAGGGTTTGTGAATGGATTTTATGGGGTCTGTGTACAACCTCGAATTTAAAAAGTAAAATTTTAAATTATGCTTCCATCGGACAATGAAAGGTGTCCATAGTCTTCATCGATAGATTACTACTGTCAAATTCAGAGCTATCTCAAACTTACATGAAACAACTTGCTGTAGAATAGGGTGTAGGTAAACCAGGATCTGTGGAGATCTACGTTAGAAACACTGAGCTCTCTAAACATCTAACGTGACAAAATCATGTCTGTTTTCACGTTACAGAGTATCTGGTATTTGGACAAATATGTCCAGCCTACCAGTAACTTTTATCTCTGCTGCACAATCAACTTCCTGCAATACCATCATCAGAGAGGTGAAAAATTAAAACTAAATATTTTACTGAAAGTTAACTTCACTTGAAAGAAAAGATCACTTTCTATCTTATAACAGTTCACGAAAAAAAAGTGAATTTTGGTAAGCTGATTTATTTCACTTGAAGTGCGGGGAAGATAACTGTGGTTTGGTTTGGTTTTAAGGTACATCTTCATAGCACACGGATCAGTGCTCCGATCTCCTCCCTTAGATCACACAAGGAAGATCTCAGCACAGTGCACAAATTCCGTACCACCGGCGAGAATCCCAATGTGTGTATATAGGAATGACACATTCTATAAATATAGTTGGTGGGTTGGTTTCTAATTTTTAAATTTTGCCAGGGCAAAAAGTAACGTTAAACCTGGGGACACCGTGCTTTTAAGTGCCGGTGGGACACAGCTGGTCCGAAATTTACCTAGTTTAAACATTATTCCCCTCTCCCCTCTGTTCCGTCGCCTAGAGATCTAACACAGTATGCATTTGGCTCTACCGGTAGATCAAGAATGATCGGTTGCCGACTCCCTGCTGTATAGAGCTGCGCTACTTCAAGGAACATTTATAAACTGTACAGATTTACAAGACGAACATAAGGTGGTCATATAGTATAGCAAATGCTTCGTCATTTAATTAGTGACTGGAGGACGAAAAATAACAATATGGGACTCTTTCGAGGCTCCGTGATTGGAATTTACATGAGGTATAGTATATATATATATATATATATATATATATATATATATATATATATATATATATATATATATATATATATATATATATATATATATATGTTCACCCGTGTGTTACCGGGGCCCGAAAGGGGAGCAAAGAATAGTAACACTGCACCCTACCACGCATGTCGTAAAAAGCGACTAAGGAGGGTATGGGCATGGGGCTGTTTACCCCATCCCGTAAAAACTTCGCACAGTGGGCTGATCACCTGCTTGCCAACCAGTCTGATTACGGAAACAATGATAGATTGTTTGGTCTGTTTTTGTTCCACAAAGACGCCACTAGGCGTGGTGGAAACAGCGATAGATCGATCAATTTGTTGTTGCCCTAAGACGCCACTAGGCGTACTGGCCACATACTGCTTTGCCGGTTGATGGCTAAGGATGGAAGAAGAAGAGAAGATATATATATGTTCTTATGCCAGACTGTAGCGACTACGCCGCATGGGCAACAGCTTTACCTCTTTATGCAAGCGCCCAGCCTCGTTCCCACCGCGACATCGCTTCAGGGGCGCGATAGTCAGAAACGTCTGAAAGGGATAAGCAGATACTGTCGCAGGGAGGTTAAGTGTTAAGGACTTCTTTCTACTAGGTGCCATTTTATGGGGATGGGTGATCGGTTTCCTGTATAGCTGCCTTTGCCTTCCCTAAATTTAAGCTGAGTTAGGTATGTATTTACAGCTGGGTAGACTGGACGTTGTAATGTTATGATGTATGTATATAAGCATTACCTCGTCATCTACACAAGCACATACATGTTTCAGAAGGCACTCAGTAAAAGCATGTTCAGTTTGTAGCCATGTTTATTTACAGTATCTCGTACATGTCAAGATTCACATATTATTACAATGTGTGGTTCGTATTATTAATGTATTATATTACATCCCCCCTTTTTTGAAAAAAAAAAAAATGTGTGCAAACATTTCCAACGAATTGTTTCATGTGAGAAAGGATAAGTATGTGTAATGCTCAGTGTGAGTATATATATGTCACTGTCTGTATCGGCTCGGAGGTGACACTAGACGGCCAGAACGAGTGGTGTAAAGTGCTGGTGGTTCTGCGGAAGTCCCTGGTTTAGCTTGAGTTGGTTGTGATTTCGGCCTTGGCGCTTGTTGGTTTTGTGGGGTGCCAAGGTCTGGAGTTACTGCATTGCCTGTTGTAAGCGTGGGAATTCTCTTCTCTGTTGTATTCTGTGGGATTTCTCTAATGTCCACTCTGTTTCGCCTCAGGAGGTTGTTGCTGCTGTCTGGTCTTAAGGTATAGCTCCTGGGTTCAGGGTTTCTGGAAATGATTGTTGCTTTTGACCATGTGTCATTGTCGTGCTTGTAGGTAGTCACATGCTGACCAGGATGTAATGGTGGTAGGTCTTTAGCACATTTGTCATAGTTGGATTTCTGAACTTGCTGACGATGCTGAAGTTGATCATATGTGCTGTCTCTATGTTGTGGACGGAAGTGGACCTTAGATGGTAGAAGGTCTTTAATTCTTCTATCAAACATAAGTTCTGCTGGACTGTCGATCTTACTGTCTACCGGTGTTGTTCTCCATCTCAAGAGTGCTAGGTGTACATCCTCTGTTCTTGTTTTCTTCATGATTGACTTGATAGTTTGTATCTGTCTCTCAATGAAACCATTAGATTTAGGGTATCTAGGTGATGATGTTGTGTGTTTGATCTTCCAGTCCTTAGTGAAGTTTCTGTATGCTTGACCTGAGAAATGTGGACCGTTGTCTGATCTAATTTCATCTGGGATGCCAAACATGCTGCAATACTTCTTTGTAATGTCTGCAATAACAGCTGATGGTGAGGGTTGTGGAAGTTTCTCAATGATGGGAAATTTGCTGTAGTAATCAGCAATAATAAGATAGTCATTATTGTCGATTGAGAAAATATCAGTTCCTATAATGCTCCAAGGGCTCAATGGTATGTCTGATGGTATGAGAGGTTCTCTGCACTGCCTATTTGCATGTTCTTGGCAAATTGAACAGTTTTTACATAGTGTTTCTATGTCCTTGTTTATCTGTGGCCAGTAAACATCTTTCTTTGCTCTCAGTTGTGTCTTCACAATACCAAGGTGACTATTATGGAGCTGTTTAAGGATGATATCGCGTTGTGTTTCTGGTACAACAATGCGATCTCCTTTAAGGATCAGACCATCTTCGATGCTTAACTCGTCCCTCATCGAGTAGTATGGACGGATGTGTGTTGGAACTTCCCTTATAGAGCTTGGCCATCCATGGTATATCAGTTCTTTGAGAGAGTTAAGGATAGGATCTCTCATTGTGTCTTCTCTGATGTGTTCAAGCCGATTATCGCTAAACTTGACAAAGTCAACTTTGATGTTTGGGGTAAGATCTGCTGTCTTGTTGGGGTTTGGTAGTCTGCTGAGAGCATCTGCAAGACCTATATCCTCTCCTGGGATATACTGAATATTAAAATCATAACCTTGTGTTTCCAATAACAGAGCTTGTAGTCTTGGTGGTGCTGAAGCTATTGGTTTTTTATGAATCATCTCAAGTGGCTTGTGATCTGAGAGAATTGTAAATGGGCGGTTGAAAAGAAATGTGTGGAAGCGTTTGATTCCAAAACGTACAGCTAGCATTTCTCTTTCAATGTTTGCAAGTTTCTTTTCGCCAGAACTTAATGATTTGCTTGCGTAAGCTACAGGACGAAGTTCTTTGGCATAGTGTCCTTCAGGATTTTTGTCTGGTTGCAAAAGTGCTGCTCCTAGGCCTTTCAGACTGGAATCAACCATGAGAAAAGTGGGTGCTTGCATGTCATAGTATTTCAAGCATGCATCAGATGATATGAGGGTCTTCAAGTGGTTGAATATGTGTTGGTAGTCTTCTGACCATTCATACGGAGTTTCATTCTGTAGTAGAGATCGCAAAGGTTCTGCAGCAGCTGACAAATTTGGTATGAATTGTGCTAGGAAATTGACAGCACCTAAGAATTGTTGCAGTTCCTTCTTTGTAGCTGGTGTTGGCATGTCATGAATATCTTCAACCTTTTTTAGGGTCTGGTTTTACACCATTCTGGGTGTACAGCAATCCAAAAAATTGTATCTCCGTTGCCTTAATTGTACACTTTTTTCTGTTGAATGTTAGCCCATTGGCCTGTGCTACATGCATCAAGTTAATCAAGTTACGGTCGTGTTCTTGTTCTGACCTGCCGCAGACTACAATGTCATCCGCAATAGCCACTGTACCAGAACATTGCTCAACAATGTTGTCAATCTTCTGTTGAAAGATGTCTTGTGATACATTCAAACCAAATGGGAGTCTCTTGAAACAATATCTGCCGAATGGTGTTCGAAAAGTTGTAAGGAGTTGACTTTCCTCTGCTATCTCAACACTCCAGTATCCGTGTACAGCATCTAGTTTAGAAAAAATATTTGGCATTGTGGAATCTGTGAGTTATCTCTTCCACTGTATGCATTTTGTGTGGACAGCGCTTTAGACTGTTGTTTAAGTGTTTTGGGTCAAGGCAAACCCGAAGAGAACCATCCTGCTTTCAGAACGGTTGTGATACTACTACACCAATCAGAATGCTCTTCAACCTTTCTAATAACATCATTCTGCACCATCTTTTCTAGTTCTGTGGCAAGTTTCTGTTTAACATGTATAGGATACTTTCTAGGTGGGTCTATCTTTGGCTCAGCGTTGTCTTTTAAAAAGAATCTTGCCTTTCCTGGAAGTTTGCCTATTCTGTCGAACTGTTCTGGGAATCGCTGTTTAAGGTCATCTACTCCAGTGACGTGTAGAGTAAGATGTTCTTTTTTGTCAGCTTTAATGTTGTTAATAGTTACCACACTCAGCTTTTCGCACATTGGTAAACCCAAAATTGCAGGTCCTTCAACATCTACCAAGTAAAATGTTGACGATGTCCATTCAGAGTCTCTGTATAAACATTCAAGTGTTACTGCTCCGAAACAGTCTATACTTGTTCCATTGTAAGCTCTTAGCTTTGTCCTGCCACTCCTACTTTTTACATCCCTTGTGGGAAATCCTTGCTCATCCACCTTGTCAGGCATGATCTGTCTGAATATTCTTAAGGGTAGAGTGTTACCTTGGGCACCTGTGTCTATCTTGAACCGAATGTATCTTTCTTTGTGCCTTTTAATTCCTGGTATTCGGAATTGTACCTTGCAGAAAGCCTGCGTTCTCTTTGGTTCATTACTGAAAGTTAGTATCTTCACAGTATCAAATGTGGAAGGATCACTTTCTTCACTGGAGTCAAGGTCCTCAGTCATCATAGAGTGTGTTTGTTTTGACGACTTTCTGCTGTGAAGTTTGTGTTGAGCACTGTCTTGTTTCCTCTTGAAACATAATTTTATCCAGTGGCCCCTCTTTCTGCAGTAATGACATGTAGAGTCTTTAGCTGGACAGTGGTTTTGTATGTGGTTTAGGCCACAACATTTACACATAGCACCTCTGCTTGTGTTGTGTTTTTCTTGTTGCTTCGAACCAGTTGCTTTGTTGTGTCTAGGTTTATAGCTTTTCACTGCATCCACCTGGGCTGCTAATGTACCTTGCTGAATTTGTTTAATGTTTAGTGCTTGTGCCTCGTGTTTCCTGCCTTCATCCAGAAGTTGTTGTAAAGTTAGTGTATCACTCTGGCTCAGTATCCATTTCTGGAACTCTGGCATTGGTGTGCTGAGAAGGATCTGTTCGATAATTCGCTCTTTTTCTTCTTCTTTGTTAAATTTGCATACACTTGTTTTCTCCTTGATGCGAGTGAAAAAATCATCTAGACTTTCACCAGGTTTCTGTCGCAGGTGGTGAAGTTCTAATCTTGCCGCTCTAAAGTTCGTGTGCTTTATTATCAGACGTTTTTCAAATTCGTCCAATATGGCTGCGGGGTCTGTCGCCGACTCCACAGGCATGGCGGTAGCAAAACTGTTGTAAATTTTCAAACCTTCATCGTCCAATGCTTCTAGGATATATGGAGTTAGGGTTTGTCCTTTCAGACCAGTGGTCTTGGAATATAGATCTATGCGTTGGCGCCATAACAAGAAAGCTTCACTCTTATCATCTTGACCGGCGAATCTCATTTGCGGTGCGTTGCGATATTGTTTCGCCGCCATGGCTGACCTCGATGACGAAAATTAGCCGAATATTGTACTCACGTGTTATCGTGTAGCTGTTTTTTTGCGTCAGTCCGGTATCGACCGCTGCCACCATGTAATGTTATGATGTATGTATATAAGCATTACCTCGTCATCTACACAAGCACACACATGTTTCAGAAGGCACTCAGTAAAAGCATGTTCAGATTAATGTATTCTTTACAGAAAAAAAAGATAGTCCTATAGTAAATATTGCCGCAGCGGAGTGAAGTGTTAGAGACTTCACAATACTGGGCTCAACTTCGAGAGGTGCGGTGACTTGTTCCGTTCCTCGCTGTCCTAGCTCAAGTTCAGAGTCAGATATCATTTACAGCTGGGTATACTGGAGCGTGATGGCACTGAGTTTCGAACCCGGTACCTTTGCTGTTAGAGGCCAGACCAGTAACCACTCTGCCAATCGGATGCTCGAAAGATAAATAAGCTGACGATATTTATCTCAACACTGTGTAAATAATGTCGACCTGGACACTCACAAAGAACAAGAAAAAAAAGTATCATCACTTGAGACATGAAATATCAGACCAAAAAAGATAATGAAAAGAACAAAACTATCGTTAAATCAGCAGCA
The DNA here is from genome assembly GCA_024509875.1 of Oreohelix idahoensis. Taxonomy (NCBI): domain Eukaryota; kingdom Metazoa; phylum Mollusca; class Gastropoda; order Stylommatophora; family Oreohelicidae; genus Oreohelix; species Oreohelix idahoensis. The sequence goes on from JAMPIV010007016.1 coordinate 533,500, forward strand.
GTGATATCAATATATATATATATAGGGAGAGAGAGAGAGAGAGAGAGAGAGAGAGAGAGACTATTCTGCTATCTAACCTCCCAGAACAGAGTTTCTTAACCTGCGATTCACGGACCCCTTTGAGGGTTTGTGAATGGATTTTATGGGGTCTGTGTACAACCTCGAATTTAAAAAGTAAAATTTTAAATTATGCTTCCATCGGACAATGAAAGGTGTCCATAGTCTTCATCGGACACTCAAAGATGTTCATAATCTTCATGGGACAATGAAAGGTGACCATAGTCTTTATCGAACACTCACAGGTGTTCATAATCTTCATGGGACATACAAAGGTGTCCATAGTCTCTCCATAGCTTTCATGGGACACTCAAAAGTGTCCGCATCCTTCATGGGGCAATCAAAGGTGTTGTGCCCGCGTCAGTTGAATGCGCAGGTCACGGCACCAATTTGAAGATATGTGCCAGCGTCAGTTGTAGGTTATACGGCACTAGTATTTATATTGATTTTATTTAGTCAGAGTTAATCCTTCATATGTTGTTGTGGTTCAAGTGCTAACTGGCCTTCCGCCAGAGATGGTAATACTTGACCTTTTGTTATTTTTTCAACCCAGGAATGCTCTTCCCTTCAAGTTTGGTGATAAGCAAAACAGTTTCAGCATGACAACGTATATCCAAAAGAAATTACTGTAAAGTTCCACAAACAGCAATGCAGAAAAATTCAATTAGAGTTTATTGATGTCATTAGACAAACACTGTAAATTTCACAAATGATGATTGGTTATCCAAGATGGATAATATGTAATCCAACTGAATAATATATGTTTATCCAAATAGAATAATATATGTATATCCAAATAGAATAATATACTGATTTGTCTACTCAAAAACTTGTCTTGGTATCCTCAAAGACGAAGTTCACCTAACGCTATCTGTAAAAATTCCTCTTGTCTAAAATCATGGTATCACTGGAATCATAAATTCTGAAATCTCTCTGCCTATCGCCCACAACTCTTCTATTTATACTATTTCTTCTTTTTTCCCGCCTTTTTCCACACGACCCGTTTTTTTTCACACGGTACAATTTCTGCACACGACTCTCTGTTTTCGACTTTTTGCACACGACTTTCTGTTATTTCGAGTTTTTTCACATGTGTGATCTTTTCCAGCTTAACAATTGGATTAAAAAAAAAACCCAGATCACACAAACATTCATTTCCCACTTTCCGCGCATAAAACCCATTCATTATTATCTGGGACTGACCTACGTTTGCCCTGTCAGAGCAGTAACTGCCAACTGAACTTTGAATGATACTGCGTTTTGTGTAAAAACGTCTTATTTGCTTTTGAGGTCTGTCATTCTTATACGTAGCATATTATAGTACGTATAAATGCTTAGCGTGGAAGTAGTAGGGATAATGCTAGCGTGGAAGGCCAAGCGGTCACAAACGTCCCTGGCCACACAAATGTATCCCAGAGGGAGATATTTGCGTACTATCAACTAACTACCTATGCTAGTGACTGTTATAAACGACTAACTTATTGGTAGTGTCTCTCAAAGAAAAGAAATTTAAAAAGAAAAAAAAAGAAAACATTTTTTGTTCGTAAAACGAGAGATCCCAGTATATTTATAATACGTAAAACGAGGGATACATAAAATTTGTGAATACACTTCGCCATTGAACAGTATTGATGTACACTACTTCTTAACAATATCAATATGAACAACACTGTGCATTAGTCATCACCATAATGATAACATACTTAATGATAACATTTAAAAAAAAAAGAAATATAATCGCATACGATTTTCATCGTTTGTGCAAACAACACAAATAAAAACAAAACAAAAAAATACTTTTGCAATATTTAACAGAAGTGACTAATATTCATTAAGTACAAGTATTTAACAATCTTAAATGTAGTAGCTGCAACGAACATCAGCCTAACAGCATAGAACTAATGGTCAAACATCAGACCGTGGGAAGCAAAAAAATGTAATATACGAGCTCGTATATATATATATATATATATATATATATATATATATATATATATATATATATATATATATATATATATATATATATATATATATATATATATATATATATATATATATATATATATATATATATATATATATATATATATATATATATATATATATAACACGGGAATATACATACATGGGAATGTTAATCTATAAATTTATTTAAAAAAAAATATGAACTGGAGCTGTACGCTCTCGTATCTGTCAATATAGAAGGTGGTAAATATAATACAATCATATGATACAGGCGACCCCAATCCTGCCACTGCGGTCAGTGATTTACCAGGATGTATATGGGTCTTAAACACCAAAAATCTGGACAAGTTTGGTGAACTGTCTATGTGTTCGTCGCACAATATAAATATAGCATTATTAATCTGGTTACATGGAGTTACAAAGTATTTATTAAAAAGTGTCTCTAATCTCCAACTTATGTAATGGTAGTTACTATGAGGGAGGACAACTATACCGATACAAATAACTATCGGGTGTTGGTGTATGAACTATCTCAGTTACCATGAACCAAGTACCAAACTGTTTATAGGTTCGTCATCAAATATAAAATCTGCATACAAATGCAAGTTCATAATAATGGACAACAATTTGTCAAGAAAATATACTGTACCGTTTCGCTTACAACGTGACAAATGGTCAGGAAATACAGGTACATCAATATGTGATGTTTATTTCTCAATACAAGGTATAATGGACAACAATTTGTCAAGAAAATATACTGTAGCGTTCCGCTAACAACGTGACAAATGGTCAGGAAAATACAGGTACATCAATATATGATGTTTATTTCTCAATACAAGGTATAATGGACAACAATTTGTCAAGAAAATATACTGTAGCGTTCCGCTTACAACGTGACAAACGGTCAGAAAAATACAGGTACATCAATATGTAATGTTTATTTCTCAATACAAGGTATAATGGACAACAATTTGTTAAGAAAATATACTGTAGCGTTCCGCTTACAACGTGACAAAATGGTCAGAAAAATACAAGTACATCAATATGTGATGTTTTTTTCTCAATTCAAGGTTTATCAACATGTGAACATATCCGTTACCATGTTAGCGATTTCGCATGGAATCGTCATGGTGTGCATGTAACAATGTAGTATTTCGCCAATCCGCGAACTGTGTTGATTAGCATATAAGTTTTACCCAACTTGCAAAATACTTGTATATCACCAAGTCAAATTTTAGGTCAAAATATATTGTCTCAGTTATTTAGTGGAGTGGGGTGTATATTTAGGGATAAATGACGGAGTAGGGTTTATCACCGTGGGAGGGGAACGAATGTCAGTCATGGGAATGTACTCGGGGGTCTTAAGGGCGTTAGCTGTGTCAATGGGGGTAACAATGTCCTCATTATCTTTTACCGATGTCCGCTGTGGACATCTCATCTTCTTGTACACATGGTATTTATACACTAAACAGCTTAAAATTCAAAACACCAATTATGCTAGGTAAAATCAATAGTCCTGACACTCTAGTGTGTCGGGTCATGACCTCTGGTGTGTCTCACTGGACTCAGGAATGCGAAGAAGTATTTATAGAATTTGATAGACACGTTAACATAGGTAAATTCCTGTTGAATAGTGGGGAATGCTCGGAACGGGGCGTCGATTTAGAAACGCTCCGTCTGTGATGGAGCACGTCGGAGAAGGTGACAGGAGATGGACAGGAGTTTAGATGTGTAGGGAAGAATAAATTTGACGTCTGATTCGTCATATATCTGTGAGACAGGGTCGTCTGCTTGAATAATGTGAGTAGCCATATACTATCATTGAGGTTGTAAACAGCATCATTAAGAAAAATCGCCAAAATACATTTTCGATGCGATTGAACATTATAAAACGGTCTTTCCAAAACACAAAAGGAAAGCGGTGAGTTAACACATTTAAAAAAAAAAAAACTCTCATGTGTCACAATGGAAAAATATGTGTGTGCGTATAGTGCTTTTGTCACAAAATTCATCAAGAAGGGAAAAAAAACAAAAAATAAAAACTGTTGTAAAGCATAAGTCCTATTATAAAGATTTTCAAAGGCAAAAGTGGTGTAATTTGTACTGTGGGTGACTACGTCTCTAAGATCAGTGAGTACTCTTCTAATCATAAAGATTTCGTACCTAACACTTGCAAAAAAAAAATTTTGTATAACTAGAGAACTGAGATAATTTAAAGTTCTGTTTAACCTGGATAACATAGTGTTGTAGATCTGCGAATGTTTGCGAAAGTTCTTAAATATCATGACGTAGCGGTGCAAAATATGTAATCATAATGACAGTCCATGTTGACGAAGAATCTGAAATAATTGTATAAAACTCAAACACAGTGGCGTCACGCCATAATTAATTTGTAAGTATATCTTGGTGTTATAGACGTCGTAACTGTCACTATCATCAGCAGGATCTTGACTGAGGCTGACATCTTTCCGAAAAAAATAAAATTTCCTACCAATAAAAATGGATACTAGTGACTTTAGATGATGGGGAACGAGGGGGAGTACTATTGTAGAGAGAGAACTCGTTGGGTACTATTGCTGGGTGAGTACCTTTTTGTTATTAGAGAAGATTGATTCTCCAATAAACCAATAATCGTTGAACTGGACGTTTACGAATTTGACATGAGGAAGTTGGCGATTTCCATCAAGATAACTTTTTTCCTCATCAATCGTTGATCACAAGAGGATGGCGTATTTCGCACTGTCGAGTGGGTGGTGGCTGCAGTTGTCGAGGGTAAGGATGAAATAGTATTGAAATGGTGCACCTCATGCTGCGTGTTGTGGGGCTGTCTGCGTTTTCTTCGCAATTTCATACGTATGTGCTCTTGAGGTAAACGGACAAATTTTGTTAACGGTGGGGAGTCATCTGTTGTACCAGAATGTGGGCGCTTCGTTGCTGTGTGAAATTCAGTGTTGTCTGAACTGATCACACTTTCGTGGTCACTCTCGGGATCTGCTGTATCTAGGTCAGATGCGTGACCAGTTTGAAGATATGTGCCAGCGTCAGTTGTAGGTTATACGGCACTAGTAGTTATACTGATTTTATTTAGTCAGAGTTAATCCTTCATATGTTGTTGTGGTTCAAGTGCTAACTGGCCTTCCGCCAGAGATGGTAATACTTGACCTTTTGTTATTTTTTCAACCCAGGAATGCTCTTTCCTTTAAGTTTGGTGATAAGCAAAACAGTTTCAGCATAACAACGTATATCCAAAAGAAATTACTGTAAAGTTCCACGAACAGCAATGTAGAAAAATTCAATTAGAGTTTATTGATGTTGACACAGGGTATTTTGTATTAAATACACATATGCCTTAGTCCTCGAAATACTACACATGAGAGACAGAGGGGTGGAGTGGAACACATTCAAATAATAACGAACACTAGCAATGTTCCCAACTCTGTCTAATGTATTCAAATAATTATCACCACAAAATCACACCAATATATGTAGTTAGCGAAGTGTAACACATTGATGAAAATCTCAGATAACCGAATGCCTTATCTTCTCACAACTAAATATCCCCTTGCATTCGACAATACGAGTCGGCCATCATCCCCCAAAACCTCGTCGCTCTCCCTACTCTCTCTTCTTCACTGCCCAATCAGAACGCCCCTTGTGTTCGCCCCTGACCTGCTGACCTCGCAGTCTCGTGTTGTTAAGTTAAGTGTATGAAAACACCTCTCACACCCGACTGACATTATGTACCCGCCCCCAGCGGAGCACCGCCAGTCCACAGCTGTGTTAAGCACACTGTGACATCTACTCTCCCCCTCCCGGGGAAAAAAACCGAAGTTTTTTTTTCTTTTGGAAGGCGGCTGGGCGCACTCCAAACACCAAACATCTGGCTTTTGAGCCAAGTATACATTCATATCCTTCTTGTCTTCATATATCTTGCATACTCACTTAAACATCGTGTGGTGGAAAACCCAAGAAAAAAAAACAATCATTCTACAAACAAGACAGAGTGTCAGCTACAACGTTGAGCTTACCCTCTAGGGGTAAAACAGTAAATTTGTACTGCTGCAGTAAGAGAGCCCAACGAGTTAATTTCGAGCTTGTCGATTTCGACGACTGTAAAAATGAGAGTGGTCGATGGTCTGTCTGTAATACAAAATGTGCACCTATCAAATACCGGGACAACTTTGAAACTGCCCACACAATTGCCAAGCACTCCCTTTCAATCGTGGAGTACCTAGTCTCAGCCGGCAACAGCTTCCGACTCACATACATCACTGGATGTAAGGTACTCTGGTGGTCTTGCATTAAACAAGCTCCAATTCCTACAGAAGATGCGTCTGTCCGCAAAACAAAGGGTTTGCGTAAATCTGGCATCAGTAAGATGGGTTTCCTAGAGAACACCCTCTTAATTCTAGATAAGGCTATCTCGCAATCTTGTGTCCACACGACCCTATTTGGCATCCCCTTCCTCGTTAGCGAGGTAAGTGTAGCTGCGATGGAAGAGAACTGAGGGATGAACTTGTGATAAAAATTCACAAGTCCAATTAGACTTTTCACTTGCTTTTTTGTTTTAGGTGTCTGCAACTGTAAAATCTTCGTAACTGTTACATCTTCCGGTTTCAGGTGCTTATGACCTACAGTATGTCCTAAGAAACTTAACTCTTTAAAACCTATGCAAACTTTACTCGGCCGTGCCGTTAAATTATGCTGCCTTAGACACTGCAATAGGGAAGATAACCCCATCATGTGATCCTCCCATGACTCATGAAACAAACATATATCGTCGATATATGTAATAATATCTGATCGATGTCCTAACAATCTTCTCATCCTCACAAATGTGGCGGGCGCGTTCACTAAGCCAAAGCACATGACACTGAATTGAAACAATCCTTTGGGGTGCTAAATGCCGTAAGAGGTTTCACAGCCTCCGCGAGGGGTACCTGCCAATAGCCTCTGGACAGATCGAGTTTGCTGAAATATGTAGCGTGGGTGAGTTGTGTTAACAGATCTTCCTGATTAGGTATTGGTTCAGCGTCAATGACGGTGATGCTGTTCAATCTCCGAAAGTCAATACATATACGAAGAGATCCATTCTTCTTGCGAACCACAACCATTGGAAAAGAATATGGTGAATCAGACGGAGAAATGATCCCCAGTCGTTGCATGTCACCAATTTCTCTCTCGACAGCTGATTTGAAATGCATGGGCAATGGATATGGTTTTACCTTAATAGGCTGATCACATGTCAGAGTGATATCATGACAAATCAGGTCTGTCCGTCCTGGCAGATCTGTGAGGACATCCTTAAACTCCGCTAATATAATCTGTACTTCCGACTTTTGTTCTACTGTTAGGTCATCCCCGATTCGCACCATATGCCATGACTCTGAAGGAACCAGGGGTACGAGGGATAACTGGATATTCCCTTCACCTTTTTCATCTCCCTTGTCATCAATGACTGCCGTACATGCCACTGTTGCTTCAGTCTGTGCTTGCCTTGTGACTGCTTTCAATGACTCAGGTCGTTCTACATATGGCCTCAGCATATTTACATGAAATACCTTCTCCTTATTTCGGACCGAAATTAGGTAATCGACATCTGTCATTTTTTAACCACCTTGAATGGTCCTTGCCACGTAATGCTCAAGCGATCCTCTTTAGCTGGTAAAAGTAGCCAAACTACCTCACCTGGAATCAGGGATACTAGTTTGGAGTTCCGATTTGCGTACTTCCGATACCGTGCTAACGACCCCGCCAAACAATCACGTGCCACCAAACAAGATTTTACAATACGTTCTCTGAGGCTCACTACATACTCATAACTCGTAACTGAGGTGCTATTTGCACATTTTCCAGTTAATAAATCTTTCAATATGTGCATCGGCCCCCTTGGGTTTGCCCCATACAGTAATTCGAAAGGGGAAAATCCTGTACTCTCTTGGGGAGCCTCCCTATAGGCAAACAGGACCGCTGGGAGTAATCTATCCCATTCTTGTGGAGATTATGCGGTCACTTTTGCCAGCATGTGTTTTAACGCACCGTTAAAACGCTCGCAAACTCCGTTTGACTGAGGGTGATATGGACTCGTGAATGTTTGGGCAATACCCAACAGCCCAGTGATTTCTGACATCTCCTTCGAAATGAACTGACGGCCCCTATCCGATAATATCTCTTCCGGAAAACCAAACCTGCAAAACAACATCTGCAAAGCCTCTGCAACTGCTTGTGAAGTAATACTCTTCATCGGCACCGCCTCCGGCCACCTGGTGCACAAATCTACCATCGTTAAAATGAAACGATATCCCCTGTCTGAAGTGACCGAGAGGAGGCCTATAATATCAATCGCTACTTTCTGGAAAGGCCGTACTGACAAGTCCGTAACCTGCACTGGAGCTTTGGGAGTTCTGCCTTTATGCCTCATCTGTTGGCATATCTTGCAGGACCTACAATATAGTTTAATGTCCTTGCTAAACAATGGCCAATAGAATTGTGACAGCACCCTCTGGCGCGTTCTAGCCACACCCATGTGTCCCACGAAAGGGGAGTCATGTGCAACCTCTAACACTTTTGCTTTTAAATTACACGGTACCACCACTTGGCGCTGAGTTTGTACTCCCTTAGCGAAACACCTCGTGAGAACATTATTCTTGAGCTCGAACCAATGTCTGGCCAACTTCGTGCACTTTACATCACCTCTCTCGGCAAAGTTGTAAAATTTACGCAATGATCCGTCTGACCGTTGGTGCTGGATAAAGTCCGACACCTGTGTATCCTGACTGCCTTTGACCAATTCCGATGTCTTAGCTTCAGGATGCGTCGCTTCTAATGCGTCATCTGCCTTTGACTGCGCCCTCGTAATCACCGCATTGGCCCTAAGCACACGATTGTCCCTCCATTTCCTGATGTCCATCTGAGTACATTTCTGCACACCTTGCACATTACCCACAATCAAATCCGCTATCGGTGCTTCGAGTACGCAGGCCTGTACTCTACCAGATATGAAGGGTGTGTCCACCTCAATAATGGCAAGAGGGTAATACTCAATGTTACCCCCGAAAGTGACGCATCTTGCTGTCTTACCTGTCAAGCATGAGTCATCAATGCAGGATCTACGCACTCCTATAGTTGTGCAGCCCGTGTCTCTCAACACAGACACTTCCTGCTTTTGCACAAATCCTGGATACAGTTCCAAATGACCATTTTCTTCAAGAGATGAGAGACAAGGCAGAGTGTGACCACAAATAAGCATAGGTTTACCGTCTGGTTCAAATAATGGCTTACACCCTTCGCAATTCTCATTGTTAAAGGTTTCTAATATGCAAGCCGAATTCGCTCGTTCTGAATTATTAGCACAGACCTTTGCCAAATGTCCTGTTCCATTACAAAGACTACAGTGTAGCTGAGTATTGCTATCCTTTTTCGGACTATTGTTTGGAGAGTGTCTGACTACTCGGTCTGACTTATTTTTCTCAAAGGATTTGTTTCTTTGGTAAGGTAAGCTTTTGCGAAATCGTCTTTGTTCCTGCTCGTTTGGCGCATCTATCTGGATCTGATTCCGCGGGTACCTATCATGTCTGTCTCCAGTATATCTGTATTGATTTGTATCAGATTGATAGTTAAATTTCTTCCTCGGTGATCTATGGTCCCGATAATTGTCATACCGTGCAGGAGATCTGTCTCCTCGAAAGTAGGGTCTATCATAATTAAATCTTCTGGGACCAAATCTATCGGCACTCTTCGATCTATGTTGATTGTAAGGTTTTCTAGTAATCTTTCCTATACTCGCTGAGAAAGTCTCAGAGATACTCTCCCTGTGTATGACCTTTCCTGGATGTGCGGTCACGTATTGATGTCCTAATTCTGACATCATACCGATGTTTTTGGGCTTGCGTTCCTGGAAAAACGCAATAAGCTTAGATGAACACGATGACAATACCTTGTCCCGCAACATAAGGTCGAAAAGCCCATCAAAGTCTTTAGTAATACCTTCCATCTCAATTCATCGATTTAATAGCTGAGTAATTTTCGCAATGAAATCCTCAAAATCCTGATTGACGCTTGGTCTCACGTCTCGGAAACGAGCCCGATACCCTTCCGCCGTTAGACGAAATTTCCTTAACAACCTCTCCTTGACTATGTCATAATTTGCTCTGTCGGCTAAAGGGATACTATACACAGTTTCTAACGCAGATCCTGAAAGCAAATTTCGAAGCAGAACAGGCCATTCCTCCTTCTTTATCTTCCAAGCCAAAACTTCTGCTTCAAAACGTTCCAAATACACGTCCATACTGTCCAAATCTTGATTAAAATTGGATAACCGTAGTCTATAGGGACGTGAGAATTCTTTCCCACCTGAATCCTGCTTCCTGGACTCATTATCTAGCTTCTTTAGATTTATTTCTCTGTCAGCTTCAATTTTCTTCAACTCTTTCTCTGCTTCTATCTTCTTCATCTCTTTCTCTGCTTCTATCTTCTTCATCTCTTTCTATGCTTCTATCTTCAATTTATCAGCTTCAATCTTCAATTTATCAGCTTCAATCTTCAATTTCTGGAATTCTCTCTCCTCGCACCGTTCCATTCTATCATTTTCCTGTTTTTCTTTCCATTTTTTTTCTGCCCATTCCTGTAGAGCAGGGCCTGTTAATGCTAGCTCTTTACCAACCTCAACAAATTCTAAGAGGCTAGCCATCGTAATGTAATGTAAATAAATTAAAATTTCTTAAAGCAGTACTCAGTGTACACAAAATGCCTTCAGTATTCCCCACTGGAAAATTATCAGATATTGTACTTAAAAAAAGGATTAAAATTACATGTAGTGCCTAGTCAGAAATACTGACTGTACCAATCAAATAGGTGTATTCAGTATAATGGTGTGAAGTTATTCAACATCATAATTTGCTGTACCCATGACACCCATAATATTTAAGCAGTGAAACTAAACCCCACTGCAATATACTTAATGGCATAAACATACATGTGATTCTCAACCAAACCAGAAAAATTACGTCTACACAAGCAAAAATACCCAACCTACTCTTATGCCATCAGTACTGGAATTGAAATTGAGATACACTTCACTAAAACAAAACAAACATAAATACAAACAATGATGACAATAATGAAGATGATCAAGACGACCTTACTACACGAACGAACAAAACAGTACGGTGGAATAAGAAGAAAAAAATCCTCAGACAGCAGCAGATGTCTAATTATAAACCGTAGCTGTTAACAAATGAAAACAAGAGTTTGGGAAATTAACGTATGTACATGATAGTAAGAAGAATACAAGAGAATACTCCAATTAAACATGACAAAGAGACACTATTACAAATATGACACCATGCAAACAAACCAGACCTGCACCACTAATACACTAAAATGTGCAACGTGAATTATGCAGGGCAGCCAATAGGGTCAGCTCTATGTGCCCGTGCTCCGGCACACAATTCACCTAGCAACAGTCCTAAAGAACAGTTTAGCATAATCTCTTTCCGCAATGCAAACGAGAAAATCCTAAACCCACACAACACCCAAATGACACCAAAATTATACTTCTACGAAGACACAACAAAAACCTACAATAGACAATGAAGTTACCAAAGGTAGTATGTTGCAACACCACACCAGTTGGATGACGTACTCACCAACCAAATGGAAAAGAGGTCACAGGAGAATGATTACTAATTATATAATATTATAAAGTAGAAAGGTACTAAAAGAAAAATAATTGTCCAATAATATATAATAATAGTAATAATACAACATTAAAAAATTAACTATAAATCAATTAAATTGATGATCTCCGCAGGTCTTGGTTCCTGATGATGACGTTGATATCTACAGCACCTTAGTCACTAATGATCCAATGGTCAACACAACGAACGACACGTTACAAAGTTACGTAAAGTTACAAATATTGTCCATTAGGGTGACCCCTGAGTAAGGCACAAAGTCCACACTTGTCACCAGATAGTGCATTGTCTTCACTGAAATATCACAGGGATGTCAAGCAAAAAGTTCGACCACACGCATCAGAGTTATACCACAACTGTATACTAGCTCGTCGTCAGTCCAAGGCGAGGATTTGCCAGCTCCACTCCAATAACATCTCACGAGTTCATGAAAGTTACCACCGTTTGCAAAGGTGTAGTGCAGCCTTCTACGTGAGAAAAAGTTCAGTACAGTTTATGATGATGGCCTGCAGTGTTTTGTATAAGGCAAAGACCGTAACGTAAATCTGGTACTGTTCAGCTTCTGGCAACCTCCGTAACGACCGTGTGTAAAATATTGATACTGTAATGAACCAGTTCCCGTGTTCGGCATGCACCCCGTTCCACAAGAAGACTCAACCACTTGATTTCTACAGGTACGTCGTCTCCTGAGCCAGTAAACACTGTGTAGTGGCAACACTGTCCCACTGTTGGCTTTCAAACGGCGCTGCAGCGGCCTCTAGTCTTGACTAGTTAGACGCTGAAATGAATGCTACCAAGGCTGCCATCAACTTGTTCGCCCAACCTGTACTAGCAGCAACATATTCGTCCTCTCAGCCCCGCAGACAACAACATGAATGTCAACGACCCTGCCACAACCTGGTTCACACCGCAGACGTTGGCCGACAACGGCGTCGTTCTCTTAACCAGAGGAGTGCTCAATGTCGCCCTGACATTTTCTTAGCTCTGATACAGCAGTACTGTTCATAATAAATACCCCACTTCACTGTGCATCGCTAATCCGTGACCCGTGACTCACTATTAAAAAAAAAGTACCTGACAACTACGTGACTGAAAAAACAGGCCTACAGTGTATGTGACCTAAAATAGATTTCTGACCTGGCGCTGCATTGACGTGCAAAGATAATCAAACACGAGGACCCAAATACGAGCTCCCCACCTGACACAGGGTATTTTGTATTAAATACACATATGCCTTAGTCCTCGAAATACTACACATGAGAGACAGAGGGGTGGAGTGGAACACATTCAAATAATAACGAACACTAGCAATGTTCCCAACTCTGTCTAATGTATTCAAATAATTATCACCACAAAATCACACCAATATATGTAGTTAGCGAAGTGTAACACATTGATGAAAATCTCAGATAACCGAATGCCTTATCTTCTCACAACTAAATATCCCCTTGCATTCGACAAAACCTCGTCGCTCTCCCTACTCTCTCTTCTTCACTGCCCAATCAGAACGCCCCTTGTGTTCACCCCTGACCTGCTGACCTCGCAGTCTCGTGTTGTTAAGTTAAGTGTATGAAAACACCTCTCACACCCGACTGACATTATGTACCCGCCCCCAGCGGAGCACCGCCAGTCCACAGCTGTGTTAATCACACTGTGACAGATGTCATTAGACAAACACTGTAAATTTCACAAATGATGATTGGTTATCCAAGATGGAAAATATGTAATCCAACTGAATAATATATGTATATCCAAATAGAATAATATGTGTATATCCAAATAGAATAATATACTGATTTGTTTACTCAAAAACATGTCTTGGTATCCTCAAAGACGAAGTTCACCTAACGCTATCTGTAAAAATTCCTCTTGTCTAAAATCATGGTATCATTGGAATCATAAATTCTGAAATCTCTCTGCCTATCGCCCACAACTCTTCTATTTATACTATTTCTTCTGTTTTCCCGCCTTTGTCCACAAGACCCGTTCTTTTTTCACACGGTACAATTTCTGCACACGACTTTCTGTTATTTCGACTTTTTTCACATGTGTGATCTTTTCCAACTTAACAATTGGATTTAAAAAAAAACCCAGATCACACAAACATTCATTTCCCACTTTCCGCGCATAAAACCCATTCATTATTATCTGGGACTGACCTACGTTTGCCTGGTCAGAGCAGTAACTGCCAACTGAACTTTGAATGATACCGAGTTTTGTGTAAAAACGTCTTATTTGCTTTTGAGGTCTGTCATTCTTATATGTAGCATATTATAGCACGTATAAATGCTTAGCGTGGAAGTAGTTGGGATAATGCTAGCGTGGAAGGCCAAGCGGTCACAGTGTCCATAGCCTTCATCAGACAATCAAAGGTGTCAATAGCCTTCATTAGACACTCAAAGGTGTCCATAGTCATCTTTGGACAATTAAAGGTGTCCATAGCCTTCCCGAGACAATAAAAGGTGTCAATAGTCTTCATCAGACAATCAAAGGTGTCCACAGCCGTCATCAGACAATCAAAGATGTCCATAGCATAGTCTTCACTTGATAATCAAAGGTGTTGTCACGGAATCCCCTCCCCTGCTTTGCAGTAGTGGTCCAACAGTGGCCAAAACTCAAAAGTATCAAATATGGGTCTTCAAAGGTGTCTACCTTCGTACAAGATTACTCTAGGCAGAGTTGCTGATAGAAGGATAATGATGCTTCTATCTCAAGGTAGTGTTCATAAGATATTTCAGAACTCAAGAACAATGCTGCGTTGGGCAGAGCAATTGTTAACTTATATCTGATCCGCCGCCTTTTATGAAGAATTAAGCAATTATTAATTTCAGCTTCATTAAGTTCAAGCCCCCACCCTGATTTACTCAGTGGAATTATTATTATTCTGGTATATCTCTGTTTAGAGTGTATTTAGTAAATTGACTGAGACAAACATGCAGTACATTCAAAATGATTAAATCTACGTTAAATTTGTATATTAACAAATAACAAATTTAATAATCAAATACGTTTTAACAGTTTAAAAAATTTGAATAATCTTTAACAGAAAGTACTCATCATCGTGCGATGGCAGTGTTTCATGAAAGAAGTCACTTGGCAGCTTTTAGGTTTGACTTAGCTGCAAATGGTAGTTTCTGCTTACGCTGGGTTTTTGGGTTCTGTGCAGATAGGCCACTAGAGTTCTCCCGTCTCTGGTCAAGATTAAAGGCGCAGAATGTTCCAAGTAAGATCAGGGAGTAACTGCAAAGCTGGTCCCGCGTCTCTAAGACCATCTAATGATGGTGTCTAGTTCGTCGTCAGGCCACTTCTACCCTCACTTTGTTCCAGAGATTAGTACCCTCACTGGTACCATCAACTAGTATGGTAAAAGAAGAGAAAAGAATACCCTCTGAGTATTGAGTTTCCCGACACATACTTATGTGTCCCCATCTTCCTATTCCACCATCCCATCTACCTAAGATTTACCCACGATGAGAATTAAGCTTAATCCCTCGAGAGAAAGCTTTCTTTACATTTAAATTGAACAGCTTTATTTTTACTTTACATTCAAATGAAAAGGTTAATACTATAGATAGAATATGGTTACGTTTACATTTACATTGGTTGAAAAATGTTCACAATATAGATAGAATATATATTCATTTACATTGACACTGGTTGAAAAGCTTTGAAACGTGCATTAATTTTAAAGTGAATATGTTTACACAGACATTTACACTGGTTCGAAAATGTAAATATTATAATTAGAATGTACATCATTTCTTTCATCTTTCCCTCCCTGCTCCCTATGGAACTTGAGACTACTTATGCTTTTAATTCTCTTTAAGAAACTAGCAATAAAGCAGTCACCAGCCCTTACAGTGGTGGTTCATGAAATCATCATTCTATACGTTGAGGTTGCCAGCCTCAATTGACTTGGACATCCACTAGCGATTTTCACATATTAAAATTCACATGGCAATATATACATATTAGTTCCCATGTTAGTAATGAAAAATATAGAATGTAAAATGCACGACTTACGCCAATCTTGGCTCACAAACTGTTTGCTCAGAGGAATAAAGCCACTGAAATAGGTCTCTTACACGTGTTCTTAGGGGACGTTATGTTAACAATGAATTACCACTTTGACTCTGTAGTTTAGATTCCTCAGATTCCCGGTGTCCTTGTTAAATGGTAGAGTTTATTCTGGGCTCTGAAGTCCTCAAAATTGCTCAAACAAAGGTGCGGTTCCGATATAAGAATCTTGATTCTAGGCTATGGCAAGGTCTGGTTGTTGTCTTGGCAAGCGATTCTCACAGTGAATTAGACTTACAAAAAGCGTCAGATTATATTCACTGTCTTGCTCTGCATTTGTTTGTTACGATGCTAAGCAGGGCTCCAATCGTTTCAAACATGCGTGTTTAGGTGGGGTAATTCAAAATATTTCCACGTAGGAAAGAATTCTGCGCGTAATGCAGAGGTCACCTCTTCCATATATGGAAATAAAACATCCGATTGCTTTCTATGCAAACTCACACACACACACACATATGTGTAAACTCCTTCGACACTGTGTTTCAGATGTAACATCTTACTTTCCTCTGAAACAGGTGGACAAGAAATGATTAGGCCATTCATGTCCGTCAAAAATATGTCGCCCAGACAAGTAATCTCTTATCCGTCGCTTGTGCACGCAAAATCCGTCTACGGGCGAGTAATTTTTATCGCCAGGCACAGCTTGAGCATACAACTCTACGAGAATACTGAGCAGACCCATATGGGTTTTACCTGCGCTAATTTCAGCAAAGCTGTCAGCGCCAAGCAAATTGATGCCCTATCACCAACAAAGAGTGCCAAATGATTTGACAATATGAAATATCTGCTTGATACGAACAGAAATAAATGTGTCGACCCGGAAATTCCAGGTAATCAGTACGTACAACAAATGAAAATGAGTACTGCCGTAGTGGAGAAGAGGTCGCCCTAATCCATCCTGTGACAGCTGTCCATTGTCTTCATCAGACAATCAAAGGTGTCCATAGTCTTCATTAGACAATCACACGTGTCCATAGTCTTCATCAGGCAATCAAAGGTGTCCATGTCCTTCATCAGACAATCAAAGATGTCCATATCATTCCTCAGACAATCCAAGGGGTCTATAGCTTTCATCGGACAATCAAAGGGGTCATAGCCTTCATCGGGCAATCAAAATGGTCCGTGCACAAAAAAAGGGATAAGAAACACTGTTCTGGAATGAAATTGGATATGTGGGGAAAGAAGCAACACCAGGATAACGAAGAAAGATAAAGTACAAAAAAAAGCATGAAAACAACCTTAACGAGGCTAATGAGACAGCACAAAGATGGACACAAGTGATGTGCCAAAAGTTGAAGGGAGACAATCAAGAATAAAGAAGATTTTTCCCGAACTGAACTTCCAGTAAAGAAATCGCCAATTTTTATTTGTTGTTATAATAAAAAATAAAAGAAAAATCATTATCTTTGCGTACAGTTTTATGTTACAATTGTCTTGAAATACGATAGATTACTACTTTCAAATTCAGAGCTATCTCAAACTTACATGAAACAACTTGCTGTAGAATAGGGTGTAGGTAAACCAGGATCTATGGAGATCTACGTTAGAAACACTGAGCTCTCTAAACATCTAACGCGACAAAATCATGTCTGTTTTCAGGTTACAGAGTATCTGGTATTTGGACAAATATGTCCAGCCTACCAGTAACTTTTATCTCTGCTGCACAATCAACTTCCTGCAATACCATCATCAGAGAGGTGAAAAATTAAAACTAAATATTTTACTGAAAGTTCACTTCACTTGAAAGAAAAGATCACTTTCTATCTTATACAGGTCACGAAAAGTAGTGAATTTTGGTAAGCTGACTTATTTCACTTGAAGTGCGGGGAAAATAACTGTGGTTTGGTTTGGTTTTCTGCCATCATCGGTGTCAATACCTTGTCGAGGTATGGCGGCTTGCGTACCCTGATTAACCCCAGAGCTATGCCAGCGGGAGTTTTACTCCTGGAAGGTTCTACCAAGCTGGACAGGTTTGCGCGGGCAGGGGTCAGACTAAAGCAGACACCCTGGTTCTCCAGGTTGGGGGTTTTAGTATAGGGCTGACACCCCTGTCTATGTAAAAAAAAAAAAATTGAAGTTACGGAAACAACAACGAATAAACAAACTTTTCTGCGGGACGGACATCCGGAGTCTGAGGCTCGTATGACTGTCAGCGGTGAAAGCCGAAAGGAAGCCACTGACATGAGAACGGATATCCTGACCGCAAAACATGATACAAGAATAGGATTTTGGAATGTCAGGACAATGAATGAGACGGGTAAACTAAAACAGGTCACGGCAGAAATGAGAAACTATAGGTTACACATTCTGGGATAAGCGAGAGCAGATGGACAGGGGCAGAAAAAGTTAAAACAGCAACAGTACTTTACTCTGGAAGAGAGGATGGACAGCACAATGAAGGTGTAGCCATTATTCTACACAAAGAAATAGAAAGGACATTACTGGAATGGAAACCCATCAACAACAGACTGATAAGATTAAGATTGAGAGGTAGATTCACCAATACTACAATAATACAATGCTACGCACCAACGAATGACAGCGATGAAGAGGTCAAGGATGAATTCTATCAACAACTGCAGAAAGAAATGGAAGACACACCTAGATATGATCTTATTATAGTAATGGAAGACCTCAATGCGAAAGCTGGTACACACAATACATATAATGAAAGAGTAATTGGGAAATGCGGCAGCGGAACAGCAAACGAAAATGGGGATAAATTAATAAGTTTATGTAGTATTAACAACCTGGTCATTGGAGGAACACTTTTCCCACATAAAGAAATTCACAAATTAACATGGGAATCACCAAATGGTCGGGACAGAAACCAGATAGACCACATCATGATTAACGGTAGATGGAGACATGCATTACAAGATGTGAAGGTAAGAAGAGGTGCAGATGTGGGAAGTGTCGTGAAACCAAGTGTAACCCACTACTTTGTTAATCACTATGTCGAGATACAGATTTGCTTCAACCAATCAACTTGCACCGTTCACCAGTCTCTAAGACAGAATAAATTATACTGTTCACGCAGTTCACGCAAGATGGCGGCTAAAAACTGAATAAAATTAGGCTGTATGAGCAAAAGACGAAACCGGAGGAAACCAATCATTTTGCTCCGCCAGGAACCAACCGAAAGCCTTTCTTAAGCAGTTACCTGCCTATATATTCGGGCGGAATTTTATGCTAACCACGCAATCCCGAACTTGACGCCAGAGATACTGAATGAAGAGGAAGAAGCTGTCACCTCTTGATTTATAGTTTACCTGAGGGCATCGACCTGCAACCTACTTCACTAGTCGAGTCAAACTGGCCGTTTTTTTAAATCTTGGAGGGTAATTATAAATTTACGATAACCTTTAGGAAAATAGGCCTTCAGCAGGCATATAATGTTGGTATTTGTTGTGTGTCATTATACTACCTACACCTGTATATATTTAATATATTTTGGGTTCCCTATGAATATATATGATTGATATAGACAAAGACTAATAGGACTCATACCTCAATCTATTGTCTCCTATAACTCAATCTATTGTCTCACACGACTTCAGTCTATTGTCTCAGATAAAACCAACTGCAAATATAACCATAACAGTCCTTGTTAGGACTCAATCTATTGTCAGTCTATAACTTCAATCTATTGTCTCAGATAAGACCAACTGCAATATAACCAAAACAGTCCTTGTCAGGACTCAATCTATTGTCGCATCTAACTCCAATCTATTGTCTCCTATAACTCCCACCTGATATATCACCAAACAGTCCTCGTCTCATATACTCCTATCATAAGAACATAACAATATTGTTAGGATATATGTTACCAGCTAGTATAGCACTTGTCAGAGAGGGCATGGTATAGTATAGGGGGAAGGACATTGTTGTATCACACCTAGGTGTACATATTATTGGATTTATTCATGTATTGATTCATATTATGGGATGTATTCATGTATTAAATGTATTCATGTATTGAATCTATATTATTGAATGTATCCATGTATTAGTTTATCAGAAAGAATGCTTTGCAAGTAGACACCTGTCTTGTCTCGCTATTGCTAATTCATACTGAGCCATGTTGTCATTCATCCTACATGCATACATCTGAGACACGCTCATTTCACTCACACTAGAAATAGGTGGGCTTGAGGACAGAAATTAGCCCCTATTTTTGCTTTGTTACAGGTTTATTTGTGTCCTAAAAACCTGAGGTCGTATGTTCGAGTCAATCCCGCTGCCTGGAACTTCACAGGAGCATAGAGATTGTACAGAAGCTACATCTTTAGTCCCCCTCAGTCTTGGGTGGGCTAAAGTAACGAGCCTCAGCAGGAGTTGTGTGAACCCAACTAAGGAGAACAGAACGTTTTAAGAGATGAGTACACATTCGTACCATTTCTGTCAGCATTATGAGCATAGAAACTGTCAGTGATGAGAAAGTGACTTAACATAGCAAGAGACAAAATTAATAGCATAGCTGAGAAGTGTTATATCCTTAATTAACAGCACAGCTGATCCATGTACTATAATTAAATAACAGCACAGCTGATATAATTTTTGTTTGTTCCTATAATTGGAAAACGTGTTGTAATGTTTATTTACATATATATATATATATATATATATATATATATATATATATATATATATATATAAAATATATATTTGTATATAATATATATATATATATATATATATATATATATATATATATATATATATATATATATATATATATATATAAAATAAATATTTGTAAATAATATGTAAACTTACAAATCCATTACCTTCCATTTTTCAACATTCACCCTTCAGCACAAGAGTAGATAGTGTATATACTAAATAAATACTTAGGAAATTGTATTTGAAGACTTGTCAATTTTATCATTGTTAAGCAAAATCTGTTTCCTTGTTTTATTAATATCACAGTTAGTTACACAGCGGAGGTGGCGCTTTATGTCGGTCTCCTCTCTACTAATTTTTCGAGATCAGAACATTCACAGCCGTAACTAATTTGTGATACCAGTAGTTCTCTCAGACACTGGGACTTCACCATTTTCTGCAGAAATTCTATTTCTGTAATTGTCAGTACTATACTGATCTTAGAGCCAAATAAAACCTCTCGCCACACTGGGGGCTCGTTCCTGGGATATTTCTGTATATCTTGAGCCATACTTAGTCTATTCATCTATCTACACTCTAACTTGTGCCAACCATAGGTAACATAAGAAAATAAATTTTTTTGTTGAGAAAATCATTATAGGATTTTTACAAAATTATTTTCTTAGGAGGAGTACCATTTAGTACTCAGTAAATAGTTGATGCTCACAAAGTTGCACGGAAATTTTTTGTTCATTTAAATTAATTAAGTTTAATTACAATAATTGGGTTATAGTAAATATACATACCCTATCTAAGTAACGCCATGGCTGATCTGGTGAAGTTCAGGACTGCGATCATGCAGATGGGTAAGGAATTAAATATGACAGGTGATGCTCTTACTCAGTATGTCACAACAGAAGTGGACAAACACATGGATAGGGAAGAAAGAAAGTTGCAATTAGAGGCTGAAGAAAGGCGGTTGCAAGCAGAAGCCAAAAGACTGGAAGCTGAAAGAGAAGCCAAAAGACTGGAAGCTGAGAGAGAAGACAAAAGACTGGAAGCTCAGAGAGAAGACAAAAGACTGGAAGCTGAAAGAGAAACTAAAAGGTTAGAAGCTGAGGAAAGGAAATTACAAGCAGAGAGAGACCATCAGTTGAGATTAAAAGAGCTTGAAATTCAGGCAAATACTGGCAATAATGGTGGTAGCTCACCTCACTCTGAGAGTAGCTCCAGCCAGAGCACCTCAAGTGGGGCCATGAATTTTCATCTGGACCCATTTGTTGAGAAAGAAGATGCCATCGAGTCGTACCTGGATAGATACGAAAGACTAGCCACTACCTATGGCTTAGTGAAAGAAAAATGGAGTCTTAAACTATCTCAGGGATTGAGAGGTGTGGCCTACGATGTGTATTTGAAGCTCTCAAGAGATGACCAGGAAGATTATGACATCCTGAAGCAGGCACTGCTTGTGAGATATGAAAAGAACTCAGAATCATATAGAAAGAAATTCCGAACAGCTAAACTTCTTCCAGGAGAAAACTATCACCAATTCTCTGCTAGATTGGAAACCTATTTGGAAAAATGGAGTAGTTTAGGGAAGTGTCAGGATCTGAAAGAAATGATAATGATGGAGCAAGTGAAAGAGTCCATGCCTCAAGAAATGAGGAAGTTTATCATGGAACAAGGAGCAGAGAGATTGGAAGATATTGTAACTGTTGCTGAGAGATATCAAGCAGCTCAGGCAGAATTATTAGGAAATAAGAAGAAGCAGGGTGAAAACTTCAAATCATCACAAAACTATACCAAATATGAACAAAAGGACCATACCACAAGGAACAAACAAAGATTTGACCAAAAGGACAAAAAACCCTCTAAGATCGGATAAGACACCTTACCGGAAGGAAGGAAAGTGGTGTAAAACTTGTCTAATGAGTAACCACAATACTGCGGACTGCAGAAGGAAGAATCCTCCTCATCATGCTGCATGTCTTACAACAGGGAATCAGGGAAGGAAGGAAATGGCAGTAAGTCAGAAAGACTTCCATCATCCCCCTGTCTGTGAGGAAGTGACCGTGAATGGCACTCAAGTACTGTGTTTATATGACACAGGATTGGACTTTGATTCAGTTGTGTGCTCTTCTCTAGTGAGTCCTGACCAGATAACCACAGAAACAGTGGAAATCAGAGGACCGATCAAGGGAGCAAGAACCATGACACACTACCCATAGCTCGAATCAACATAAGATCTCGTTATGTGGAAGGAGAAATCAAAGCAGCAGTGATGGACGACCCTATTTACCCTTTGATTTTGGGGTGTAGGTATGTTTTCCTTGGAGAACCTATAAAACCTGTAGTTATGGCAACAGTCCAGACCAGGGAAAGCTCCAGGAAAATGGAGGAAAATCCTATCAATACTCATCCAGAAGAGATGAAAAAGGCTCAAGCAGCAGACAGCACGTTGAAGCCTTGTTTTGGCAAATTGCCAAAAGCCCATAACCCTCCAGAGAAAGGAGACTTGTATATGAAGAATGGCCTACTATACAGAAAAGCTGGAACAGGACCTAAAGGGCATGGACAGCTTGTAGTGCCAAAATCTTACAGGGAGAAGGTTATGACGCTAGGACATGCTATACCCTTCAGTGGACATATGGGAATAGGGGCCACTGGACAAAGGATAGCCTGTCACTACTTTGGCCAGGAATTACAGAGGACATAAAAAGATATGTAAGATCCTGTCCAGAATGCCAAAGAGTAGCTCCTAAGCATAGGACTGCACCAGCAACACTGGGAGAAATGCCTATTATGGGAACCCCTTTTGAACGTGTTGCAGTAGATATTGTTGGACCCCTCACTAGGACCAAGAAGAGAAATGCTTACATCTTAACCTTGGTTGATACTTGCTCTATGTGGGGAGAAGCAGTGGCCATGTCAGCTATAGATTCAAAGCACGTGGCAGAGGCCCTGTTGACAATATTTACCCGATTAGGTTTCCCGCATCAGATATTGACTGACAATGGGTCTCAGTTTAAGGGAAAGCTAACACAAGAAGTATTCAGGATATTTCAAGCCAGGCACTATCATTGTAGTCCCTACCATGCCCAAGGGAACGGTCAAGTAGAGCGGTTCAATGGTACGCTAATTTCAATCCTTAGAAAGCTGGCGAGTGAAAAACCTGATACTTGGGATACATACTTACCCGCTGCACTATTTGCATATAGGGAAGTACCCCACAACTCAACTGGATTGGCTCCAGCTACATTGTTGTTTGGAAGACCAATAAAAGGTCCACTGGAAGCATTGCTGCGGACATGGACTGATGAAAAGGCAGAGGAAACAGTGACTTCCGCATACCAGTACGTCAACGAGTTGACATCTCGATTGAAAGCAGGTTGGAAACTGGCCAATGATAACTTAAGACAGGCCAGGAGGAAGCATGCTGCGTACTACAACAAAAAAGCAAAGGATAGGGAACTGGAGGTGGGTGAAAAGGTGTTATTACTGTTGCCGAGCAGCAATAATAAATTGCAGATTGGATGGCAGGGACCCTATGTCATACTGGAGAAACTTTCCAGGACCAATTATAAGATTGACAAGAAAGGAAAGGAGAAGGTATATCATGTCAATCTTCTTAAAAAATACTATGACAAGGAATCATCAGAAGTTGCACATATTATGACCCTAGCCATTGCAACAGAAATGCACGGTGAACCACTTCACTCTATGGAGTATCCACTCACAACTACAGAGGATTATGTTCAAGTAAATATTAGTGAACATTTAACTCCAGAGCAGAAGAAGAGGGTTCAGAAAGTGTTGGAAACCCATGCTGATGTGCTCACAGATAAGCCAGGTCGTACGAATCTGTTAGAGTACGACATGAAGGTTACCGACCCTACCCCAGTATGCATGAGAACATACCCTATACCCTATGCGAAAGCCCAAGCACTAAGGGAGGAAGTTGATTATCTGTTGAAGGAGAAAATTATCTCGAAGTCAGACTCTCCCTATAGCTCAAGTGTGGTGCAATTGAGAAAACCGAGTGGTGAACACAGGTTATGTATTGACTACCGGAAGCTTAATGCGATCACAGAATCTCAGGTGGACCCATTACCTGACACCAACCAGCTGTTCTCTACACTGAGTAAGGCTAGGTATTTATCGAAGGTAGATCTAAGCAAGGGATACTACCAAATACGGGAGCCGCGCTAGCGTAGTGGTTACAACACCGCTCTGGCGACCGGGTGATTCAGGATCAAACCCGGGCGACGGCATTTGAGGATTTTTCGTCGACCGGGAATTGGACTGGATTAACTCGAGACCTGGCGAGGACATTTGAAGGAGTGTTGTCGACCAGGGATTGGCGGCTCCTGAGCCGACCCAGCTGCAATGGGTACCTCCGAAATCGGAGAGTATTTGCCTGAATGGCGAGGGACACCTGTCTCTGTACAAGTAAAAAGGGATACTCACGTAAAATCAATGTCAGGTTAGACATAGTAATAACCTGAGATTTCGCCTCGAGTATTAGCGGGCGTACGCGAAAAAAAAAAAAGAAAAAAAAAAAAAAGAAAAAAAAATAAAAAAAAAATACCAAATACCAGTGAAACCAGAAGTTAGGAAAATGCTGGCATTTAGTACATCGGACGGACACTACGAGTTTAATGTACTACCCTTTGGGCTGAAAAAATGCTCCCAGTATCTTTTCAAGAATGATGAGGAAATTATTGGAACCTCTACAAAATCCCCATATCACTAACTTTATGGATGACATTCTTGTTGCTACAAACACATTTGAAGAGCATATAGTAGCGCTCTCCATGTTGTTTGACAGACTGAGAGCCACTGGATTGACTGCACGTCCAACCAAGTGCTATATCGGTTGTAAGGAGTTGGAATTCTTAGGTCACACTATTTCTACAGGTCATATGTCTCCTGACCCAAAGAATATAGAGAAGTTAAAGAAGGCACCCAGACCTCAAACGAAGAAAGATGTGAGATCATTCGTGTCTTTATGTGGGTTCTATCAGAAGTACATACCCCACTTTAACTCTCTGTGTGCACCATTAACCAACTTAACGAAGAAAGGACAGCCTGACAAAATCCAATGGAATGCTGATTGTGAAAAAGCTTACACAGAGCTAAAAGCAAAACTCACCAGCAAACCAATCCTTACACTACCCGATATCACACAGGAATTTGTATTAAGGACGGACGCTAGCAGTATAGGTATTGGTGCAACTCTCTTGCAGAAATCAAAAGCCCAGCTGGAGGAACTTTTACCAGTCGCCTACGCCAGTAGGAAGCTGAATGCAGCTGAGTTGAATTACTCGACCATAGAGAAGGAATGTTTAGCTCTAATTTGGTCCATCAACAAATTTTCACCTTATCTGTATGGGACACACTTCATTGTCCAAAGCGATCACAACCTTTAACATTCTTGGCTGCATCTAAAAAGCTAAATTCGAGATTGTTAAGGTGGAGTCTGCTTCTGGCGCCTTATTCCTTTACCGTGAATTACATTCCGGGAAGAGACAATGTAGGAGCTGATTTTTTAAGTCGACACCCTAGTACTCTGGAAGGACAGACGCAAAAGGATTAACCACAGCAGGGGTTTACACGTCAGCTATGACAAGTCACAGCTAGGAAAGGAGGGGGCTATGTCGTGAAACGAAGTGTAACCCACTACTTAGTTAATCACTATGTCGAGATACAGATTTGCTTCAACCAATCAACGATCAACGTTCACCAGTCTCTGAGACAGACCAACGGGCTGAAATTATACTGTTACGGAAACAACAGCAGTTCACGCAAGATGGCGGCTAAAAAAAAACTGAATAGCAAAATTCACCCGGCTGTATGAGCAAAGAGAAACCGGAGGAAAAACCAATCATTTTGTTGCCCTAAGACGCCACTAGGCGTAATGGCCACTGACTGCTTTGACGGTCGGTGGCTAAGGACGGAAGAAGAAGAAGAAGCAAAAGACGAAACCGGAGGAAACCAATCATTTTGCTCCGCCAGGAACCAACCGAAAGCCTTTCTTAAGCAGTTATCTGCCTATATAATAGGGCGGAATTTTATGCTAAACACGCAATCCCGAACTTGACGCCAGAGATACTGACTGAAGAGGAAGAAGCTGTCACCTTGATTGATTGTTTACCTGAGGGCATCGACCTGCAACCTACTTCACTAGTCGAGTCAAACTGGCCGTTTTTTTAATCTTGGAGGGTAATTATAAATTTACGATAACCTTTAGGAAATAGGCCTTCAGCAGGCATATAATGTTGGTATTTGTTGTGTGTCATAATACTACCTACACCTGTATATATTTAATATATTTTGGGTTCCCTATGAATGTATATGATTGAATAGACGAAGACTAATAGGACTCAAATATTCACACTAAGAACAATTATAGAAGAATCAGTGGAAAGGCAATCGCCACTTATTATCACCTTCGTCGATTTTCAAAAAGCCTTTGATAGTCTACACCGCCCATCATTGTGGAAAATACTTACAATCTATGGTTTTCCAACAAAATATGTGAATATAATCAAAGCGCTATATGACAATGCAAGATGTTGTGTTAGAACAAATAAAGGGAATACAGAATGGTTTACAGTAGAAACAGGGGTGAAACAAGGCTGTATTATGTCACCACTACTTTTTGGAATAGCTATTGATTGGGTTATGAGAAACTATACCCACAATGAACAATTAGGTATAAAATGGACAAATAGAAAATTACTGGGGGACCTGGATTTAGCAGATGATGTAGCATTCTTAAGTTCAACACCAAGACAATCCCAAGAAGCAATAAATAATTTGTGTCATCTCTCGGTTAAAATTGGTCTCCAAATAAATGCCTCTAAAACTAAAGCTATGAACTTTTCTAACGAGACCTTTGATATCATCTTGAACGGGGAAAAACTACAGAAAGTTGAAAGTTTCAATTATTTAGGCAGTAAAATGACTCAGGATGGTGACACAACAAGAGAAATCCATACTAGAATTGCTTTGGCAGCTAGACCTTCAATAGATTATCAACATTGTTGAAATACGATCAACGGGGAATTTCACTGAAAGTATTTTAATATTATATTCAAGCTTCGTCTGTTTAATTCAATTGTTATCTCAGTGATTTAACATCGTACGGCTGTGAGAGTTGGACGAAATAACAAAATCATTGGAGAACAAGCGGAATACATTCGAGAACAAATGTCTTAGAAAACTCATGAACATCAGTTGGAAAGAATTCAAGACTAAT
The DNA here is from genome assembly GCA_024509875.1 of Oreohelix idahoensis. Classification (NCBI taxonomy): domain Eukaryota; kingdom Metazoa; phylum Mollusca; class Gastropoda; order Stylommatophora; family Oreohelicidae; genus Oreohelix; species Oreohelix idahoensis. Next base: position 561,163 of record JAMPIV010007016.1, read on the forward strand.
CGACAAATAAGAGAAGACTCTAGGCAGAAATATGTCTCCGACTATATAAGGAAAAGACGATGGTCATATATCGGTCATGTCCTACGAATGCAAAACAACAGAATACCACTACAGGCGCTCACTTGGGTTCCTGAGGGTAAGCGGAAAAAAGGAAGACCAAAAGAAACACTCAGAAGAACAATAATAAGAGAAGGAAGAACGTTGGGCCTAATAATGTGCAAGAGCTAAGAGGAGTGGCGTCACAACGAACAACCTGGAGAGCACTGGTTTCTGCCTTATGCGCCGTGTTTGGCGCTTAAAGAATTTATTATTATTATTATTAATAGGACTCATACTTCAATCTATTGTCTCCTCGTTATTCAGTGATAATTCACTCTATTGTAATGACTCATCTCAATCTATGTCTCCTATATGAAGTCTATTGTCTCTTAATTCCAAACTGCAAATATAACCATAACAGTCCTTGTTAGGACTCAATCTATTGTCTCAGATAAAACCAACTGCAAATATAACCAAAACAGTCCTTGTTAGGACTCAATCTATTGTCTCCTATACTTCAATCTATTGTCTCAGATAAGACCAACTGCAATATAACCAAAACAGTCCTTGTTAGGACTCAATCTATTGTCTCATCTAACTCCAACTGCAATATAACCAAAACAGTCCTTGTCAGGACTCAATCTATTGTCGCATCTAACTCCAATCTATTGTCTCCTATAACTCCCACCTGATATATCACCAAACAGTCCTCGTCTCATATACTCCTATCATAAGAACATAACAATATTGTTAGGATATATGTTACCAGCTAGTATAGCACTTGACAGAGAGGACGTGGTATAGTATAGGGGGAAGGACATTGTTGTATCACACCTAGGTGTACATATTATTGGATTTATTCATGTATTGATTTATATTATGGGATGTATTCATGTATTAAATGTATTCATGTATTGAATCTATATTATTGAATGTATCCATGTATTAGTTTATCAGAAAGAATGCTTTGCAAGTAGACACATGTCTTGTCTCGCTATTGCTAAATCATACTGAGCCATGTTGTCATTCATCCTACATGCATACATCTGAGACACGCTCATTTCACTCACACTAGAAATAGGTGGGCTTGAGGACAGAAATTAGCCCCTATTTTTGCTTTGTTACAGGTTTATTTGTGTCCTAAAAACCTGAGGTCGTATGTTCGAGTCAATCCCGCTGCCTGGAACTTCGCAGGAGCATAGAGATTGTACAGAAGCTACATTTTAGTCCCCCTCAGTCTTGGGTGGGCTAAAGTAACGAGCCTCAGCAGGAGTGGTGTGAACCAAACTAAGGAGAACAGAACGTTTTAAGAGATGAGTACTCATTCGTACCATTTCTGTCAGCATTGTGAGCATAGAAACTGTCAGTGATGAGAAAGTGACTTAACATAGCAAGAGACAAAATTAATAGCATAGCTGAGAAGTGTTATATCCTTAATTAACAGCACAGCTGATCCATGTACTATAATTAAATAACAGCACAGCTGATATAATTTTTTTTTGTTCCTATAATTGGAAAACTTGTTGTAAAATATATATATATATATATATTATTTTTATATAAAATAAAACATTTGTAAATAATATGTAAACCTACAAATCCATTACCTTCCATTTTTCAACATTTACCCTTCAGCACAAGAGTAGATAGTGTATATACTAAATAAATACTTAGGAAATTGTATTTGAAGACTTGTCAATTTTATCATTGTTAAGTAAAAATCTGTTTCCTTGTTTTATTAATATCACAGTTAGTTACACAGCGGAGGTGGCGCTTTATGTCGGTCTCCTCTCTACTAATTTTTCGAGATCAGAACATTCACAGCCGTAACTAATTTGTGATACCAGTAGTTCTCTCAGACACTGGGACTTCACCATTTTCTGCAGAAATTCTATTTCTGTAATTGTCAGTACTATACTGATCTTAGAGCGAAATAAAACCAAGAAGCAAGACTGGATAACACCAGAAACATTAAACACCATAACACTGAGAAAGGAAATGAAAAGAAAGAAAACAGAAGCGAAGTCCCCCAGATTAAAGCAACTACAAGGTATATAGCGAACAGTACAGTCAGCTGGACAAGGAAGTTAAACGCCAAACCCGAGCCAACAAAAGGAATTTCCTAGATGATCTTGCAAGACAGGCAGAAGAGGCAGCACTGAGAAATGATCAAAGCACAGTATACAAACTAACTGAATTCATCAGCGGAAAACGAGGTGCAAACAATATTACATTAGTAAGAGATAAGCAAGGAAATCTTATCACGACAGCAGAGGGACTGTGGTGAAGTGGGATGTTATAAATACTTATAGGGAACTTAGTGTACTGACTGAGATCAGCTGTGAAGGTATCTATATCTATTAAGAGTAGTGTATTATAGATAACCTTACTTGCTACCACATATCTATATATCTCAGTCAGAATTATTCTGGAATAGTGTGATGCTACGTTATGTGTCTAGGGTATGAGTATGGTGAAGTGTAAGTCACAACAACAGACAGATAAACAATTTAATTTAATCCACTACTCTTGACAACACTGTGACACTCACATACATATAACACTCTACAAAGATATCTTAAAAGAGTCACTGATAAACTTTCAAATAACAATATGTATTCATTACTGGCATGAATGAATATGTGTCCTGATTCAACTACAAGGGAACCAGGAATCACAATCAATTTAAATTACAAGTTATGTACAGAATGTATTTAATATGAATATTTGTAGTGACATATATTATTACAAATGTTCTATGTGTGTCAGTTGTGTAGTAGTAAAATGAGGTAATACTGGTTTTGTTTTGTTCAAGCTCTGTTGGTATTTGTCATCATGACTTCAATAGTTTGTCTTTAGGGACTAGTATTTGAGATGTTCACAGTTCCTGATTTTAAGACAAGTAAATTCCCCTCTTAATGTTAATTTTACAAAGTCAGTTCAAGATGAGGGGACATAATGTTGAGCTCAGCTGGCCAATTCGCTTATCTGGCGTGATGGCGGCAGGAAAGGACTCCTCTGCTCGAATTCTCCTCTGGGCTCGGGAGACACCTCACTGATAGCTAAAAAGACCAAGGAGTATGCTGTCCGACTCTGGATTCAGCAAAGCTCTGACCAGGTGCTGCTCAGTACCATCAAGACCACTGTCCCTGAAATCAAGAAGGATGTACCTTCTACTTCATAACTAACTTAAACTCTCTTGTTACATTGATCACAACACAGCACAAACATTGAGTTCAGAGCATTAGGCCAACTGTCAGCTTCATTTGAAATACTTTATTCCAGTATTACCCTTCTTAATGGTTACTACGCCTCTGCACTTCCAGCATTATTTCTTTCTAGTCAATCATCCAGGTGTCAGTGTACTGTTTGGCCATTCCATGCCGTTTTACTTCTCTCCGACACCCTCTGTTCAGGCTGGAGCATTACAGGCTTTACCTCACGTTGGCCACTGAACTACACATATATATATACAGGCATAAATCAACAATTCACATTCAATTTTCATTAAAAGATATTGAATGGTTCAAGCTTACCACAATTCATACGAATAAACACAGATACGTTGATTAGCAATGAATTCTGGCACAAACTGGCACAAATTCCCATCTGCTTATCTTCCAGGCTTTTATTTAGCAAAATATATGCTGGCTTCAACGCACTGATGCTTTATCAAGCTATTTTAAACAAGTGGTTTCGAACTAACGCTCCCAAGTGTGTATATCAGCGAGTCTGACCAATGAGCCCCGTTTCGACAAGTGTTTGAAAAAATGTTACCTTTCCCCGTTTCCCCTAACAACCAAGATAGTATTTATAGCCCGACCAATCGTGGTTAGGCTTTCATTTGTTGCGCTCCAATCAATTTGGAGTTTACATGGTAGGCTATTTCTGTAACGTAAATTTTTTTCAAACACGTTAAAAAAAAATCTTATGAGCAGAAATGATTTTATGCTGTCAGGCACCCCCAATATTTTATTTTGGGTATAATTTATTAATTCCTGGACTATTTGCGTAACGTTTTACATATTATTTGTCAGCAAGCCCTAAGGAACCCAAAAATACAAATTTAAAGGAGCTACGTGGCTGCATTCAAAATATGCAATTTCTTCTACCTCCTGTTTCGAAGATGTGCTGTCTGGGTACTGTTATGTTCTCAACCGTAAACCCATCTAATGTTATCTTTTCTAATAAGAGTTTTTTATGATTTATAAACCTAACTCTGGGAAAGGGTAGTGTATTTTATCACTGTCCGTCTGAAAAAAAAAAAATTAGTGCATGTAGACTTACACGCGTGATGCATGCGTTCCTGATTTTCAGCCCTCCCCTCTCTCTTTATCCTTTTGTCCATCTGTTCGTTCGTTTTGGTAACGCAGTATAATTAATGTTAGGATTAATTTAGGTCATTACGCAGTACGTCTCAATGTTTTTCTTAGAAATGCAGCACACGTTTCATTGAAGAAGGCGGGTAATAATACAGTAAGCTTTTATATCAACGTGAAAGCGTTACAATTTGCAGACGAAGCAGAAAACAAGGGGGATTTCGAGTACATTCTTTGTGACAGCACTGTTATTTTACCATTGCTCTTCTCTTTATTAATTTTATTTGTTAGGCTTCATATTTACCTAATAATTTATATATGTGGATTAGAATATTTCATGACACCTCCCCTCTTAAAACAGACATTATATGTCAGTCCTTTATTCTATATACACATAGAGAAATTTATTATTATTTCTGGGGTTTACGGTGATTCTCATCACACGGATGGCGGCTTAAAAAATCAGCTCCCAAATTGGTTTTTTTCCAGATATATACTCAATGCTAAAATTATATGGAGCCAGAAGCAAAGACCATCGGAGTAACCTAGAGTTCTCATGCTTAGCCTGTGCTAAAAACGATAAAGGTTTGTGATCTGTTTGCAACTTAAATGCCTTCCCATATAGATAAATATTGAATTTCTTTATCGCCCATATTACTGCAAGACATTCTTTTTCGCTAGTTGAGTAGTTGATTTCAGCTTTATTCAACTTTCTGCTAGCATATGCCACTGGGCTTAATTCCCCATCCAATGCATCTGATTTCTGTAGTAAAGTTGCACCTAGCCCAATATTACTTGCATCCGTCCTTACTATGAATTCTTGACTTAAGTCAGGTAATTTCAAAATGGGTTTACTTGTGAGCTTTTCCTTCAATTCTTGGTAAGTCATTTCACATTGTGGTGTCCATGTAATGCGATCTGGAAGTCCTTTACGTGTCAATTCAGTTAACGGTGCACATATGGAATTAAAGTTTTTGATATACTTCTGGTAGAAGCCACATAATGAGACAAAGGATCTCACGTCCTTCTTGGTTTGTGGTCTCGGGGCTTTCTGTAGTTTCTCTAAATTCTTTGGGTCAGGGGTCATGTTTCCCTGATAAACTGTGTGTCCCAAAAATTCCAATTCTTTACATCCAACGCAACATTTGGTTGGTCGGGCTGTTAAATTTGCCTCCCTAAGTCGATCAAACAGCATGTTCAGAGAGTCAATGTGTTCCTCAAATGTTTCTGTTGCTATAAGGATATCATCCATAAAATTTGTTATACAGGGATTATTCAGAGGATCCAATAATTTTCTCATCATTCTAGAGAAGACACTAGGCGCATTCTTCAATCCAAATGGCAATCTATTAAACTCATAGTGTCCTTCTGAGGTACTAAAAGCTAGGTATGGTCTAACCTCAGGCTTTACTGGAATCTGATAGTATCCTTTACTCAGATCCACTTTTGAGAAATATTTAGCTTTATTTAGTCTGGCAAACAGCTGATTTGTATCCGGCAATGGATCCACCTGTCCTTCTGTAATAGCATTCAGTCTCCTGTAATCTATACAGAGTCTATGTTCTCCAGAGGGCTTCCTTAAGAGTACCACCCCGGAACTATACGAAGACTCACTGTGCGAAATAATTCCTTCCTTCAACAGATAGTCTATCTCTTCCTTCAAAGCTTTTTCCTTAGCAAACGGAATCGAATATGGTTTCATACAGACAGGTGTGGAGTCTATGAGTTTCGTATCATATTCCAATAGGTTTGTATGCCCTGGTCGGTCTGTTAACACCTCTGCATGATTATTTAGAACCTGTTGCACTCTCTCTTTCTGAGTTTTCGTTAAATGTGTACTGATTTTCACCTGTGCTGCTGTCTCACAGGGGTGTAATGGATATTCAAATGATGAAAGTGGTTCCTTTTTCATCTCCATGGCGATGGACAAGGTCAACAAGTGTGTCTCTTCCTGATGTTCTCTTTCCAAATATTTCTTCAGGAGATTCACATGATAGATTTTTTCTTTCCCCTTCTTATCTATCTTATAATTTGTTCTAGACACCTTCTCTAGAACTGTATATGGACCCTGCCATCCAATTTGTAACTTATTCTGACTCCCGGGCAAAAGAAGCAGTACTTTCTCTCCCACAGCCAAATTTCTGTCTTTCGCCTTCCTGTTATAATAGGCAGCATGTTTCTTCCTGGCTTGTTTCAAATTTTCATTGGCAAGTTTCCAGCCAGTTTTTAACCGAGTGGTCAGCTCATTCACATACTGGTATGAAGATGTAATGTTTTCCTCTGCCTTTTCATCAGTCCACGTTCTTAACATAGCTACATATGGACCTTTAATTGTGTGGACCTATTTGTCCATGCACCGGTATGGTCTCTTCCACTCGAAGCTTTATAGTGATGATTTTTCCTCCCAGAATTATCATTCACAAAACGACCGCTACCAATTTTTCTTTTGGGGCTGTCTCCCCACTTAAAATTCTTGATGAGAGATTTCCTCTCTACATCTTCTTCCTCCAGTTTGTTTAAGTCCGATTGAGGGATTTTCGGCTTATCCTGGGGTAAGACATCTTTTTGCACTCTCCGCATAGTGGCCATTGTAAAACAGTTAAGTGAAGCTTGTCCGTGAAAAGGGGCTTCCCATTCCATTTGGTCCACTTTATCAAATCTATTTCTCCTTTTATTATCAGGCCTGATTTTGCCCCATGGCGTGTCCAGGTCCTGATCCCTGTTCCCACTGGTGGGTGTTCCCTCATGTGCTATGCTACACCTTTCTACAAAATTCTCAATGTCCCATCTTGCTTTGGGCCAATAATAATTGTGAGCCACCTTTTGAATGATGGTACCTATTTTCTCATGGTCCCCATCTGGTTTCACATGTAGGCTCCTTATTAAGTCTGTCCTATATCTTTTTGGGAAGTACCAGCTGTCCTTGACCCTTGGATCTAGCTCCAGTCTTCCTATACATCAACTTGTTTTTCATGTAAAAATCTCCCTTGCCTGGAGTTGTATGACAAGTTGACAATTTTCTGAAACAAGGCTTGAGTGTTTTATCCCCAGCCTGTGCCTTCCTCATCTCTTCTGGAGTGGTATCTAACATAATATCCTCCTCCTGTCTTGAGGTCGACCTGACCTGAAGGGTTGCCATATACACAGGTTTCCTTCTGCAACGGTCAGTGTCATGATTGTCCATCTGACAATTCTTACACCACCTTTTTCCTTGGTTGAAAGATTTTCTTTCATTATATTTCCTTTCATCGAATTGTGGGAATTTATTTTTATTTTCATACCGTGGCCTATCAAATTGGTGCTTACCTTTATTTTGATCCTTAGGATCAAATTTATTAAAGTTCTGTGGTGCCCTAAAGTTATCCACTTGTTTCTTTTTATTACCTGTTACCTCTGCTTGAGCTGCTTGATACCTTTCAGCAACATTTAGCAACTCACCCAGCCTCTCTGCACCTTGTTCCATGAGAAACTTTCTCAGGTCTGGAGCCATGGACTCTCTTAGTTTCTCTATAAGGACCATTTCCTTAAGATCTTGGGTTTTCCCCAGAGAAGTCCATTTCTCCAAGTATGTCTCTATTCGTGCAGAGAACTGGTGATAGGTTTCACCTGACAGTAGTTTAGCATTCCTAAATTTTTTTCCTGTAAAATTCTGCATTCTTTTCATACCTTAACAAAAGAGCCTGCTTTAGCATGTCATAATTTTCCTGATCACCTCTGCTCATTTTTGCAAAAACTTCATAAGCTGCCCCACGAAGTCCCTGAGATAACTTTAAGCTCCACCTTTCTCTCTCTAACCCATACGTGGTAGCTAATAGTTCGTACCTATTTATATAGCTCTCAATATCATCGTCTTTCTCAACAAAATGATCTAAATGAAAGTTCATAGCTGAGGTCGAGGCTCCCTGAGTAACCGTAGCATCAGAGGCAAAGGGACTGGCACCATTTTCAGGAGCATGGCCTTGAAACTCAAACTCCCTTAGTCGTAACTCATGTTCCCTTTGTAATCTCTTCTCCTCCTTTTCTGCTTCCCTCTCTGCAGCTAATCTCTTCTCTTCTCTTTCTGCAGCTAATTTCTTCTCTTCTCTTTCTGCAGCTAATCTTTTGTCTTCTCTTTCTGCTTCCAATTTCTTAGCCTCTTTGTCAGCCTCAATCTGCAACCTCTTAGTCTCAGCCTCAGCTTGCAACCTCTTAATTTCCCTTTCAGCCTCTAACCTTCTTTCGGCTTCTTTTTCTAATCTTCTTTCTTCGCGTTCAATAAATTTGTCACATTCCGTTGTGACATAGGCAACCATAACTTGCCCATCTAATCCTAACTCTTTTGCAGTCTGAACCGCAGCAGATCGAAATTTGGCCAGGTCCGCCATTGTCTATCAGGTAAATTTTTATAATGTCTACCCAACAATTCAATTTCTAACTATATATCTAATGGACAACACAGGCACCGTGAGCTCAACCTTATTTAATTCCACCCAAGGATACCTTTTAATTCTTATATTCCCTGAAGTGAATTACCCCCAATATTTTTAATAGTTAAAGATTCAAAATCCCAAGAGCGAGACCCCAATATATGTGGTGAAGTGGGATGTTATAAATACTTATAGGGAACTTAGTGTACTGACTGAGATCAGCTGTGAAGGTATCTATATCTATTAAGAGTAGTGTATTATAGATAACCTTACTTGCTACCACATATCTATATATATATCTCAGTCAGAATTATTCTGGAATAGTGTGATGCTACGTTATGTGTCTAGGGTATGAGTATGGTGAAGTGTAAGTCACAACAACAGACAGATAAACAATTTAATTTAATCCACTACTCTTGACAACACTGTGACACTCACATACATATAACACTCTACAAAGATATCTTAAAGAGTCACTGATAAACTTTCAAATAACAATATGTATTCATTACTGGCATGAATGAATATGTGTCCTGATTCAACTACAAGGGAACCAGGAATCACAATCAATTTAAATTACAAGTTATGTACAGAATGTATTTAATATGAATATTGTAGTGACATATATTATTACAAATGTTCTATGTGTGTCAGTTGTGTAGTAGTAAAATGAGGTAATACTGGTTTTGTTTTGTTTAAGCTCTGTTGGTATTTGTCATCATGACTTCAATAGTTTGTCTTTAGGGACTAGTATTTGAGATGTTCACAGTTCCTGATTTTAAGACAAGTAAATTCCCCTCTTAATGTTAATTTTACAAAGTCAGTTCAAGATGAGGGGACATAATGTTGAGCTCAGCTGGCCAATTCGCTTATCTGGCGTGATGGCGGCAGGAAAGGACTCCTCTGCTCGAATTCTCCTCTGGGCTCAGGAGACACCTCACTGATAGCTAAAAAGACCAAGGAGTATGCTGTCCGACTCTGGATTCAGCAAAGCTCTGACCAGGTGCTGCTCAGTACCATCAAGACCACTGTCCCTGAAATCAAGAAGGATGTACCTTCTACTTCATAACTAACTTAAACTCTCTTGTTACATTGATCACAACACAGCACAAACATTGAGTTCAGAGCATTAGGCCAACTGTCAGCTTCATTTGAAATACTTTATTCCAGTATTACCCTTCTTAATGGTTACTACGCCTCTGCACTTCCAGCATTATTTCTTTCTAGTCAATCATCCAGGTGTCAGTGTACTGTTTGGCCATTCCATGCCGTTTTACTTCTCTCCGACACCCTCTGTTCAGGCTGGAGCATTACAGGCTTTACCTCACGTTGGCCACTGAACTACACATATATATACAGGCATAAATCAACAATTCACATTCAATTTTCATTAAAAGATATTGAATGGTTCAAGCTTACCACAATTCATACGAATAAACACAGATACGTTGATTAGCAATGAATTCTGGCACAAACTGGCACAAATTCCCATCTGCTTATCTTCCAGGCTTTTATTTAGCAAAATATATGCTGGCTTCAACGCACTGATGCTTTATCAAGCTATTTTAAAAACAAGTGGTTTCGAACTAACGCTCCCAAGTGTGTATATCAGCGAGTCTGACCAATGAGCCCCGTTTCGACAAGTGTTTGAAAAAATGTTACCTTTCCCCGTTTCCCCTAACAACCAAGATAGTATTTATAGCCCGACCAATCGTGGTTAGGCTTTCATTTGTTGCGCTCCCAATCAATTTGGAGTTTACATGGTAGGCTATTTCTGTAACGTAAATTTTTTTCAAACACGTTAAAAAAAAAATCTTATGAGCAGAAATGATTTTATGCTGTCAGGCACCCCCAATATTTTATTTTGGGTATAATTTATTAATTCCTGGACTATTTGCGTAACGTTTTACATATTATTTGTCAGCAAGCCCTAAGGAACCCAAAAATACAAATTTAAAGGAGCTACGTGGCTGCATTCAAAATATGCAATTTCTTCTACCTCCTGTTTCGAAGATGTGCTGTCTGGGTACTGTTATGTTCTCAACCGTAAACCCATCTAATGTTATCTTTTCTAATAAGAGTTTTTTTATGATTTATAAACCTAACTCTGGGAAAGGGTAGTGTATTTTATCACTGTCCGTCTGAAAAAAAATTAGTGCATGTAGACTTACACGCGTGATGCATGCGTTCCTGATTTTCAGCCCTCCCCTCTCTCTTTATCCTTTTGTCCATCTGTTCGTTCGTTTTGGTAACGCAGTATAATTAATGTTAGGATTAATTTAGGTCATTACGCAGTACGTCTCAATGTTTTTCTTAGAAATGCAGCACACGTTTCATTGAAGAAGGCGGGTAATAATACAGTAAGCTTTTATATCAACGTGAAAGCGTTACAATTTGCAGACGAAGCAGAAAACAAGGGGGATTTCGAGTACATTCTTTGTGACAGCACTGTTATTTTACCATTGCTCTTCTCTTTATTAATTTTATTTGTTAGGCTTCATATTTACCTAATAATTTATATATGTGGATTAGAATATTTCATGACAGGGACAGAAAACAAGATGGGCAGAGCACTTCAGAGAAACTCTGAACAAGGAACCACCAGAGACACAATTTAATGTTCCTGAGGCTGAAAACAATCTAGATGTAAATACAGACATTCCACGAAAAGAAGAAATCATCACAGCAATCAAAGGGTTAAAGAACGGAAAAGCTCCTGGCCATGATAACTTAAATGCAGAGCTATTTAAGACAGACCCTGAGCTAGCAGCAGAACTATTAGAACCACTATTTGCACAAGTCTGGAAAACGGGGACAACACCATCAGAGTGGAACAAAGGAATAATTGTCCAATTGCCCAAGAAGGGAGATCTTGCAGACTGCAATAATTGGAGGGGAATCATTCTTCTCTCAGTTCCCAGCAAAATACTAGGCAGGATAATTATACAGAGAATTTCAAAGGCAGTAGACTACAAACTGAGGAAAGAACAAGCAGGATTTAGAAAGAACAGAAGATGTGTAGATCATATATTCACTCTCAGGAACATTATAGAGCAGTGCTCAGAATGGCAAAGACAGCTATACATTAATTTCGTTGATTTTGAAAAGGCTTTTGACAGCATACATAGGGACAGTTTATGGAAAATACTGAGGGCTTATGGAATTCCAAGCTGCATAGTGTCAATCATAAAAAGCCTCTATGCCAACTTTACGTGTAGTGTTCGGCAGAGCAACCTAACCTTTGAGGTGAAGACAGGAGTATGACAGGGATGCCCCTTATCAACCACTCTATTTTTAACAGTCATAGATTGGGTGATGCACCAGACAACAGAGGGCAGTCCAAGAGGAATAAGATGGACTACATTTTCTACATTGGAAGATCTGGAATATGCAGATGACATTGCACTACTAGCACATTCACATAAACACATCCAGGAAAAAACGGAAAGACTTAATAAGTTTAGCCAGCAGGTGGGCTTGAACATCAATTTAAAGAAGTCAGAGGTCATGACGCTCAATGTGAGCAACCCTGAGCCCATATCAGTAAGGAATCAGCAACTGGTACAGACAGACACCTTCACATACCTAGGATGCATAGTAACACCAGACGGCGGGGCAGGCAAAGACATCAACATCAGAATGAATAAGGCAAGAACAGCCTTTTTTAGCCTAAACAACATCTGGAAGTCCTCTCAATACAGAACAAGCACAAAATTAAGATTATATCAGAGCTGTGTGCTTTCTGTGCTTCTCTATGGTGCGGAATGCTGGAGAGTTACAGAGAAGGAAATGTTGAAATTGTCCTCTTTTCACACAACATGCCTAAAAAAAATTCACCGAATCTTTTGACCGAATACCATCCCCAACCAAGATCTGCTTACTCGGAGCAAGCAAGAGGACATGCACACTATCATAGCTGGCAGACGCTGTAGCAGGGTTGGCCATGTCCTCAGAAGAGACCCCGATGACATCACAAGAACAGCTATGCTTTGGACTCCTGAAGGAAAACGAAAGAGAGACCGACCAAAAACAACCTGGCGGAGGACTGTGAAGGCTGAGATGCAAAGAATGAACCAGAGTTGGGGCATTGTACGAAGGATGGCCGCCGACCGAGCAAAGTGGAATCAATTTGTTGTTGCCCTACAAGACGCCAATAGGCGTGATGGCCACTGACTGCTTTGACGGTCGGCGGCTAAGGATCAAAGAAGAAGAAGAAGGTTTGGTTTTAAGGTACATCTTCATTGCACACGGATCAGTGCTCCGATCTCCTCCCTTAGATCACACAAGGAAGATCTCAGCACAGTGCACAAATTCCATACCACCGGCGAGAATCCCAATGTGTGTATATAGGAATGACACATTCTATAAATATAGTTGGTGGGTTGGTTTTTAATTTTTAAATTTTGCCAGGGCAAAAAGTAACGTTAAACCTGGGGACATCGTGCTTTTAACTGCCGGTGGGACACAGCTGGTCCGAAATTTACCTAGTTTAAACATTATTCCCCCCTCCCCCTCTGTTCCGTCGCCTAGAGATCTAACACAGTATTCATTGGGCTCTACTGGTAGATCAAGAATGACCGGTTGCCGACTCCCTGCTGTATAGAGCTGCGCTACTTCAAGGAACATTTATAAACTGTACAGATTTACAAGACGAATATAAGGTGGTCATATAGTATAGCTATAGCTATAGCGATGCCATCGCAGGAACAGCTATGCTTTGGACACCTGAAGGAAAACGAAAGTGAGGCCGACCTAAAACAACTTGGCGGAGGACTGTGGAGGCTGAGATGCAAAGAATGAACTAGAGTTGGGGCACTGTACGAAGGATGGCTACCGACCGAGCAAAGTGGAATCAATTTGTTGTTGCCCTACAAGACGCCACTAGGCGTGATGGCCACTGACTGCTTTGACGGTCGGTTTTTAAGGATCTAAGAAGAAGAAGAAGAAGAAGATATAGTATAGCAAATGCTTCGTCATTTAATTAGTGACTGGAGGTAGTGACGAAAAATAACAATATGGGACTCTTTCGAGGCTCCGTGATTGGAATTTACATGAGGTATAGTATATATATATATATATGTGTGTTCTTATGCCAGACTGTAGCGACTACGGCGCATGGGCAACAGCTTGACCTCTTTATGCAAGCGCCCAGTCTCGTTCCCACCGCGACATCGCTTCAGGGGCGCGATAGTCAGAAACGTCTGAAAGGGATAATCAGATACTGCCGCAGGGAGGTTAAGTGTTAAGGACTTCTTTCTACTAGGTGTCATTTTATGGGGATGGGTGATCGGTTTCCTGTATAGCTGCCTTTGCCTTCCCTAAATTTAAGCTGAGTTAGGTACGTATTTACAGCTGGGTAGACTGGACGTGACGCTACAAGGTTTTCTCCCGGAGCCAGGTAGCTTTGCCGCAAGAAGCAAACACTCTAACCGCTCTGTCAGTCGGACACTTCAAAACTAATATACAATCTTATTTTTATGATTGTAAGGTCTGTCATATATTGGACAAGCGCCTTAATATAACCGACGGACCTTGCGTCGGAGTTGAACAAGGCACGCTTCTTCAAAACGAGGCTAAATTTGTTTTTGTTTTTTAACTTTAACAGAGGACTCCTCTTCTCCATCTCTTTCCAAAACATAAAAAAATTAAACAAAAAACCCCCAAAAATACAAGATAGGGACTTCTCCCCCTTCCCCCGCCAACATATAGGATAGCAACAACAAAAAATAAAAATACTAATAAGCCGACATCTTGTCTTACACAAACAACAAGAAAACAGGTGGTGTAATGCGTCTGTGCCGAACACTTTCATCAGCTGCGTATCCGCCACTGATTGACATGTAACATGTAGGAAAATAATGAGGTAAAGTAACCCATTGTTTACCTGTTGAGCAAGGTAGACCACCTGTTAGTGAGCCTCTCCAGTATCGTCTTGATTTGATGAGTATCCTCGTCAGAATAATCATTAATCAACTTCTCTGCCTTTCTCTTTAAGCTGTCGGCTGTTTCTTGATGTTTGTTGACATTCTCTTGCAAGTTCTGCAGGTGACATGTGGAATATAGGACACGTTTGTTTCATGGGTACGTTTGTATTCAAGCATACATCAACCTTCAGCCCCACAAGGAGCATAGGACTTCAACCAAATTATACCAAGTCTTCTTGTCCCGTGCCATCCGCTCTCAGTCTTTCCATGTCATCTTCATTTCTTTCATGGCTGTCTACATCTACATTATTGCAAATGTAATATTACTTTTATAATGATAAATACCTTAATTATGCTTAAAGTAAATGTGAGGATGAAAGGATATAGTATACATGATGAGAGAGAGAGGAAGGGCAGAATGTCAGACGGGCCTGCGTGCCCAATTCTTAACCCTTTGAAAATAAAGTTCGTTCGTTCGTTCGTTCTTCTTCTTAGTGTGATCTTTTGTCTTCATCTACCTTTTTAACCCTGGGTATTCCAGAAAAAGGGACTGCCGTAATAAACTCTAACAGGTTTTCTCAAAGTGTGTAGGGGTCGGTGTGACTAAGAGGTGTGGCGTCCACCTCGAAATCTAGAGGTACCGGGTTCGATTCCCAGTTGAGAGAATGTAATTTATGGAATTTTTTTTTCTTCAGAACCAGTGGTCTTAATGATGTCATACTTCCCTCTGGTCTCCTGGGTAGTGAGATCGGATTCCTAGCCTTCTCGGATAAGGGCAAAAAAAAAAGGAGGTCCCGTGTGCAAGTTGCGCACGTTAAAAATCACATGGTAGTTGGAAATCGTAAAGAATAGGCCATAAGGCCGCTGCCCTTGGCATAATTTAAAAATTAGAAACCTACCCACAACCAAAATATTTATATAATATGTGATTCCTATATACAAACATTAGGATTCTCGCCGGTGCTACGGAGTTCGTGCACTGTGCTGAGATCCTCCTTGTGTGATCTAAGGGAGGAGATCCGAGCACTGATGGAGTTGTCTGTAAGCAATGAAGATAGTCCTTAAAACCAAACCAAACCAAATTTACTGTGTGTCATTTCCATGTTAAGCGTCTTCCTCTCATCCGTTGTTCTACTGACGATTGTCTCTGGTTTATGTCATCAGTTCCACGTCAGTGATCGTCTCATACCACTTCAATACTTCTATTCTACGCAAACATCCATTTATGAAAGTCTGTAGTTTCTTGGTTCGCTCCGTTGTTACATAAGTAACATACCTTTGTGTTTGTCTGGTATTTATTTGTTGTTTGCAGGCCTCGGGTTTCCCTTCCTTGTGTGTTATAAAAGCTTTTTGGTTGCTGTTTTCGTTGTTCTCCATGTTTAACAGCCATACAATAGTACTGACTTGACATTTAAGTTGATAAATTCTGATTTTTGTGTTAGGGTTCCTTTGATCTCCACATATATAAGGTGGCCCAAAAGTATGGATCCATAGAGAAATAAGCTATATAATTTATTTAAATATATTTTAGGATTCCTGTCTTGCGTACAGGACAAAATCTATGTGCATTTATCTATTGTTAGTTTGGAATCCGTATTGGCACCGGGGGGGGGGGGGGGGGAATAATTATTTAAGTAAGAAGAGAGAAATAATTTAAATAAAGCAAATTGCCTTATGATCCAGACTTTTGGGCCACCCTGTATATCTCTTATTTTGATATCATTGTATAGTTTTGTATTGCCAGCACATAGACTATCGTTTTATTATCTTACAGTGCATTTTCTGTTATAATGTACAGTTTAAAAAATGTCTTAATTGGCTTCCAGTCATGGCTAGGAGAACTTGGATAATATGCCAAGCATTTGTAGAACTGTCATATCTTTGTGTGGCTCGTGTATCCTCAGGGGACCTCTGACCTCTGACGGGAAAAAAGAAAGAATGGCACTATTGTACCCACAGACATTTTGAAAGAGGCGGGTAATTTGAGATTGTAATTTGGGCTGGCAACCTGATGATGTCAAACACATGACTGCTTTGGCGCATGCGTCGTGCAAGGGGTCCAGTTTTAGTTGTGACTCCATCTTCTACAGGCAGCGAAAAGGAAGTAAACGAAAGTGATTTTTGTTTGAGTCAGTAATACTCGTATATAATGTTTACCTGTCCATGTTGTTTATTGAAGTTTTTGTGGTTTAACATTTTATACACGATGGGGTAACTGCCCTCATGCCCAACCCTCCTTTGTAGCTTTTTGCAACATGCTTAGGAGAGTACAGTATTACTATTCTTTGCGCTTCTTCGGGTACCGGTAATACATGCTAATGTGGAACTGATGACAAGAACCAGATAGGTGCCAGTGGAACAAGAGATGAAAAGAAGATGCTGGCTATGGATAGGACACACATTGAGGAAACCTGTTGAGAGCATTACAAGGCAGGCCTTGTTCTGGAATCACCAGGGTAAGACAGGCAGAGTTACTTTTACACACACACACACGCACGCACGCACGCACGCACACACACACACACGGAGAAGAGAGCTGGAGACAAAAGAGAAAATGGTGAGAAAAACGAGGAAAGGACTTGAACTGGTGACACGTGACAGGAGGATTTACCACGTGTTTGTTGAAGACCTATGCTCCTTGGGGAGCTAAAGGGTATTGATTGACTGAATACATAATGTCATGTAGTAATGCAGTATACGTGTATTATTAGACAATATATTTCCGTTGCTTTTTTTCTTGAATAGAACAATATTTTCGGTGGCTTTATTTAGGACATATCAAAGACTTCTCAAGGTATAGGTAAGGGGACGTAATCACTGGAATGTCCAAAAGAACAAATACTCTTGCAGTCCTTACACCAGTGTCTTCTTGTCTGCCTTTAATATCCCTGTGGCACACGTCTGCAACATCCTCTTTCTAGGCCAAGCAGTTCCAGTTCTCTCTACCTTTTTATGTCTTTTCTGTTGTCCCCAGTTCTATTCCAAATGTATTTTGGAAGGAAGGAAGGAAAGGTTCCCGTTATACGTCCATTGAGGTATATTGGGAAAATGGTGTTAGGCCCATATTTTTACGACCATCGGTACACTTGGGGTGATGTGGTCAGCATCAACCCGGCTGCCTTAACTTTCCCAGAGTTGCTCTGGTACCCAATTTCTGAGGCTCGATTGAACCATGGACCACCGAGCTTGGAAGCCATTGCACTAACCATTGCGCTACCGCGGCTCCTAAATGTATTTTGGAGTCTTCCTGTATGTTTTCTACCATTAACTTGTCAGTGAACAATCTATGAAATCTGATGACTTGTCAGTGAACAATCTATGATATCTGATGACTTGTCAGTGAACAATTACTAACTGGTGATGATATCTGATGACGTATCAGTGAACAATTACTAACTGGTGATGATATCTGATGACTTGTCAGTGAACAATTACTAACTGGTGATGATATCTGATGACTTGTCAGTGAACAATTACTAACTGGTGATGATATCTGATGACTTGTCAGTGAACAATTACTAACTGGTGATGATATCTGATGACTTGTCAGTGAACAATTACTAACTGGTGATGATATCTGATGACTTGTCAGTGAACAATTACTGATGACTTGTCAGTGAACAATTACTAACTGGTGATGATATCTGATGACTTGTCAGTGAACAATTACTAACTGGTGATGATATCTGATGACTTGTCAGTGAACAATTACTAACTGCTGATGATATCTGATGACTTGTCAGTGAACAATTACTAACTGGTGATGATATCTAATGACTTTTCAGTGAACAATTACTAACTGGTGATGATATCTGATGACTTTTCAGTGTATGTCCTAACCATCTTTCATTTCTTTCCCGCTTTCCTTATACTACAAGTATTTGTTATGTTCTTCCACTCTTTTCTTATCTTATTCAATCGTGTGTAGGACAATGTTCTTCACACCCCCTTTTCTTATTCGACTGATGTTTGGCATGTTCTTTCGCTCTTCTCTTATCTTATTCAACTGGTATATGACATATTCCTCTCTCCCTTCCCTTCTTCAACTGGTATAGGACAATGTTCTCACTCTTTTTCGTATTCTACTTGTTATTTGGCATGTTCTTTCACTCTTCTCTTATCATATACAACTGGTATATGACATGTTCTCTCGCCCACCCCTCTTTTATTAATTCTACTGGGGTTTAGCATATTATTTCTCTACTTCTGTAATTCACTCGGTATTTGATCTTTTCCTTGCTTCAGTTTCGGGCTGGTCATTTTTCTGTCATTTTAATCCTTATATTTATGAACGTAAGAAACATCTGCTTTTATAATTCTATTGGATCCCAAGTTTCTGAGCCGAACACTGTGACTGGCTGGATATAAATATTGACAAAATAAGTTTGACCGGCCTGTCAAATAAGGCTGCGTCCTGTCTCCGACCCTCTCCAGAATCTTCTTTGCCTTACTCTTGAAACATGTATTCGGGGATGCCTTCACACTGGGTCAGATGGCTGACTGTTTAACCTCGCAAGGCTGAAGACAAAAACGACAGAAGTGTCAATATTATCTTTACCGATGCCGCAATCGTCACTCAAGGTCAACAGGAGCTCCAGAGCTTGATGAATAGCTTCTCTCAAGCGTGCAAGGGATATGGTCGTATCCCCAAAAGTATTTTATATGGGCAACTGGCAGATGGCAAAAGAACAGCCGGTCGACTGCAGCTGAGTTTCAACGATGTATGCAAGAAAGACACGAAGGCACTTGACATAAATCCAGAAACCTGGGATGACGAAGCTGCCGATCGCACCAAGTGGAGATCCTACGGCGGAACCTCAGACTGAGCGAAAAGAAGCTCTTACAACAAGCAGACGAGAAAAGAACACGCGGGAAAGGAACATCAGGAAAAATGCAATTGACGGCTATCGTCTCACGGGGCATCATGCCAGTTAAGACTGGAGGAGGGAACTAAAACATATATTAATGTTCAAATCTGGTAATAAGACAATCCATATCTAGTATTACCTGTACAGGTAATCTCATCATTAGAAGGACCCACTCAGAGAAGCTTTTCGGCCTTTTTGATCTTCTTGACGACTTAGCCTGGTGGATCCACTTGGGTCGTGAATCCACTTGGGTCGTGAATACCATGTGTCACCTTCATGCTTTTTTTATGCACTGCCTCCACTGAGAATTGAACCCACTCAACCGTGCTCGAAATTTCTAAATTGGCTTTTCACTTCATTTTTTATCCATTCTGTAAGCTTTTATTCCTTTTATGATAAATTCGTGGGTGTTTCGTTTATTTTTATTCTTTATATTTACTATTCTTAACCAAGAATAAAGTTCCGGGTTTCATCCTTCGTTTTATTCAATGTGACTACGATTTTATGTTCAGCTGAGTCTTGGAATTATACAAAAAAACTGATTAATAAGTATCAAACTTGCATCATTACCTGTTTACCTTAGGTAGCCGGGAACTAGCTAGCAGATTTCCATCAATGGGTTATTGTGTAGAATAGAAGGATTGAAATGGTATGACAAGATCACAAATGTGGAACTGATGACAAGAATTAGACAAATGCCAGTAGACTAAGATAGGAGAAGAAGACTCTAGACATGGATTGGACACTTATTGAAGAAACCTGTTGATAGCATTATCATGCAGCCCTTGTTCTATTGGAATTCTCCGAGCAAGAGAAGTTGAGGCAGATCAAAGAACACATGGAAAAGGGAGGTAATTGATAGTACGATATGGAAATACCGTGAGCTGATGGCAAACGACAGGTGGGGGACCTTGCACGAGTTGAAGGTATATGCTCCATCAGGAGCTAAAGGGTAATCAATGGATGGATAAAAGAAACCCCAAGTAAGGAATATCGCCAATAAAGCAACCACAGTCCTCAAAACTATTAGAAAACGCAGGTGGAAATGGATGTTACTCATTCTATGCAAGTAACACTTTCAGTACTGCCAGCCAGGCATTGCACTGGAACCAACGAGCAAACAGCAGGGAATAACGACTACTCCCAGCAAAGATATAACCCTTGCATCCCTCAGAATAAAATGAGGTAAAACTAAACACATATGGCCAGTTGAACTAGGGATGAAAAGAAGACCCTGAAGATAGATAAGACACATAGTGAGGAAATATGTTGATAGCATTACCAGGAAGTCCTAGTTCTGGAAATCCCCAGTGTAAGAGAAGCTTAGGGAAAACAAAATACAATACACATACGAAGAAAATAACTAGAGATAGAACAGAAAATGGCAATGAAGACACGGAAAACGTCTTGAGCTCATGTCACGTAACAGAAAGACTTGGCAAATGTTTGTTGAAGACTTATGTCCCTTTGTGAGCTGAAAGGTAGTGAATAAACGAATGAAAACATTTAGTACAGGACAGCAACCAATGAAGAACCGCTGGGGAGACTGTCTTTATGTCTATTAAGGACATAAATAAAGTGTGAGAAATACTCACCTCAAATATCGTAAATACATCACTTCCTCCCGGCTGTGTCTCCAGTGAGTTCAGCTCACTTTCCACCTGGGCAAACCATTGTTCAAACTGTCCGTACGATTCGTTGAAGGCTTGACACTCTTCAAGCATCACATCCAGGTCATTCTTGCGTTGACTTACTTGGTTCATTGTCTGGTCCCAGTTGCATTTTATTTGCTCCGCTGTGAACAAGTCATTATAAGTAGATTTGTGCAAGACTTTATCTATGTACTCTTCTGAAGAGCACAACACACATCAATTTCTCAAAAGTGTTAGACATAACTATTACACACATCAATTCTAAAAACAAAATTGTATAAAACTATTAGAATTTAATAATCTAATGCACAATACAGGGTGGATTCTAAAAATATATATATATAACTATCAGAATTCACATCAAGGTTCAAACATTGTTTTGTAGAGCTTTCAGATTTCACTAGGCCATGTGGGGAGGACAAACAAAAAATAGAACATGTCCTTCATGAGAGGAGCAGAGTGGCAGCATGTCCTTCTTCAACCAAGTTAAGGGAGGAATTCTGTGGTGACAGAGAAGCCTGAGACGGGCTGCCAACTTTATAGGAGAGACGGATGTCATTTCAGAAGAAGAAGACGAGGAAGAATAGTATAATGCGTAACAGATTATTATTAATACGTTTGGATAATACCACTAGGCGTAATGGCCACTGACTGCTTTGACGGTCGGTGGCTAAGGACAGAAGAAGAAGAAGAAGTTTGGATAATACGGTTGTATATGAGGTAGAATTAATTCACAATTATGAGTTCTCCTTATTTATTCTAGTTTTAAATTATCTTGGATCCTAATATGTCGATTCTAGTTCCAACCATTTTTCTACTTGTAGAGTAATACAGACTGTGACTCCGACCATGAACTTCTTGCTGCAAACTTCAAGATCAAATTGAAAAAAGTCGTTACAAGCGACAAAGTAATACGTTATGACACAAGCGCCATATCAGAAGAGTACAGTGTCGATATTCAGAACAAATTTGACATTCTTATGGCAGTACAGGAGGAAATGACACCAGATGAACTTGCCAATAACATCAGAGATGTTTATATTACAAATGCACAGAGGTTAATTCCTAAAAGAAGTATAAAGAGACGAGAATACATCTCAGACGAAACACTGAAGTTGGTGGTAGAGAGAAGAAAAATGAAGTCCAAAAACGATACAGAAAATCAGGAGTTGTACAAGGAATACACAAAGCAGATTAAAAAACGAGTCAGACAAGACAAACAACAATACATAAACGACACCTGCAGGAAAATAGAGGAAATGCGCGAACAGGGATTGAGTAAGAATATGTTTTCTGAAGTAAGAACATTGAAGAACAGCAACTTTAAATCATCACCTCGAGCAATAAACGACAAGAAAGGGGACACTCTAACAGAACGTAGAGATATTCTGAACAGATGGAAGGAGTACTGTCAAGAAATGTATACGGAAATAAACAAAGCGGCAGATAACAACGTCATGAATGAAGCGGAACGTGAACCAGAACCTACCATAGAGGAAGTCCGGAACGCAATCAAACACTTAAAAAGTGGAAAATCTCCTGATTGTGATGAAATAACAGCTGAAATGATACAGGCAGGAGGAGAAGGCAGCGCTCGTATATACCATGCATTATGCTGCAAGATCTGGCAAAGCGGAATTTGGCCCAAGGAATGGAAAAGATCAATTTACATACCCTTGCCAAAAAAGGGCAACCTGAAACTGTGCACAAACTACAGAACTATAGCTCTTATAAGCCATGCCAGCAAAATACTATTACAAATCATAATGAAAAGGATGCAACAAAAGCTAGAAACAGAAATAAACGAAGTACAGGCGGGTTTTCGACCAGATAGAGGCACTAGAGATCATATATTCAACATGAGGATCATCATAGAAAAATGTAGAGAATTCAACGTTGACCTACATACTTGTTTCATTGATTACACCAAAGCTTTCGATTGTGTACAACATCAGCAGTTATGGGCTATTATGAAAAATATGGAATTTCCAAACCACCTTATACAACTCATCGCACTGCTGTACCAAGAACAACAGGCAGCCGTAAGAATAGAGGGGGAAACATCAGAATGGTTTGAAGTACAGAAAGGAGTAAGACAAGGCTGTACCCTTTCCCCTTACCTGTTTAACATTTATGCCGAGAATATCATGAGAAACGTAAGAGATGACGAAGAACACACAGAGTTTGACTCATTTAACATCGGCGGGTACCAGATCCCGGAAATCAGATATGCTGACGACACAGTCCTCCTATCGACCAACCCAGAAGGACTTGAACAATTAATTCTGTCCACCAAAAAACATAGCGAGGCCCAGAATCTATACCTAAACACCAAGAAGACCAAAGTATTGACAACAGACAAAGTAAAGACCAAACCAGAAATTGAAATTGATAACGAAGAACTGGAAAGTGTTAATGAATTCGAATACTTAGGATCAATCATCAACAGCTCTGGCGACTGTGCAGTAGAAATTAAAAGAAGACTTGCAATTGCTTCACATAAACTAATACAGATGAAAAACCTATGGCAAGGCACAAGCAAAGAAACAAAGTTACAACTGATCAGAGCATGTATATTCCCAGTAGCAACATACGGCTGCGAGACTTGGACACTCAATAAAACAGTTGCAAAAAAGATTACATCATTCGAAATGAAATGCTACAGAAGGATGTTGAGAATACCCTGGACAGAAAAACAAGACCAACAGAGAAGTTCTGCACTCACTAAACGTACAGGAACATTGGCTCCTAAATACCATCGCAATAAGGAAGCTGAAATTTTTCGGTAATATAGAAAGACATAATAGTCTGGAAAAAACAGTGATGGAAGGCATGGTCCCTGGAAAAAGGGGAAGGGGTCGACCTAGACGACGGTGGACCCAGGACATCACAGAGAGTCTGAACTTGTCTTTGGCTGATGCAGGTCGACTTGCCCAGAATCGTGATGCGTTCAGAGCAGCTGTAATGGAGACAACGTTCTGGAAAGAATACGTCCCATGATGATGAGAGTAATACCAGAAACCTAGAAATATCCAGTTCTTCCGTGTCTTCAGAATACTCTGTGATATCTTGCACACTTTTATTAACGTCAGATCATTTCATTTTAACAGATATGTAATTTCTAGATATAATCGAATATTACAAGGAAATAGAATAAACTTTCATATTTTAGTCTCTGTGACAGTACAGAGAGCAGGCACACTTTTATGATGTCCATAATCTGCCACAGTAAGTACATGTTACTTAATATAAAAGTTTTTGTCACAGTTAATTCAAAGATATTTGAATGATTGCCATTGAATTATTGAAATAGTATAATTATGTTCACTGCAGGTTTCCAAGTAAGAAGACCATCAGTTTCTTTGTAATACACTACATTGTCCAGCGCCATTAGGATGTCATGATATTGCAATCAATAAACAGGTTGTCTTAGGAGGTTCCAGCGACTTCTCCACGCCGATATCTTGCAAATTAAAGTATTTGTCCGTGTTTCAAAGTTGGCAGCTGACCATACTTCTATTTAACTGTCGCGAACGGAACAAGATGATAGAAATATGAAGGAAAAAACAATAAAAAAACGCGTTGCATACACTGTTTTATATAAATAGCAACTGTTACCACTACTAAAACATCCGAATATCAGGAAGGAAACTAAACGACAGTTGACAAATAGTATATTCTTGCGAAGTTGTATTACATTTTTAAAAATTTAAAATTTTAAAAGAATATTTGAAACTGGACTGTTTCGGAGTTTGAAATACGCGAACTATTTTTATGTTTATATTTATTTCATTTCACGCGTTTTCCGATTATTCCATTCTATTCTATTTCTTTAAAAAAAAAATAAAATTGTGCACTGAGCAACCATCTGTAATTCCAAATGAATTAAAAAAAAGATCTACAATAAGATGTTAAAAACATAAGTGTAATCACTTAAAAACATAAGTGTAATCACTTAAAAACATAAGTGTAATCTGCTTTTGTAAAATGCTGAAGTGAACGCCAGCGGGAATTACATTATGATCTAACTCAACAGTATGAAATTGGGTCTCGAGATAGTAAAATATAAAGCTGCACCGGGGGAGGGGGGGGAGCAAACCTTGGGGCGGGCTCTGGTGTCAGAAAAGAATCTATTCCGTAAACAGCAAAATTTATTTCTATACTTATCTCATTATGTTATGTTCTACCCAGTTAACTATAAAAATTAACATTTCTTCAAAAGAATTTCTCACTTTTATCCAGTAGGGCTTGGATGTCTGTTGCGTTATTCATAGACTTCTGCAGCTCATTGGAAGAGGTGATAACGTGGTTCAGGTGAGATCTCTTACTGTTCATTTCATTGAGGTGGGCCTAAATATGAACACAAACCATAAACAACCCAAATATTATTCACAGCAGGAAATGGTGTGCGAGGAATCAGCAATCTGATCTAACACCACGTGAAAAATTGACAGTCTTGAATTAATTGATAAAATGAATGTCGATGTCTCATGTAACGCGGTGTAGTTGTTTTTGTTGTTCTTTAACTAGTGCTGCTGAGCTTCTCGCTCTTTTGCAGCCAATACCACGTTGAGGACGCCTTGGTTTTATCTACATCGTAAATCTATACTTTTCCTGTGGCTTTTATGCCATTCTGTAACGTGTTGAGTTCGTCATGAGCTCCAGTTTCACGGGTATTGTATCCTGGCTTGGCTAGCATTATAAGATCATCACATCTGGCATCAAGCTCGAAAGAAGAAGCGCGTGGTTTACTGTGCATTCCTCGCCATCTATGGGGGCTCTCCAAATATGCAAAGGTAAAATATTGTACACTGGTTTTGGGTACTCTCAAGGAATTGCCACGTTCTGCGCAGACTTCTTGGAGAGGAATAGATGTTGATATATGACAGCGATGAGAGAAGACTGAGACAGACTGCCAACTTTGTCAGAGAAATAGATGTGTTTATATGACAGTCATGTGAGAACGCTGAGACAGACTACCAACTTTGTCAGAGAAATAGATGTGTTTATATGACAGCGATGAGAAAAATCTGAGACTAACCGTCAACTTTATGAGGAAAGTAGATATGATTATATAAGAGCGATGAGAGAAATCCGAAACCAACTGTGTAACAGACATCAATCAATCAATCAATCAATCAATACCCTTTAGCTCCCCAAGGAGCATAGCTCTTCAACAAACACATGCCAAGTCTTCCTGTCTCGTGCCATCAGCTCAAGTTCTTTCATGTTTTCTTCACTCTGTTTCCAGTTCTCTTCTCCACGTGTTTCTTAGTCTACTTCTACCTCTTTTACCCTGGGGGTTCCAGAACAATGACTGCTTTGTAATGCTATCCACAGGTTTCCTCAGTGTGTGTCCTATCCATCGCCAGCGTCTTCATCTCATCTCTTTTATCACCGGCACTTGTCTGGTTCTTGTCATCAATTCCACATTGGTGACTTTCTCATACCATTTCAATCCTTCTATTCTATGCAAGCATCCGTTTATGAAAGTTTTTAGGTTGTTGCTTTGTTGATCTGCATGTTTCACAACCATACAATAGGACTGACTTGACATTTGAGTTGAAGATTCTTATTCTTGTGTTAAACGTGACTTCACTTCAGGCATAACAGACATGAATGTAGTTTTATGAGTGTGAATGAAAAAGAAGAAAAAGGTTGGAGGTGTAAGCCACACGTATGTTGGAGGTGTAAGCTGCACATATGTTGGAGGTATAAGCCACACGCATGCTGGAGGTGTAAGCTGCACGCATGTTGGAGGAGTAAGCTGTATTTATGTTGGAGGTGTAAGCTGCACCTATGTTGGAGGTGTAAGCTGCGCATATGTTGAAGGTGTAAGCTGTGCCTATGTTGGAGGTGTAAGCTGCAACTATGTTGGAGGTATAAGCCACACGCATGTTGGAGGTATAAGCTGTATTTATGTTGGAGGTGTAAGCTGCACCTATGTTGGAGGCGCAAACTGCACGTATGTTGGAGGTGTAAGCCACACGCATGTTGGAGGTGTAAGCTGCACCAATGTTAGAGGAGTAAGCTGCACCTATGTTGGAGGTGTAAGCTGCACCTATGTTGGTGGTGTAAGCTGCGCCTATGTTAAAGGTATAAGCCACACGCATGCTGGAGGTGTAAGCCCCACGCATGTTGGAGGTGTAAGCTGCTGTGAACGGTGGTTTGGTTTTGATAGAGAAAAAGAATGTAGAAAAATGGTTTGAGAGGTATGGATGGGTTTGGTTACAGATTATTTGTTGTTGATGAAGGGAGATAAGATGTGTAAGATTAGGCTTTGTCTTAAGGGAAGTAACTTAGAATTAAGTCCCTTACAGGTTTGAGGGAGTGAAAAAAAAAAGGATTGCACGGAAAAGTCGAGATGCGTAAACACATGTTAGGCGTGAACGAAGAATGTTGGAACGGGGTTTTGACGGAGTCTGGTTTGAGACGCGCTAGGCGTAGCACGGGAAAGGTGTTTCTCTGAAGTGTGTAGTTAGATATTGAACGTGCTCAGCGTAAGATTTGATATTGTTGTATAAGATATATTCGGAGCACCAAAGTGTTTGTGTAAGAAAAAGTGTATTTCAAATGAAGAAACAAACAGGTACGTTTTGACATTCTGATTTATAACTAGCGTATGTGGCTCAGCAGACCAGGTCTGAGCAGAGGACAGTAAACAGATGAAATCTTGGTAAAAGTGACAGCTCTGGCGGTTAAGGCCAGTTTCTCGTATAGAGATATAACAAGAAACATGGGAAAAGAAACATAAACAGAAGAACGACAGGAAGTTCTGTCTGAATAAATATATGACAGGTTCTATAGCTGGGACAAGTAATAGTAAGAAGACAAGCAAATGTATGTGAAAAATGGATACTGAGATTGTTTGAAACTGAAGATTGTATTTTGCAAGACTGCCAACCTTGAAGAGAAAGGTTGGGCATACCATTTTTACTCAGTTATCAACGTATGTTAATAAAGTTCTACCATTGATATTTTCACTGCTGTTTTGAGTGGTATCGATTGATAAACAGTGGGTATGAAGAAAAAGTAGAGTCAGTCTGAGTGAAGGAAGTTTCTAGTATCCCACTTCTTACACCAAACTACTGGGAAAGGGCAGTAGCCCTAAACTATTCAAATCTCATCCTCGTCGACAGAAAAGCATGGTGCTCGTGACCAGCCCTACAGTAGGCAGTAGCAAAGACAACAGATAACAAGGTAATAAATGGTGCCACTGACCAGCCCTACACTAGAATAGCTCAAGAAACTTTTATAACTCAATGATAGTTCAAGAAACTTTTATAAAGAAAGACAGACTCCACTCAGATGTCAGTTTCGGCATCACATATTAGGTACGGTTGCGTCAAACATTTTCGTATCTAGCACTACAACGGTCACAGACTATTTTGGTGCACCTAACCCTATACAAGATAGAGATTTAAAAGACTACAGACAGAAAGAAGGTCAAGTTCACTAAGAAGAGATTACACAGAAAGAAAGAATCCTGCGAGCGAAAAAAACAAATCAAGACAAAACAGAAGTCAAGTAAAGTGAAGCGACATCAAAAACAACGAAGTCTATCCAAAGCATCACGAAGGTCAAGTTCATTAAGAAGATACAAATCGAAGGAATCCTGCGAGCTGAAGAAACAAAGCAAGACAACACAGAAGTCAAGACATCACGAAGGACAAGTGCACAAGAAGAATATAAAGAACAAAACAGTCTACATCAACCGACGACCGTCAGAATACAGGTACATGCATGAGATAACAATCTGAATGATCAACAGGCCCAACGCGCAAAAATAATAGTATACAGCCGTATAAGACAAAAATTGTGTTGATTAATTCTGAAATACTGGAGGAGCAAGTGTGTATCCCAATCAAGGAAAACAGATTATGTAACACATAAACATTTAGAAACAAATTAAGTTAATTATTAGTGTAGTCAGTTAAATTATGAGAATTAGATTGATAATTGTTTTGTAACTCATAAGAATTAGAAGTATTGTACACAGATATTGGTTAATAATTCTCTTACAGGTCAACCAAGAGATTTATATTAATTTTTTTTACAGGTGTTTCTATTAACACTAACACTTACAGGTCAAGACAAGATGCAACAACAACAACAACTTACGGCGGGTTTAGATCCCAATGTGGCTGCTCTTGAGCAGGTAGCTAAGGCTATGACATCCATTAGAAATGAAAGTAAGTTCCAGAATATCCGGAACAGCATAACACCATATGCAGGGAATCCTACTTTATGTAGAAAATGGTTGCTCGAGATACAAAGATATTGCACTTCGGTCAATATGGACCAAGGTGAGTACAAACAAGTTGCATATCTTTCCTCATGCGGGTTAGTAGTAGATTTTATAAGACGCAGGTTTGACACTGTCCCAGATGAGACATGGGAGGAGTTTAGGAAAGAACTAATAAGAAGGTATGCACAAATTACGGATGCATCTTATGCGTGGACGCTGCTGAGGAGCATACAACAACAAGCAGAGGAACCCATTCAAATGTTCAGCGACAGGTTGTTAAACCTAGCGGAAGAAGTTTTCTTGGGGCAACAAATTAACCAGCAAGAGGTGGAAAAACAGTTAGTGGGCATATTCGTCGATGGGTTGAATGGTATACCAATTAAATTACATCTCCTTAGGAAGGACCCACAAAACTTGTCACAGGCCATTACACTTGCTACAGCCGAAGAGAACCTTAGAAGAAGATTGGACCTCAGGCTTGGTAGGGTAGTTCCATGCGAAGAAACACAAGAAGAACCTATGGAGATAGGACATTGTCAACAAAGAAGGATAGAAAGACGAGGGAGAGGAATGGAAACGTTTTATAGGTCAAGGCAGGTGGACCGCAGGCAAAGCGTGTGTTATGCTTGCAATAGGCTGGGACATAAACAATTTGAGTGTAATTACAGGCCACTACAGCCGCAGCACTCAGTACGAAGAGTTGTGACCGGTAATCCGACACGCACTAGACACACAGAAGCCTTGTCCGGTAACTGTACTCAATTCACTGGTCACAACAATACTCAAAATAATTACAGATACAACCCGGGCGTCACAAATATTCGTGACAGAATCCGACACACAAATATTTACACTCAGGGTACTGACGGATCAGCTCACTATGTGAGTGTGGTAAATAGGTCTCAACAACATAGACAATGGGCCAGAGTACATCATCATAGGAATTGGTTTGACAAGGGAGGACGTCAAAAACAAACATGTCAAGAATACAGGAATAGGAAGATGAATTGGGATGGTTCAGTTATAAACAGAAACAAATATGAAAGGAGAAATATATGTACAGATCGCGAAATTGGGAAATGGAAATGTAACCAATATCAATATAAACAGGGACATAATAGAACATGGAATAACAGGGACAGGACACTCCCGACTTTCAACAGCAACTATGGATCAGGACATTGGGACAGCGTGAATAGGAGAAGAACTAGAATAGATTTGAGGAATTTTGTTGGAGACATCAGGAGAGGAGTCAAAGACAAGAAAATACAAATAAATGAAATTGAAAAACAAGAAAGAAAACAACGTATCCCTAAAAGAAGACAAGTAGCAACAGCAATCGAGCTAGCTCATAAACCAGACCCTTGCTCATGTATTATCGAAATACACGGAAGGAGATTTAGAGCATTGGTAGACTCAGGGGCTACTGTAAGCCTTATTAGGTTTGGACTTTATAAACAGATACGAGGCGTAGCTCAATACAGAAAGTCACAAAATACACTTACCTCGGTGTCAGGAGAAAACCTGAAAGTGATGGGAACAGCTATGGTGCAAATGAGAATTGGCAATATGGTCGTGGAACACACGTTCACCATAGTGAAGGGGATGACGAGAAATATCATACTAGGACGTGATTTTCTGCTAAAACATAAGGCTCAAGTACATTTTGATACTCACCAACTGAAGATACATGGCGAATGCATCAGGTTACAGGACGACGTATACATAGCGTCCATAATCCGAAACAGAACAGTTACGCTGCGACCGAATGAAGTCGGTATTGTTCAAGGCAAGTTGAAAAGATCCCCATATTTCAACCAAGGACAAACGGTCTTAACACTCGACTGGGAAGATGGAGATATACTAGATGAACCCGGACTAGAAATGGTAGAAGGAATAGTACAAATTGGAAAAAGACAACAATTTCCAACGATGATTATAAACACCACGGGAAAAACAGTTAGAATACCAAGAGGATTTGTATTAGGAAGGGTACAACTGATGGAAGGTCAGGAAGGAAATATGGAATACCAAGAAAAGCACCAAATACAAGAAACTATGAACAATAACAACGCGCGTCAGAGACAAAATCGGAAACCACAAACAGTGGTGGTACCACAACATAGAGTTAACAACAAGATATACAGAGAGCAGAAGAAAGTGGAAACAAGGAAGCAGGACAAGATAGGAATCAAGGAAGATGTATGCACACAATTCAGACTCAATGCAGTGTTAGGAGAGAAAAAGCACACAAAAGAGAATGGAATACAGAGAGTTAACGGTGTAACAGAAAAGATGGAAAGGATCAAAATACCTCAACCAAGTATAGAGCAGTTGAGGAAAGAAATAAAAGCCATCCTTGGAAGAACTAAACCAGACATCGTGGTACTAAAGGAGGTGCAGAAAATTCTGGAAGAAAAGTTTGATATAGACTTATCACAAAGAAAGGAAGAAATCTACAAGCTTGTCGTAGACGAAATAGAGGAAGATAGACCGATGGATATAAGAGGCTATATAAGGAGCCATAGTATGTATAGTATGAGAGGCAGTGTTCAAGAAAGATGTACACGGATTTCCAATAACACACCACACTACACGGAAGGACATAAACAACATAACAATACACATGAACGGATAGGAACACGTAGAACTGAAGCAACACAAAAGGATAGTGACTGGAAGGAGTCTAACAGGATAGGAGACAACTGGAGAGTAGGATGGGAAGATGACTATGGAGAAACATCAACAGGTAGTCAGTGTCACACAAGGGCAGGAAGAACACAAGTCCATGCAGAACCGGGAACAACATCTGATCGGTTAACCCCAACCCCCCAAATCTTACACAGCGAACAAGAGAAGATGGGCACATATAGGCCAGAAATCTTACACAGCGAACAAGATGAGATGGGCACATATAGGCCAGAAGAAGACAGGATACAAGTATGGCAGGATACAGAGAGTAAACAGTACAATGAGATTCTAGAAGATACGACAGGAATAAGGAAACAATGGAATACTATTGAAACAGAAATAGATGCACCGTACAAACATACGAGAGCTGCAGAACAAAGAAACAGAGCACAGGAGCAGCAGCTATTGAAACAAAAGGAGCAACAGATAGATACTAAACAACAAAGTGGTGCAAGTCAAACTCAGAATATAGAGGACACATCAGCTAAAGATTCAGATACGCAGGAAGAGATGGAGGAAGAAAATATAAGAGGGATGAAGAGACAGCGGTCGTCGTCATCAGACGATTCAGAGGATTACAGAAGGCGTCTAGCAAAGTTGAGACATGTAGAAGAGGTCAGACTAAAGAGGAAGAATAACGTAAGAAATAGTAGTGTAGCGGAGATGAAGGACATACGGGCAATTGTTCAATATATGGACAGGAAATTTGAAGAATTGGAAAAGGAGAAACGAAATTATAGAAAAGTACAAAAGGAACAAGATGGAAGGACCAAGGGAACGGGTCAACAGAGAGTAGACAGTGTAGACCATGGAAGGTCGGGGAAGAACAAAGAGGAAGACAGAAATAGTGATATAACAGAAGTAGAAGAAATAACTACACTTTGCGCAGATTTAGAGAGGAAGTTTGAAGAGTTAGAAAAGAAGAATAACAAAGAGGAAGAAGTGAAGAGACACGAAGCGAGTAGAAGTACAGATCGAAGGGACTACCTAAATAAGAGTAGAGATACTAGGGAGTCAAGGAGGGATACGGGTCGCAGAGAATACAGATCCAAGAGCCGAGAGGGTAGTAATAGGAGAAATACGAGTCGAGGAGAATACCGATTCAAGACTAGAGAGAGCGAGGAGAATAGGAGAGATAATAGTAGAGAAAGAAGGAGGGATACGGATAGAAGGGATTTCCGATCCAAAAGCCGAGATAGGCTAAGAGAAAGAGGTAGAAAGGAGGAAGAGAGAGGAAATACGGATCGAAGGGAGTACCGATCCAAGAGCCGAGAGGCTAGAAAAAGAGATAGAAATAGGAGTAATAGTATAAGAGATAAAAGGAGTACAGGTCGAGGTAGCGACAAATTAAAGAGTAAAGAATCTGAGAGGAACCCAGGGAGTACGAGAAGGGAAGAAATGGAAGATAGAGGGAAACCGAGGCAAACGGTTGACGAAGTAAGAAGTAAGGAGGTTGAGAGAAACTCGGGAGATAAACGAGATACAGAGGTAGAGAGGAAGCAAAGTGTTGATGAAGTCAGAAGAGTAGAGGAAACTCAAAATAGTGATAAACTGGCGTTGGAAACGCTTAGAGCCAAGGAGGCCATGATGATGAAAATGTTTGGGTTGATGGAAATTATGAATAAGTAAGTAAAGTAGTGGAGGAGGAGGTTATGTCAGGAAGGCATAGCATTAAGGAGGCTATGGGAGGAGACATAGCTTATTAAGATACATAAACAAGATGGCGGCGGTTGCTAGTCTTAAAAAGACAAGTATGATTGGTCCATACCGCACTTAAGAAGTAAACTGGGTACACCGGACCAATAGGGTACTGCAGTAGAGGTGAGGAGGAAAGGAGATGTAAGAAGTAGATCAGAGGCTATGGTAGTATGGCGGAAATTATGTGAAACGCCGTGGTGACGACGGCAAGAATAGTGCATACTGACATTTTGGTGAGGCCGTGGAGGAGGACGGCAGTTATGGAGCAATATGAGGTATGGAGGTTATGGAGCAATATGAGGTATGGAGGTACGGAGTAATATGGGGGTGGAGATTTTGAGGAGGCCGTGCAGGAGGATGGCAGAAACATGGAGTATTATGGTGAAATGGGAGAAATATGGAGTTATATATTTTGAGCAGTCGTAGAGGAAGACGGAATGAATAATAGAGATTTTGAGATTTTGAGAAACCGTAGAGGAGGACGGCAGTGATGGTGAGAGGTGTTGGGAGATGGACGGAGTTGTGGTTGAAAAAGTGGGGAGCACAGTTCCAGAGAGGGAACGAGAGTAGCGGTTATGATGGAGAGGAGAGAAGTAGAAATTGCAGCGAGAGTCTAGTTGTTTGGAAGCTAGATGCAATCGTTCTACACTGAACATAAAATAAGCTGAGTAGGTCCGAACGATGGATTACTGCAGTGGTGGAAGAGAAGAGGAAAGAGGAAGGGAAGCCATAGATTAAGGGAGAGAGACGTAGATGGGAGGAATGGAGAAGTCACAGAGAGGAGACGAAAGGGAATTACGAGACAACTAAAGGAGTATTGGAGAAACTATAGAGAATATGGCGGTAGATGAGGGCCATAGGGAAATGGCGAAGATATAGAGAAAATTGGATAATTAGAAGTGATAGTCTAGAGGGAGCGGATAACGGAGTTGAGGAAGATGCAGAAAAATTTTCGGCAGTTGCCAGAGTCTTGTGAAGACTATGAAATGTAGATAACGTAGGAAAGATATGCAACTAAGTAGAACGATTAATGAGATAAGCAGAATTTCAAGATAATTCGCGTAGGCGGGATAATAAACTTGGGAGTAGAGATAAAAGGGATGGTAAATGGCTAATGAAGTTAGAAAGGTCTAGTAAGAGTCGTAAAGGAGCAAACGACAAGGTTTACTATGAAATGAGTTCCATTATGTACAAGTAGTAACAGGAAAAGAGTTGTATTCAGTAAAATGTATAATATGAAAACAGTTCCATGATGGAAAACGTATACTATGAAATGGAAATTGTAGACAGGAAGATGAGTGAGGTTGATTAGAAGTGGAGAATGGTGGGTCTCATTGGGACAGAGGTTGAGGAAGAGAGGGATGGAATTGGTAGTAGAAGAGGGAAGGAAGAGAGTGAGTGGAGATTTTTCGGGAAATTTTCTCTGTGAGAAATTTTTTTTTTAAGGGGGGAGATGTGTGAACGGTGGTTTGGTTTTGATAGAGAAAAAGAATGTAGAAAAATGGTTTGAGAGGTATGGATGGGTTTGGTTACAGATTATTTGTTGTTGATGAAGGGAGATAAGATGTGTAAGATTAGGCTTTGTCTTAAGGGAAGTAACTTAGAATTAAGTCCCTTACAGGTTTGAGGGAGTGAAAAAAAAAAGGATTGCACGGAAAAGTCGAGATGCGTAAACACATGTTAGGCGTGAACGAAGAATGTTGGAACGGGGTTTTGACGGAGTCTGGTTTGAGACGCGCTAGGCGTAGCACGGGAAAGGTGTTTCTCTGAAGTGTGTAGTTAGATATTGAACGTGCTCAGCGTAAGATTTGATATTGTTGTATAAGATATATTCGGAGCACCAAAGTGTTTGTGTAAGAAAAAGTGTATTTCAAATGAAGAAACAAACAGGTACGTTTTGACATTCTGATTTATAACTAGCGTATGTGGCTCAGCAGACCAGGTCTGAGCAGAGGACAGTAAACAGATGAAATCTTGGTAAAAGTGACAGCCCTGGCGGTTAAGGCCAGTTTCTCGTATAGAGATATAACAAGAAACATGGGAAAAGAAACATAAACAGAAGAACGACAGGAAGTTCTGTCTGAATAAATATATGACAGGTTCTATAGCTGGGACAAGTAATAGTAAGAAGACAAGCAAATGTATGTGAAAAAATGGATACTGAGATTGTTTGAAACTGAAGATTGTATTTTGCAAGACTGCCAACCTTGAAGAGAAAGGTTGGGCATACCATTTTTACTCAGTTATCAACGTATGTTAATAAAGTTCTACCATTGATATTTTCACTGCTGTTTTGAGTGGTATCGATTGATAAACAGTGGGTACGAAGAAAAAGTAGAGTCAGTCTGAGTGAAGGAAGTTTCTAGTATTTACTTTACAACACACTATCTACTGAAAGGGCAGTGGTCCGAATCTTGCAATACGACTCACGGCTACACTGCAACTGTGTTGGAGATGT
This sequence comes from Oreohelix idahoensis, assembly GCA_024509875.1. Lineage (NCBI taxonomy): Eukaryota > Metazoa > Mollusca > Gastropoda > Stylommatophora > Oreohelicidae > Oreohelix > Oreohelix idahoensis. The sequence goes on from JAMPIV010007016.1 coordinate 597,466, forward strand.
AAGCTGTACTTATGTTGGAGGTGTAAGCTGCACATATGTTGGAGGTATAAGCCACACGCATGGAGAGGTGTAAGCTGCAACTATGTAGACGATGTAAGCTGTACCTATGTTGGAGGTGTAAGCTGCACCTATGTTGGAGGTGTAAGCCTCACCTATGTTGGAGGTATAAGCCACACTTATGTTGGAGCTGTATGGTGCACCTATGTTGGAGGTTTAAGCTGCACCTATGTTGGAGGTGTAAGCCACACGCATGTTGGAGGTGTATGCTGCAACTGTGTTGGAGGTTTAAGCTGCACCTATGTTGGAGGTGTAAGCTGAATCTATGTTGGAGATGTAAGCCACACGTATGTTGGAAGTGTAAGCTGCATCTATGTTGGAGGTGTATGTTGCACCTATGTTGGAGGTGTATGCTGCACCTATGTTGGAAGTGTATGCTGCACCTATGTTGGAGGTGTAAGCTGCACCTATGTTGGAGGTGTAAGCCACACGTATGTTGGAGGTGTAAGCTGCACATATGTTGGAGGTATAAGCCACACGCATGCTGGAGGTGTAAGCCACACGCATGTTGGAAGTGTAAGCTGCAACTATGTTGGAGATGTAAGCTGCACCTATGTTGGAGGTGTAAGCCACACGTATGTTGGAGGTGTAAGCCACACGTATGTTGGAGGTGTAAGCCACACGTATGTTGGAGGTGTAAGCTGCACTTATGTTGGAAGTGTAAGCTGCACATATGTTGTAGGTGTACGCTGCACATATGTTGGAGGTGTAAGCTGTATTTATGTTGGAGGTGTAAGCTGTATTTATGTTGGAGGTGTAAGCTGTATTTATGTTGGAGGTGTAAGCTATATTTATGTTGGAGGTGTAAGCTGTATTTATGTTGGAGGTGTAAGCTGTATTTATGTTGGAGGTGTAAGCAGTATTTGTGAAGGTGTAAGCTGTATTTATGTTGGAGGTCTAAGCCGCACGTATTTTGGAGGTGTAAGCTTGCACATATGTTAGAGGTATAAGCCACACGCATGTTGGAGGTGTAAGCTGCAACTATGTTGGAGATGTAAGCTGTACCTATGTTGGAGGTGTAAGCTGCACATATGTTGGAGGTATAAGCCACAGGCATGTTGGAGGTGTAAGCTACAACTATGTTGGAGATGTAAGCTGTACCTATGTTGGAGGTGTAAGCTGCACCTATGTTGGGGGTGTAAGCTGCACCTATGTTGGAAATGTACGCTGAATATATGTGAGAGTGTAAGCTGCAACTATGTTGGAGGTGTAAGCCGCACGTATGTTGGAGGTGTAAGCTGTACATATGTTGGAGGTGTAAGCTGCACCTATGTTGGAAGTGTAAGCTGCCCATATGTTCAAAGTGTAAGCTACAAGTATGTTCAAAGCGTACGCTGCATGTATGTGGGAGATGTAAGCTGCACGCATGCTGGAAGTATAAGCTGCACATTTATTAGTAGTGTAATTTACACCTATTCTCGAAGCATGCACTTCAAACACAAACCTCTAAGAGATTAAGGTTACTGGCATCTGGTGCCCCAGCCTGAAAAGATCCTAGCTCATGCTCATGCTCTGAACGAGACAACAACGAGTGCCCATTTGTATGCAAGAGAGAGTCAGAGAGTTGCGATTCTGTGACCTTGCGTGAGACTAAACACTGGGGGTCAATGCTGGATATTGTTTGTGCATCAGACGACTCATGCTGCAGACATAATTGCATTAGTGGAAAAAATTTGGTTATAACTGCTTATTACTTTATTAGAATGATGTGAATAACTGATAGAAATGTAAGAGAAAAAGTTGGATTAGTTGGATGTATCGCTTTATATAAAATAAAATGGGTCGGTGGATACGTTTTTAATTTTACAGAAAATAAAATGGTCAGCTGTGTTAATAGTCAGCTAACCAATCAGTAACCTTTAGCTCCACCAATGAGCATAATCCTTCAACAAACACATACAGTACCAAGTCCTCCTGTCACGTGCCATCAGCTCAAGTTCTTTCCACGTTTTCCTCATTATTTTTACTTCTGTCTTCAGTTCTCTTCTCCATGTGTTTTTTGGTCTATTTAAGCCTCTCTTACCCAGGGGGTTCCAGAACAATGACTGCTATGTAATGCTATCCATAGGTTTCCTCAATGTTTGTCCCTTATTCCACTGGCACTTGTCTGGTTCTTGTCATCTCTCATTCCACTGGCACTTGTCTGGTTCTTGTCATCTCTTATTCCACTGGCACTTGTCTGGTTCTTGTCATCTCTTATTCCACTGGCACTTGTCTGGTTCTTGTCATCCCTTATTCCACTGGCACTTGTCTGGTTCTTGTCATCTCTTATTCCACTGGCACTTGTCTGGTTCTTGTCATCTCTTATTCCACTGGCACTTGTCTGGTTCTTGTCATCTCTCATTCCACTGGCACTTGTCTGGTTCTTGTCATCTCTTATTCCACTAGCACTTGTCTGGTTCTTGTCCTCTCTTATTCCACTGACACTTGTCTGGTTCTTGTCATCTCTTATTCCACTGGCACTTGTCTGGTGCTTGTCATCTCTTATTCCACTGGCACTTGTCTGGTTCTTGTCATCTCTTATTCCACTGGCACTTGTCTGGTTCTTGTCATCTCTTATTCCACTGGCACTTGTCTGGTTCTTGTCATCTCTTATTCCACTGGCACTTGTCTGGTTCTTGTCATCTCTTATTCCACTGGCACTTGTCTGGTTCTTGTCATCTCTTATTCCACTGGCACTTGTCTGGTTCTTGTCATTTCTTATTCCACTGGCACTTGTCTGGTTCTTGTCATCTCTTTTTCCACTGACACTTGTCTGGTTCTTGTCATCTCTTATTCCACTGGCACTTGTCTGGTTCTTGTTGTCTCTTATTCCACTGGCACTTGTCTGGTTCTTGTCATTTCTTATTCCACTGGCACTTGTCTAATTCTTGTAACCTCTTATTCCACTGGCACTTGTCTGGTTCTTGTTATCTCTTATTCCACTGGCACTTGTCTGGTTCTTGTCCCTTATTCCACTGGCACTTGTCTGGTTCTTGTCATCTCTTGTTCCACTGGCACTTGTCTGGTTCTTGTCATCTCTTGTTCCACTGGCACTTGTCTGGTTCTTGTCATCTCTTATTCCACTGGCACTTGTCTGGTTCTTGTCATCTCTTGTTCCACTGGCACTTGTCTGGTTCTTGTCATCTCTTGTTCCACTGGCACTTGTCTGGTTCTTGTCATCTCTTGTTCCACTGGCACTTGTCTGGTTCTTGTCATCTCTTATTCCACTGGCACTTGTCTGGTTCTTGTCATCTCTTGTTCCACTGGCACTTGTCTGGTTCTTGTCATCTCTTGTTCCACTGGCACTTGTCTGGTTCTTGTCATCTCTTGTTCCACTGGCACTTGTCTGGTTCTTGTCATCTCCTATTCCACTGGCACTTGTCTGGTTCTTGTCATCTCTTGTTCCACTGGCACTTGTCTGGTTCTTGTCATCTCTTGTTCCACTGGCACTTGTCTAGTTCTTGTACTCAGCTCCACATTAGTGATCTTGTGTTAGAGTAAGGGACCAACAAAATTAGTTTGTTAACTGTAAGGTAAAGCCAAAAGTAGTCCATAGTTTGTTAACTGTAAGGTAAAGTCAAAAGTAGTCCAAAAGCAGATCCTGCTTGAGGGGAGTGAAGTGTTACTTCAATAAACTAGGTATCAGCTTTATCAGATGCAGGTGACAGGTTCTCATCCTCATTGTCTTTGCCAACTCTATCAAGTACCCATTTACAGCAGGGCAGAATGAACCGTGGTACTTCTGGGTTTGGAACACGGTACCTCTGCCTCAAAAGGCAAGCATTCTAATAACTCTGCCACTCGAGCTCTCTGTTAACTGTACTAAAACTTCATGAAGCATAGATACTCATGTTGATAATTTAAAGAAAGAGAACATAGTCGTGCTGATAACTTAAAGAAATGGAACACAGTTAGTCGTGTTGATAATTTAAAGAAAGAGAATATAGTCATTTTGATAGACTCAAGGAATGGAACTTAGCCATGTTGATAAATTAAAGAAAGGGAACTTAGCCATGTTGATAAATTAAAGAAAGATGACTTAGTTAGTAGTGTTTATAATTTAAAGAAAGGGAACTTAGCCATGTTGATAATTTAAAGAAATGGAACTTAGCCGTGTTGATAAATTAAAGAAATGGAACTTAGCCATGTTGATAATTTAAAGAAATGGAACTTAGCCATGTTGATAATTTAAAGAAATGGAACTTAGCCGTGTTGATACATTAAAGAAAGAGGACTTAGTTAGTAGTGTTGATAATTTAAAGAAAGAGAATATAGTTTTAAAAAAAATTTTGATAGACTCAAGAAATGGAACTTAGCCATGTTGATAAATTAAAAAAAGGGAACTTAGCCATGTTGATAAATTAAAGAAAGGGGACTTAGTAGTGTTTATAATTTAAAGAAAGGGAACTTAGCCTTGTTGATAATTTAAAGAATGGAACTTAGCCATGTTGATAAATTAAAGAAAGGAGACTTAGTTAGTAGTGTTTATAATTTAAAGAAAGGAAACTTAGCTTTGTTGATAAATTAAAGAAATGGAACTTAGCCTTGTTGATAAATTAAAGAAATGGAACTTAGCCTTGTTGATAAATTAAAGAAATGGAACTTAGCCTTGTTGATAAATTAAAGAAAGGGAACTTAGCCATGTTGATAAATTAAAGAAAGGGAACTTAGCCATGTTGATAAATTAAAGAAAGGGGACTTAGTTAGTAGTGTTTATAACTTAAAGAAAGGGAACTTAGCCATGTTGATAATTTAAAGAAATGGAACTTAGCCGTGTTGATAAATTAAAGAATTGAAACTGAGCCATGTTGATAATTTAAAGAAATGGAACTTAGCCGTATTGATAAATTAAAGAAATGGAACTTAGCCATGTTGATAATTTAAAGAAAGGGAACTTAGCCGTGTTGATAAATTAAAGAAAGGGGACTTAGTTAGTAGTGTTGATAATTTAAAGAAAGAGAATATAGTTTTAAAAAAAAATTTTGATAGACTCAAAAAATAGAACTTAGCCATGTTGATAAATTAAAAAAAGGGAACTTAGCCATGTTGATAAATTAAAGAAAGGGGACTTAGTAGTGTTTATAATTTAAAGAAAGGGAACTCAGCCTTGTTGATAATTTAAAGAAATGGAACTTAGCCATGTTGATAAATTAAAGAAAGGAGACTTACTTAGTAGTGTTTATAATTTAAAGAAAGGAAACTTAGCTTTGTTGATAAATTAAAGAAATGGAACTTAGCCGTGTTGATAAATTAAAGAAATGGAACTTAGCCTTGTTGACAAATTAAAGAAATGGAACTTAGCCTTGTTGATAAATTAAAGAAAGGGAACTTAGCCATGTTGATAAATTAAAGAAAGGGAACTTAGCCATGTTGATAAATTAAAGAAAGGGAACTTAGCCATGTTGATAAATTAAAGAAAGGGGACTTAGTTAGTAGTGTTTATAATTTAAAGAAAGGGAACTTAGCCATGTTGATAATTTAAAGAAATGGAACTTAGCCGTGTTGATAAATTAAAGAATTGGAACTTAGCCATGTTGATAATTTAAAGAAATGGAACTTAGCCGTATTGATAAATTAAAGAAATGGAACTTAGCCATGTTGATAATTTAAAGAAAGGGAACTTAGCCGTGTTGATAAATTAAAGAAAGGGGACTTAGTTAGTAGTGTTGATAATTTAAAGAAAGAGAATATAGTTTTAAAAAAAAATTTTGATAGACTCAAGAAATAGAACTTAGCCATGTTAATAAAATAAAAAAAGGGAACTTAGCCATGTTGATAAATTAAAGAAAGGGGACTTAGTAGTGTTTATAATTTAAAGAAAGGGAACTTAGCCTTGTTGATAATTTAAAGAAATGGAACTTAGCCGTGTTGATAAATTAAAGAAAGTTAAAGAAAGGGAACTTAGCCGTGTTGATAAATTAAAGAAAGGGAACTTAGCCATGTTGATAAATTAAAGAAAGGGAACTTAGCCATGTTGATAAATTAAAGAAAGGGAACTTAGCCATGTTGATAAATTAAAAAAAGGGAACTTAGCCTTATTGATAATTTAAAGAAAGGGAACTTAGCCTTGTTGATTATTTAAAGACAAGGAACTTAGCCTTGTTGATAATTTAAAGAAAGGGAACTTAGCCATGTTGATAAATTAAAGAAAGGGAACTTAGCCTTGTTGATAATTTAAAGTAAGGGAGGGGCAAGTCTTACAGACAGGGGGTATGATGTGTTGGTGTTGCGGGTAGTGGGTTTCCCCCCTTGCTTCACCCTAGGCCTAGTGAATTCATTCATGAAAGGAGCGACCATTGCGGTGTCAGTCTCTTGGCCTAGCAAAACCTCTCATACCCCAAGATCGTTGTGCGTGGTGAAGAGCCACACCCTCCCCGAGGTAGTCCTGGTAACTGAGGGTGCGAATCCTCAGGCAAAACACAACGGATCTAGAGGAGTAAACCTCGATAATAAATCCGGTGCACTACACCGTACACGCCCCCTGTGGGTGGGAAGGAGCCAGATGGATACTGAGCAAGTCTTGGGAGTGGGAACGAGTATGACCTGCTTCCTGAAGATCGGAACCCATCGTACAGGCACAGGGACTCAGGACGTGACGATCCTATTGCCTTCAACTCTTGGTCACATGCCTAGAGCCTTGGAGAACTCGGCGTAACCAGCAGGCAATTTGGTGGCGGGGAATGAGCACTGTGAGCCCTACCTTGGCTACGTATCTCAGAGAGAGGCAGAAACACCCCCTTTATCTCCCCTGGAGCTGGCACAGTGCACTTCTGGCTTTTACCCGGGGCGGTAGGAAATCCACAGGCACCCCAGCATCACAATGCCATGAAGATGACTAAGTTGAAAGTAAGGGAACTTAGCCTTGTTGATAATTTAAAGAAAGGGAACTTAGCCTTGTTGATAATTTAAAGAAAGGGAACTTAGCCATGTTGATAATTTAAAGAAAGGGAACAGCCTTGTTGATAATTTAAAGAAAGGGAACTTAGCCATGTTGATAATTTAAAGAAAGGGGACTTAGTTAGTAGTGTTGATAATTTAAAGAAAGGGAACTTAGCCATGTTTATAATTTAAAGAAAGGGAACTTAGTAGTGTTGATAATTTGAAGACAAGGAACATAGCCGTGTTGATAATTTAAAGAAAGGGAACTTAGTTAGTAGTGTTGATAATTTAAAGAAAGGGGACTTAGTTAGTAGTGTTGATAATTTAAAGAAAGGGAACTTAGTTAGTAGTGTTGATAATTTAAAGAAAGGGAACTTAGTTAGTAGTGTTGATAATTTAAAGGCAGGGAACTTAGTATTGTTGATAATTTAAAAAAAGGGAACTTAGTTAGTAGTGTTGATAATTTAAAGAAAGGGAACTTAGTTAGTAGTGTTGATAAAATTTAAAGAAGGGAAATTAGCCATGTTTATAATTTAAAGAAAGGGAACTTAGTAGTGTTGATAATTTAAAGACAAGGAACATAGCCGTGTTGATAATTTAAAGAAAGGGAACTTAGTTAGTAGTGTTGATAATTTAAAGAAAGGGAACTTAGCCTTGTTGATAATTTAAAGAAAGGGAACTTAGTAGTGTTGATAATTTAAAGACAAGGAACATAGCCGTGTTTATAATTTAAAGAAAGGGAACTTAGTTAGTAGTGTTGATAATTTTAATAAAGGGAACATAGTCATTTTGATAGACTCAAGACAGGTATAAAAAGACTAGCTCGGGCGTTGGCGTAGCTGCGTATTTTACGCTGTACAACCCAATGCCTAGTATCCTGGCTTTTGGCTGGGATCATGTGTCTACACACACGGACCGGTACAGTGACATTCATGTGTCATTAGGTCTCTTGTGTGAGAACACAGAAGATCACTACGGTGACACATGTTGTCATTGGGTCTTCTTGTGTTGGGACATGTGGTCTTGACCAGGGCCGGGTTTGGGCGGGGATAATGCGACCTCATGCGAGGAAAAAATATGCGACCTCAAGCGAGGAAAAAAAAAAAAAAAAAAAAAAAAAAAAAAAAAAAATTTTACGCTGTACAACCCAATGCCTAGAATCCGGCTTTTGGCTGGGATCATGTGTCTAGACACAGGGACCAATACAGTGACATTCATGTGTCATTAGGTCTCTTGTGTGAGAACACAGAAGATCACTACGGTGACACATGTTGTCATTGGGTCTTCTTGTGTTGGGACATGTGGTCTTGACCAGAGCCGGGTTTGGGCGGGGACAATGCGACCTCAAGCGAGGAAAAAAAAAAAAAAAAAAAAAAAAGTTGGCGTAGCTGGCGAGTCCTTATTAAAGCTTTATGCTAGCAGATAGATAATGTTGGTCCTTTTAAGGACTTAATATATCTATCAACGCTGATAGGGTTAGCAGTCAACAGAGTTGACTTTTTTTGGGATGGTAAATGAGCTCTGATATAACCAAATAGGTTGAAAGGAACGTGCCTCGCCAGAAGAAGGCAAGAAAAAACAAAAAAACATTTTGATAATTTAAAGAAAGGGAAATTAATTAGTAGTTACCTTATCATTATCATCATCATTATTACTTTCATCATCAACATTTTCCTGTTTCCTCCATACAGAGCACAGAACCACCAAAGCAGCTGGTCCCTTACAGGAAACCTGCATCGACCATTCCCATGTTTTAGCAGCTGTTGTATCTGTAGCAGTTAGTTTTACATGATGAGATGGCAAGCCTCATGCCCAACCTTATATAAGTAGCCTTGTACGACATGCCTGAGGGAGCAGTAGTTTTATTCTTTCTTTGTCCCATCACAGACACCCCACCACCCCCACCCCGAACTTTCCAGGGCACCATATTATTCCCATCTACCCCATCAAACCTTAATTCATCTCTCCATCATTGTTTTCGATAAAGTGTGAGCACTCATCATTCATCTGTTATCAGTTCTTGTGGCAACATAAAGTTGTAACTGTTGCTCGCTTTTCATGTCTGCTTTTTGCTGTTTTTTTTTAGTTCAGCTCGTGAGATCCCTGTTGCATAGGGTTCCACTTCTGTACGCTTTGACAGAGCGTTCGATTGACAGAGTGGTTAGAGCGCTGATCTGTCGCGGCAAAAGTGCTGGGTTCGATTCGCGGTATCTACACGCTCCAGTCTACCCAGCTGTAAATCGGTATCTGAATTTGATCTTGAGTTAGGGAAGGAAAAGACATCGAGGAAGGGAAGTGGTCACCTCACCTCTCGATGCCGCACACAGTATAGCGAAGTCTCTAACATTTCAATCCACAACGGCAGAATAGGCTATGAGAGTGCCTTTTCCTTCTACGTTGTGGCAAGACTTTTCAAACAAGCAGTGACAGTGTTATAAACACTTCTTTCTTGTTGATTGTGTTATGATTCTTCTGAGCGCCTAACATCCTGCTTGTCTTAGTGTTTGTTTATAGCAGGGTTTCTAAACCTATTTTGTGCCATGGACTCGTTTAATTGTCCGATAAAAGATATAGGCCTTTGATCTTCCCATAAAGGCTATAGATCCCTTTGATTGTCCGATAATGGCTATAGATTTCTTTAATTGTCCGATAAAATCTTTAGACCTTTCATTTTGTCCGATAAAGACTAAGGAACCCCTTTGATTGTCCGATTAAGGCTATGGACCACTTCGATTGCCCGATGAAGGTTATGGTCCCTTTGATTGTCTGATAAAGGCTATGGATTCGTTTGATTGTCCGATGAAAGCTATTGACCTCTTTGATTGTCTGATAAAGGCTATGGACCCCTTCGAATTGTCCAAGGAAGGACATGGACACTTTTGATTGTCTGACGGAGGCTATGGACCCCTTCTTTGAAAAAGAAATGTACATAAAAGCATACTAAAAAACTTTACATTTTAGATTAGGCCCTATGTACACGGTCCCAGTAGAATCCATTCCTGGACTCCCAAAGTGTTAGTAGACCACAGGTTAAGAAACCCTCATTTATATCAATGTTAGATCCTTGGTAATTGATAAATTTTACTGGAGACAGGAAGTTGTGGAGAGGCATGATCTCCTACGCCACTAGGCACGGTACTTGAAGAAGGAGATCCTTGGTTACATGTAAATAAAAAAAAATGAGGAAGCTATAAATATAAGTATATAAACCAATAAAGCTATAAATATCAGTTGTCTGTGTTACTGTAAACTCACATAAATGTTAGTCACCAAAATTACAACAAGCAAAACCGAAGAAGGCTTAGTTTAAAATCAACCTTTTGTTCCTGAACCTTGCGTTGAATGTCCTTGACATTACCCACAGTGCTCTTTTCTGACTTGAGCGTTTCCTCCAGCGACGTCAGCCAGTAGTGAAGCTCGTTGATAGACTCGTCGAACTCAGGCCAAGAGGCAGCTGTTGGCTGGGAAGCTGGCTTGGCTTCGTTGTGTAGCTGAGTTTGAGTATCTGTGATTCGTTAAAACAAAAAGTCGTCACCATCATCATCATCATCATCATCATGCATCAACTCCACAAGAAGCACAGGCCTTAAACAAACTTATGCTAAGTCTAAGGTGACCATATTTTCAAAACCCTAATCCGGGACAAAATAGTAGATTTGACCCATTTCAATGCAAAAAATCGGGACAAAAGGGTAAAGAAAAGGTCAAAAGGCGGGACATGTCCCGGAAAAATCAAGTTGATGTCAATTAAAAATAATATACATTTGAATAACATTGATGTTACGTGCAGTCTTTGATATCTTACAATATTATACATAGGTAATTTTTTAGTGCTTAAGGGAAAGTCATTATTGAGTTACTTCCCTTGAAAGTTGTGCCATCTCTTCGATCAAACTCCGCGGATGAATCCATTATTTCTGCGATTTATTCTTTGTTTGGGTAATAATAGATTGTTCTTGCTTCAGAATATCTATGGCCTGAATTTATGTGTATTGTTTGTCTGAGTAGGACGAGTCTGTCTTATATCTGTATATCTTTACATATCTAAGTCGAACTATATGTTCTGTTGTCTCTAGAGAGGTCAAAGGCTATTCGGCGGATGTGTCGCTAGAGTGTGGTGTGATTTGGCTTCGTCCTGATAGGGACTGTGTTTCCTATGTCGGCCTGTCGCCGGGGAAAAAGTGATCTCAGTATTTGTGGGGAAAGTGATAGTCGTCTAGACCTATCGTGTATGCTTTACCCCAGTGTTTATTCGTATTGCCAAGGAATGGCAGTTTCATATTTCTTATACCAAGGTAATCCAAGATACTTTTATGAACTCTCGTACGAAGCCACCATTTTCGATAAGAGAATATATTTGACTCGATGAAAACGACTTCGATTCCTAGCAGCACTATATTCTGTAGAATGCAGTCAATTGTTCATGATCAAATCTACAGAGCAATGCAATGTTTTATGAATGACTAACTTTAGGACAGATTCATTATCTGTATCCAAACGTGAGTGACAGCTCACGAGTGAAGCCATCTTGGAACCAAACCTGTAGTGACTTTCAAGAAGAGAAAAGGGGATGCCCGTATTATCGCTTGTTTAGTCCAGAGATCACTGCTACACATGAGAACCCTTTATCAGCGGTTCAATATTATTATATGAAAAAAAAATATGTGCTGAACATTATGTGGGAGAATCGTCGCTAAACGAGATTAGGTTTAGAAGCCATCTGAAATATTGTTTATAAGCTGACGTGCTCAGTCAGTGAAGTCAGATGATATATATGTATGGGCGATACTGAGTGCTTGGCTACTGACAGCCCATTATAATATTATTCTACATGAGTGCCCATGTAACATTGCAAGACCATTTATCCACTGTACTATGATGTATTATGCCAACCTGTGATTTGTCACTATCTGTGCTGTCGAGTGTGTACGTCCAATTAAACTTTAGTAAAGGTACACAGTCGTTGGTGTCGATGACTTCCAGCCATACATGAGTGTGAGAAAAGAACATTTTTGTCAACACCACGAACCCTTATTGTCATTCGCACATTATACACTCAATCCATGTCTACACCCCACTGCGTAGGTCAAGTTGACATTCCATACACTACAGTGGAGCAAACAACACCATAGAGATCTTATCAACTGATGATGATGATGTCTGCTTCCATCCACTTATATTTATCCTTTTGGTGGATATCATTAACGGGAATAAAATTATCCAACTTTATCAATTTTATCAACTGGTGGACCAGCTTTCTGGGTTTGACCTCGCAGAAGTTCAGAAGTCAACAGATTACCGATACCAGACCGTTTCCTGTGGCTGATACGACACACTTGCAGTATTGGTTTGCTCTTTGTCAACACTTCGTCACGTGACCTGTCAGGTGAATGCAGTATGTAGGTCAGCGTTGTTGACATTTTTTACATTAGACATTACAGAGTTTCACAGAACAGTTGGATCAATTCTTGTCAATGTTAACAGGAAGACAGTATTTGTGAACTAAGAAGTCCTATTTTCATCGATGGATCTTCTTGTTTTCCATATATGAACTTTAATATTTAAGGCCAGAATGTTTAATTGAATAAAGTGGCAGTTTGTTTATTTTCATAAAAATAACTTTGCCATTACTGTAAAACTGAGCCTATTTTGCAACACATACTATCATACACATAATTTTTATATATTTATGTTTACATGTTATTTGTTTGTATAGTATGTTAGTTTCTATGTCAGCGGGTTGTGTTTAAGGTTGGGCGGCGTCCTCACAACAGAATATCCCACGTCATAGAGGGTCCGTTGTGGGCGTTTTCTATAGGTGCAATTTTCTTGATTGAAAATTTGCTGCGACAACTGTTGCTTTTGTGTTAGCTGTGGAGACTGTAATTATTGTTATTTTTGTAATATTTCTTTGTTCTTTAGTTTTGTTTTGTTTTGTTTGTAATTTGTTGGTCTAACCTTTTCTATCTTTCAGTTCTATTCACAATTTATATTCATATATTGTGACGTCATTTGTGTTGTTATTCTTTGCAGATTCAGTGATTATTTTCATTGATTTCCCTATTTAATTTATTTTGATTTCTGCAAATGTTCTTGTATTGTCAGTCCTATTTGTACTTTATGTATTCTGTTGGTTGACATATGTTTTATATAGGTATATTTCATAAGACACAATTGCCTGTGCACTGCACTTGGATTATGGTATAAACCAGTACCTGATTATTATTACTATTATACAAGACCTTATTAAAGGCTTGTGACCCACAGATATTGGGATAGTATACTGATTAATCAAGTCATTGAGAACTTGTGGTATTATTATTGGTTCAGGTGATTAGTATTATTGTTAGACATCATGTCTACATTAGAATACTTCATTACACAAGGGAAAGCCTTTGATAAGACTGGTCAACAATTAGAACAATGGGCAGTTGCTCAATATGACAAAGCATTAGCTGCAGAAGAGAGAAGAGCTATGGCAGAAGAGAAAAGATTAGCTGCAGAAGAAAGAAAAGCTATGGCGGAAGAGAAAAGATTAGAAAGAGAAGCTGAGGCTGCTGCTGAACAAAAGAAATTGCAGATGCAGGTGGAGGAAAGGAGATTTGAAGCTGAACAAAAAAAATTAGAAAGAATCTGCGGCTGAACAAAAAAGATTAGACAGTGAAGCTGAACAAAAAAGATTAGACAGGGAAGCTGAACAAAAAAGATTAGACAGGGAAGCTGAACAAAAAAGATTAGACAGGGAGGCTGAACAAAAAAGATTAGATGCTGAAGAGAGAAAAGCAATAAGAGAACATGAATTTGAGTTGGAGAAATTGAGATTGACAAGTATGAGTAATGTTAATCAGGCATCTAGTGGTAATGGTAAACCTTCTACTTACAAGGTTAAGGTTCCACCGTTCAATCAGTCCAGTGACGATATTACATTCTGGCTGGATAGATTTGAACGTTCTTGTCGTACACATAATGTGGATAAATCACAATACGCTAATCAATTATCAGAAAACATGAAAGGTGGATCTTTGACTAGATTATGCCTTGTAGGAGAAGCAGATAAGGATAATTATGATGTCATTAGGGCGGCTTTGATAAAAAAATATCAGCTAAGTGAGGAAGGCTATCGCCTTTTATTTAAAACGATGGTACCTGAGACGGGTGTAGAATTCTCAGAATTCACTGCAAAGGCACGTCTCACAGTTGATCGTTGGATTGAGCTTTCCAAAACAGAAAAAACGTATGAAGGACTTATGGATTTGTTGATCAGAGATAAGATTATGTCATGTGTGAACAAACCTTTCCTTGAATTTATACATGAGCGTAAACCCAAATCTCTAAAAGAAATGGAAGAATATTGTTCCCAATATGTCACTGCACACCCCGACGTGACTTTTGGCAACACTAAGATTAAGGAGAGTATGCCAGTTGCTTCAGCAACACCATACAATCCCAATTATTCACACAGATTTCAGGGACCTCAAAACAGATTTGATAAAAAAAAAGGTAACCATAATAGTTATCAAAACCAAGGTAACCAATCATTTCAGGGTTCTTCTTCAAAGAACTGGAGACGACCTGATAGCTCTCGACACAGGGGTGGTCATAATTATAGGAATTTCCGTAGAGGAAGTAATTATAGAAACTATCAGGGTTATCCGTCTTGGAGTCAACAAGATCATAATTACAGAGATACTCATTATAATGAATATGATAATGGTAACCAAGGGAACTATGACTCAAACCCAAATAGGGGTTACAATAGAGGTAACAATAACTACAGAGGTGATAATAACCGAGGTAGATCTCAAAACAAAAGACATAAACCACATTTTCAGGCAAACTCTGTACAACAAGAGTCCCATGAAGCCTATAAACAGAGTAAAGATAATAATGATGCTAGTAATATGGCATGTGCCGCTTTTGATTTTGGGAGAGCATCTCAGTGCCCCCAATGCAAAACGTTATTTGAGCCAACCACAGTGTCTACTTTAAGCTGTGGCCATCCTCTTCCTGCTCTTCCAGCATCAGTCGCGCATGATGGAAGAGGTTCTCTTGTCTTACATAAGGGTTTAGTGAATAACAATCCAGTCTCTGTGCTATTTGATTCTGGATGCACCACAATTGGTGTTAGGCAGTCACTCGTAGATCCTTCCCGTGCCACTGGACAAGTAGTCAAATGTGTAACATTTGGCGGCACATTAGAGAAATACTCTACTGCTATCATTAGGATTGCTACTCCTTTTCTTTACAGGAGATGTACACGCATGTCTTCTTCCGAATCCGATCGCTGACCTCATCATCGGTCGCATTCATGGAGTCAAGGAATGCACTCCGCAACAAATTTCCACGTGGGAAAGGCAAAACATGCAGATTGCTAACGCTGTAGTCACTAGAGCTCAGGCTCTTAATATGCCTCAAACTTCATCTATTGAAGATAATGAAGTGCATAACCAAGATAATCCCTTGGTAATTTCTCGTGACTCGTTTATAAAACAGCAAGAAGATGATCCCACTCTGAAGAAATTCTTCATTCTTGCAACTAAAGGTGATCCGAATAAGGACACAAGTCGTAAATCGTGGATTACAAAGAAGAATGGCGTACTTGTACGTATGGTTCAAGACTCCATTACGTCAAGTCATTCTCAAATCCTGGTTCCCAAGAATTTGAGAGTTAAAATTTTGCAGCACGCTCACGACTCTCAGTGTGCTGGACACATGGGTTTTTCCCGTACTAAGTCAAGAGTCCTTGCGGCTTTCTTTTGGCCATTGGTAAACAAGGACATACGTATTTATTGTCGATCTTGTAAAGTATGTCAGGAAGTTAAATCCAAAGGTCCACGGCATGCTGCACCCATTCAGGCGGCGGACATTCCTATTCGGCCGTTTCAAAAAATGGCCATAGACATTATTGGTCCATTTAAGATCAAGTCTGCCAGAGGACATCAGTTTATCTTGACGTGTGTTGATATGTGCACACGTTGGCCAGAGGCTATTCCTCTGAAGAGCATTACTACTGCTGATATTGCAGATGCTCTTTGGCTTATATTTTCTCGTCTGGGGTTCCCCGGAGAGATATTGTCAGACCATGGCACCCAACTAATATCAGATACCATGTCTCAAGTAATGTCTACTCTGCAGATAGATAGATCTTTAAGTAGTATCTACCATCCAATGTCTAATGGTATGGTCGAACGCCTTAATAGAACACTTAAAAACTTACTGGGGAAGATAACTGAGGATCATCCTCAAGACTGGGACAGAGTTTTTACCTGCGGCCCTCTTCGCTTACAGAGAGGTACCCAATGAACATACAGGATTTTCTCCCTTTGAACTCGTCTTTGGCGCGCGTCCGCGTGGCCCTATGTCGTTGCTTCACGATCTCATAACATCTGACAATATTGACGATGACACAAAGTCATCCTACGAATATGTCATCGCGTTGAGACAAAAAATTATCGAAGCATGCAAATTAGCAACTTCTTCTTCTGAATTTGCGAAACAGAAGGCAAGGCAATTTGCCAATAAGAAGAGATGCTTACGACAACTTTGTCCTGGTGACAAAGCATTTGTATTACTACCTTGTAGGGAAAACAGATTACTTATTTCTTGGAAAGGTCCGTACGATATAATATCGAAAATTTCCGATGTCGACTATATTGTCGATATTGATGGGAAGCATAAAACCTTCCACATCAATATGCTTACTGAATTCCATGAACGTCCGGATTATTTGCAACCCATTTTCCAAGCAACGGACAATTCTCCAGTACAACATGGTCATTACTCATCACTGTCCGTGATACAGGATGAGGAAACAAGTTTTTCAGATGTAAATCTTCCTCTTCCAATGATCCCACTTCATTCTAGTGAATCATGGAAGAACGTTACTGTCTCTCCTGATTTGTCTCTAGGAGAACAGCGACAAGTTTCAACTATGTTGCAAACATTTCAGGATGTACTCACTGACATCCCTGGACAAACGCATGTCATTGAACATGACATTGTTCTAACTGACCACACTCCTATTAGGGTTAGATCTTAACCTATACCTATACATTTTCAAGCACAGGTCGAGAAAGAGTTGGATGAGATGATAGATTTGAAAATAATCGAACCATCCACCTCTGCATATTCTTCGCCGATGGTTATTGTGCGTAAAAAAGACAATAACATACGTCTTTGCGTTGACTATCGAAAATTGAATCAAGTAACGAAGTTCGATGCCGAACCTATGCCTTTACTGGAAGAGCTACTTACTCGAATCTCCAAATCTCATTTTTTCACTAAACTTGATTTGTCTAAAGGATATTGGCAAGTTCCTTTATCTGAACGCGCCAAACCTCTCACGGCTTTTTCAACACCTAGAGGTTTGTTCCAATGGAATTTTATGCCTTTTGGTCTTATGAACGCACCAGCTACGTTCGTACGCATGATGCGCCGAATCCTATCTTATCGGTCAGATGTCATTGCATATCTAGACGACATCTGTCTTTTCAGCGATACTTGGGAAGATCACTATTCAGGGTTAGATGAATTGCTGTCTACTTTGCGTGAGCACAACCTGACAGCGAAACCCTCTAAAGCCTATATTGGTTTTAGCGAAATTTCTTTCCTAGGCCACCGAGTTGGTCATGGTTTCCTAAAGACAGAGGACCATAATACTAGTAAGATACTTAACATCTCAATCCCTAAGACTAAAAAACAGGTGAGAAGTCTGTTAGGTCTTATTCAATTTTATGGCAGATTCATTCAGAATCTATCCTCTATCATGGCACCTCTCTCAACACTTCTAAAGAAAGGTTCGCCTAATGTGGTCCACTGGTCTCAGGAATGCCAATGCTCTCTGGATAAGATTAAAACACTGTTTTCAACACCACCTATTTTAGTGCTACCCACTAAAGATAAGACATTCGTTCTTCGTAGTGACGCTTCATCCACTGGGATTGGAGCGGCACTAATGCAAGAGTACTCTGGAACTCTGCATCCTGTAATGTATATTTCCAGAAAACTTAATGCGGCAGAAAGGAATTATTCGGTTTTAGACCGTGAGCTATTAGCTATGGTTTGGTCGATCCTCAAACTACAGAGATTCCTTCTAGGCGCACATTTCATAGTAGAAACCGACCAAAAAGCTCTTACTGCTATACAGAGTAAGAATTTGAAGAGCTCGAGGTCTACTCGATATGCAATTGCTCTTCAACCTTTTCATTTCTCTGTGCGAGCTATTCGTGGATCAGATAATGTGATGACAGACATTCTGTCAAGATGCCCACATGATTCCACATAACTATTAGGGCTTAGACTTCTTGATATGTCTAGTTCTATAGTAGTTCTTTTCTATATCATGATAGATACACATTTGTAATTTAATAATATAATGATTGTATCACTACATAGCGGTTCATTGATGTTTATTCACCGCTGTGCTTTGATGATTTTTTCTTCATAAATCATAAATTTAAGATATCTAATACGAAATGATGATATGAATTTTTTAGGCATTGTGTAATTGCCAGAATTGTATTATACTTTGATGACACCTTCCTGGAAAAATATACTTGTAGAGAAATAATTTCTCTCAGTTTATGAGACACATTCTCACCAGTCGCTCCATAAGTCGACTTAGCCTCATATTAGGCGTTATAGGTATTCCTGATATTTTCATCTGCGCATTATTCATGCGTTGTGAGCCTATTGTACGTTGCTCCTAGATGTATTCAAAAAAAAAAAAATGTTCCATTTTTTTTTTTCCCGGGAGGTGTGGTAAGACTGTTACGTGCAGTCTTTGATATCTTACAATATTATACATAGGTAATTTTTTTAGTGCTTAAGGGAAAGTCATTATTGAGTTACTTCCCTTGAAAGTTGTGCCGTCTTTTCGATCAAACTCTGCGGATGAATCCATTTTACTGCGATTTATTCGTTGTTTGGGTAAT
>JAMPIV010007017.1:0-64001 GCA_024509875.1 Oreohelix idahoensis
GTGAAACAATAAGGTTACCACATTAACTTTGGCACTGAAAGGTGACGTAGGCTTTGCCTTAGCAATCTTACTCTTTCTGGCAAACCAAACACAACTTTCATCGATACAAACTTTAAACAGTGTTGGATGCCAAATATAACAATGTGTGCATCAATTAATATATTAACCAAATTATACGTGGATTCACCAGACAACAATACCATACTGGCCACCAAATGATAACTATGGTAATGTTACCTCTGTAAATGTTATAATGGAATATAACTTGGACTGACACTCAGACAGTACATACGCAAATGAAATAACTTGACAGAAGTCTGGGTCACAGTTCCATATATATAATATCGACAGCATAGTCCTGGACATCAGCAACAATAGTACAAATACTTGCATCATTAGAATATGTAGTACAGTCAATCCTTACGTACTGGTAACAATTGCATTCAATGTAAGTGCGGCATTCCCCCCCTCGCACATAAATCTCTATCTCTGATCTATATTCAATGTAAGTGCGTGCATTTTCACTCCTCGCACATAAATCTCTATATGGTCTGTATACAATGTAAGTGCGGAATTCACTCCTCGCACATATATCTCCCCGTGGTCCTACTTTCAATGTAAGTGCGGAAATTCATCACTCCTCGCACATATATCTCTATCCAAGTTCCTCCAGAACTTAACAGCGCGGGAAACCCACAACGCGCTTACGTAGACTTCCTAATGGCGCGGGAAAACAAACACCGCGCACGCAAATAAAAACCGATAATAGTCTAACCATTGACCACCTTCTGACACGCTAAAACGACGTGTCTGTTAATCCAAAGTGCGGCATTCACTCCTCGCACATATATCTATACCTCTGGTCTAATCACCAGGCATCTAAGTTCCTCTTGAACTTTACAGCGTGGGAAACCCACAACGCACTTATAAATAATAATATATAAAGGCCTTGTAAATACACCTTATGTGAAACATCATCGCGTCACATCCATATATTATAATGAAAATCACATACACTATTCACATACTCTAGAAACACTGACCGTCTCCCACGACGGATGGCCACAGACTCCCCTTTAACAACTCAGTATTCTTCTCTGACACGTATGCCAACTTCATTCACTTCGCACGCTTTTCTCATGTCCTGTAAACCTCAATTCACACATGAACGCCTCTGAGTATTCTTCAACCATACTCTACGTGCTTCTAACAGTGAGCTTTTAAATGTCACATTCCAAGCTTGCATACTTCAAAAAAAATACACTCCAAACAGAGTTACTCCTTTCTCTACCCACACACATGCATACACACGTCATGTATCTCATGACCTTAACCTACTTACTAACAAACTTCAGGACCGTAGACAAAAATCCTTAACACCTAACTGTAACTTCGAATATGACCTAACACCAAGCCTGTCCTATTTGTGTCACGGACACCTGATACGCTTGAACGAACACAGACCATTCCTGTCTGTTATACCTTCAACAACACATTCCACTTCAACATTTACAGAAGCCAGAATTTCACCCTCAACATTTATGACAGCACAGAAATCCTGACCATAACATTTTTGGTGTGCCAGCCTGATGGGGCTTTGGAAGATTGTAAGTTCGCCAACAGTAGAGGACTCAACGCTGTGTAACCTGTTGACACATTGACTACAGGACGAATCTATGTCAGAAGGTCAAATCTTCATACCTTCGCTGATGCAGTATCTAAGAAGTACAAATGCCGGTTGTTAAGAAGGTCAAGTGCCGGTTGTATTATTATTTGAGAAGCAAGTTCACCTGCTGCAATTAAGAAGGTCAAGTGCCGTTTTCTCATCGATGTTATCGTCATTTTGGAAGCAAGTTCTGATGTTTTTTCAGCGTTGGATCATCTAATCCTTAGAACGTTAACGATAGTATTGTAAAGATAAGATGCCTGTTTATTGATGTGAACTGTGCCCTGTATTGTGTTTGAACTAAACCTTCCAGATTTAACATCCTTGTTTATGCTTTCCATGTATATATGTTTACATGTGTGGTTTATGTTGATATTTTTACGGGTTTGGTTGGGTTGGTGACTCCTGTAGAGTATCCCACTTAAAACCGAGGGTCTACAGTGAGCGTGTCGTTAGGAACCGTTGCACATTTCCCTTAGTGGAAATAGCTAGCAATATTTGTTGCTATTTTCGTTTAGTTGTGACGAGGTGTACATTTTCTTTGTTGTTTTTTTCTCTCTGTTCTTTAGTTTTTTATTTGATTTGTTTGTATCTGTTTGCCTCCTCTTCCTTTCGTTTAGTTCTATACAACCTTTATGTTTATACACTATGGCGTAATTTGTTTTGTTTACTTTTTGCAGTTGTCATCACATACTTTGTGATATTTTTCTTTAGTTTCGCTTTATAATTTATTTGATTTCTGCAAATGTTATCGTATTGTCTTTGATGCTCGTTCTTTGTTTATGTTAGTATTTGTTGTCATACGTTGTTGATATATTTATAAATAGTCATACACTATTGGTACTATATGATACTTAGATCATAGAGGTGATTATTGCTCTTTGTTAAAGACTTGTCTACCACAGAGATTGGGATAAAAATGAGCTGATTATACAAGATCTTTGTAAAAGGCTTGTTACCATTGAGGTTGGAATAAGGTAATCTATTTTTTCAGGATATTGATATAACATTATTAGACATAATGTCTACATTTGAGTACTTTATTGAGCAGGGAAAATCCCTTGGTAAATCTGGTGACAAATTGGAAGAATTCGCGACTGTTCAGTTTGCCAAGGCACTGAAGTCAGAAGAAAAGAGACAGAAGATAGAAGCTGAACAAAAGAAGATAGAAGCTGAGAATTTAAGACTGCGGATGCAAGCAGATGAAAGGAAATTCCAGATGGAAATGGAAAGACAAAAGAGAGAATCTGATGAGAGAAAAATCCAGCTACAAATGGAAAGAGAAGCTGAAGATAAAGACTAGAAAGAGATGCTGAAAATAAAAGATTAGAAAAAGAGGCTGAAAATAAAAGATTGGAAAGTGAGGCTGAAAATAAAAGATTAGAAAGAGAGGCTGAAGATAAAAGATTAGACAGAGAAGCCGGGGAGAGAAAAGCAAAGATGGAACATGAACAAAAACTCTTAGCTTTGGAGTTAGAAAAATTAAAGTTGATGAATATCGGTAATGCTAATGACCCAAGTAATCAGTCAACTTCTAATAAGTCAAATGCTACTACTTATAAGGTCAAGCTACCTGCTTTCAATTCTTCCAGTGACGATATAACGTTCTACCTGAATAGATTTGAACGGTCATGTCAAACTCATAAAGTGGATAAATCAGATTATGTTAATAAGTTGTCGGAGATACTTAAAGGTGAAGCTCTGACTATGTTAAGCATGGTAGATGAACCTGACAAGAATAATTATGATGTTGTCATGGCAGCCTTATTGAAGAAGTATCAACTTAACGAAGATGGTTATCGTCTTCATTTCAAGAATATGCTACCTGAAACTGGTGTGGAATTCTCAGAATTCATCTCAAAGATACGTCTTACGTTCACACGTTGGGTTGAGCTGTCTAAAACAGAACATACATACGAAGCCCTTATGGACTTATTACTTAGAGACAAGGTTATGTCATCTGTCAATGAGTCTTTTCTTGCTTTCCTACATGAGCGCAAACCTAAAAACATAAAATAAATGGAAGAATTTTGTTGCCAGTATGTCACTGCGCACCCTCATGTGACTGTTAGCAATTCTAAAGTTAAGGAAGGTTTGCCAGTTGCTTCTGCAGCACCATATGGTTCTAGTTTTAATTGTAAAATGAAAGGTGCTCAGCGCAATTTTGATAAGAACAGCAATCGCAATTATGATCAAAATCAAGGCAACCCATCTCATAGTGGTTCTTCTTCGAAGAACTGGAGACGATCTGATAGTCCTCGTTATTTTGGGTCTAATAATTATGGAAACTTTCGGAGAGGTAGTCACAATAGAATCTATCAAGGCTACTCTTCCCAAGGACATCGTAACCAAACAGGTAGATACTCTAATCAATGGAGAAATGACAATAGTGATTGTGGAAATTGGGATTCGAACCAGAACTATGATCAGGGTAGAGTAAACTATGACAATTTCAGAGGAAATAATAATCGTGGTAGGTCTCAATATAACAAACATAGATCTTATCACCAGGCAAACTCTGCACATCAAGAGTCTCAGGGAGTCTGTGGTCAAGTGAATGACAATAAAGACCCTAATGCTATCACTTGTTCTGCGTTTGATTTTGGGAGAGCATCTCAATGCCCCCAATGTTCTACATTCTTCGAACGGTCTACTGTTAGTACTTTAAGTTGCGGTCGCCCTCTTCCCGCTCTCCCTGCAGCAGTTGCGCATGACGGGAGAGGATCTTTTGTCTTACATAAAGGTCTAGTGAATAGTAATCCAGTCTCAGTACTTTTTGATTCTGGATGTACTACTATCGGAGTTAGGCAATCTCTTATAGATCCTACTTGTGACATTGGAAAAATGGTCAAATGTGTGACATTTGGTGGCACTTTGGAAAAATATCCAACTGCCATCATTCATATTGCTACTCCCTTCTTTACGGGAGATGTTCACGCGTGTCTCCTACCGAATCCTATTTCGGATCTAATCGGTCGTATTCACGGAGTTAAGGAATGTTCCTCACAGCAGATTGTATCTTGGGAAGAACAAAATATCCAAGATGCCAATGCAGTAGTCACAAGAGCTCAAGCTCTTAATATGCCTCAAACTTCATCAACTGAAAGTAATGAAGAGCATAGCCAAGATGATCACTTGGTAATTTCACGTGACTCTTTCATAAAATTACAAGAAGATGATCCTTCTTTAAAAAAATTCTTCATCCTTGCGAAAAAAGGTGATCCAAATCAGAACACAAATTGCAAATCTTGGATTACAATGAAGAATGGCGTACTTGTACGTATGGTACGAGACTCGTCTACATCCATACATTCACAAATTCTCATGCCCAAGAGCATGAGAGTGCAAATTTTGCAACATGCACACGATTCTCAGTGTGCCGGACATATGGGTTTTTCCCGTACTAAGTCAAGAGTTCTTGCGGCTTTCTTTTGGCCATTTGTTAATAAAGACATACATATTTATTGCCGATCTTGCAAAATATGTCAAGAGGTGAAATCGAGAAGCCCACATCATGCAGCGCCTATTCAGGCTGCAGACATTCCTATTCGACTGTTTCAGAAAATGGCAATAGATATCATTGGTCCTTTTAAGATCAAGTCAGCCAGAGGACATCAATTTATCCTAACGTTTGTTGACATGTGCACACGTTGGCCAGAGGCTATACCTCTTAAGAGCATCTCTACTGTCGATATCGCAGACGCTTTATGGCAGATATTTTCTCGTTTGGGATTTCCCAGAGAAATATTGTCAGACCATGGCACCCAATTAATATCAGACACTATGTCGCAGGTGATATCTATTCTGCATATTAAAAGGTCTCTGAGTAGTATTTATCATCCAATGTCTAATGGGTTGGTTGAATGTCTGAACAGAACACTTAAGAACTTACTTGGTAAGATAACTGAGGATCATCCTCAGGATTGGGACAGGGTTTTACCCGCTGCTCTCTTTGCATATAGAGAGATCCCCAACGAACATACAGGTTTTTCTCCGTTCGAACTTGTCTTTGGCGCGCGACCGCGTGGTCCTATGTCTTTACTTCATGATCTTATAACTGCTGATAATATTAACGATGACACTTAATCTTCTTATGAGTATGTCATTGCTCTCAGGCAAAAGATTATAGAGGCATGCAAACTAGCAACTTCTTCATCCGAATTTGCTAAAGAAAAGGCAAGGCAGTTTGCAAATAAGAATAGATGCCTATGACAACTTTGTCCTGGCGACAAAGCTCTTGTTTTGCTACCTTGTAGGGAAAACAGCTTCTTATTGCATGGAAAGGTCCATATACAATAGTCTCAAGAATTTCCGATGTTGACTATGTTGTCGATATTGATGGGAAGCATAAAACTTTCCATATAAATATGCTTATGGAATTTCATGAACGACCAGACTATTTGCAGCCTATTTTCCAGGCTACGGATGATACTCCAGTCCCACATGGTCATTACTCATCCCTGTCGGTAATACAGGATGAGGAAACTATTTTTTCAGATGTTAATCTTCCTCTTCCTGTGATTCCACTTCATTCTACGGAATCATGGAAAAACGTTACTGTTTCTCCTAATTTATCTATTGAGAAACAGCGACAAGTTTCTTCTATGTTGCAAACTTTTCAGGATGTCCTTACCGACATTCCTGGACACACAAATGTCATTGAAAATGACATAATACTTACCGACCATAATCCTATCAGGGTCAGACCTTACCCTATTCCTATTCATTTTCAGACTCAAGTCGAGAAAGAATTGGATGAAATGATACAATTAAAAATAATTGAACCATCCACTTCAGCATACTCTTCATCCATGGTTATTGTTCAAAAGAAAGACAGTAACATACATCTTTGCATTGATTATCGCAAATTAAACCAAGTCACGAAATTTGATGCTGAACCTATGCCTTTGTTAGAAGGTCTACTTATTAGACTTTCTAATTCTCGATTCTTTACCAAACTAGACCTAGACTTGTCGAAAGGTTATTGGCAAGTCCCGTTAGCTGAACGAGCCAAATCTCTCACTGCTTTCTCAACACCTAGAGGTTTATTCTAATGGAATTACATGCCTTTCGGTCTTATGAACGCTCCAGCTACTTTCGTACGCATGATGCGTCGAATCCTATCATATCGTACAGATGTCATTGCATACTTGGACGATATTTGTCTTTTCAGTGATTCTTGGGAAGATCACTATTTGGGTTTATATGAGTTACTATCTACTCTACGCGAGCATGGTTTGACTTCAAAACCCTCTAAAGCCTATGTTGGGTTTAGTGAAATTTCTTTCCTGGGTCACCGTGTTGGTCATGGTTTCTTGAAGACAGAGGACCATAACACTTCTAAGATACTAAACATTTCTATTCCTAAGACGAAGAAGCAAGTACGTAGTCTCTTAGGTTTAATACAATTTTACGGGAGATTCATTCCAAATTTATCTACGATTATGGCACCTCTTTCAACCCTGTTGAAGAAAGGGTCTCCTAATGTGGTGCACTGGTCCCATGAATGCCAATCTTCATTGGATCAGATTAAAACTTTATTCTCATCTCCTCCTATCTTAAGGTTACCTACTGCTGATAAGACTTTTGTGCTTCGTAGTGATGCCTCATCCACTGGGATTGGGGCGGCATTAATGCAGGAGTATTCAGAAACTCTGCATCCTGTAATGTATACCTCTAGGAAACTGAATGCGGCAGAAAGGAATTACTCAGTTTTAGACCGTGAATTGTTGGCTATGGTATGGTCAATTCTTAAGCTACAAAGATTCCTTCTGGGCACGCATTTCATTGTGGAAACCGACCAAAAAGTTCTTACAGCTATTCGGAGTAAGAACTTGAAGAGCTCAAGATCTACTCGATATGCCATTGCTCTTCAACCTTTTCATTTCACGATACGAGCTATCCATGGTTCGAATAATGTCATGGCGGATATACTGTCTAGATGCCCACATGACTCCACTTAACTCTTGTGTCTTAGATCTCCTTAGACATGTCTAGACTTATTACAGTTCTTTACTATAACAATATGTATTAGCACATTTGTGTTCACCTGGGCGTTGTAAATTAGGTGATTTCTTTCTCTGTTACCATCTTTGGTATAACGGAGGAAGGTTTAGTTATCACAACATAAGGGACGAAAGTTCCCACAGCCACATTTATAGTATGTATGAATGTTTTGATTACTGTATATTAGAAAATCTTATGGTTATCATATAGAATTATTTGTATTTTCTCAGCAGAATCATTACTGTTCCTGTGAGAATCTGTACATGTTGTCAGCCATGATATATTACGATGTCCATACTTACCAGTCGGACGACACTGTAGATGCGCCTGCTTTGTATATGATCTGTGACATCATTTATCTGCTACTTAGTTAAGATTGTATAACATTGTAATAAAGTATATATTCCATGTTAAAATGACGTACCTTTATTGGTTAAAGTGATTGTATCACTGTTTTTTTTAATGATTTGTCCATTGCTAAACATGAAAATAAGGTACTTAATGTAATATAACATGAGCCGCGCTAGCGTAGTGGTTACAACACCGCTCTGGCGACCGGGTGATACAGGATCAAACCCGGGCGACGGCATTTGAGGATTTTTCGTCGACCGGGATTTGGACTGGATTAACTCGAGACCTGGCGAGGACATCTGAAGGAGTGTCGTCGACCAGGGACTGGCGGCTCCTGAGCCGACCCAGCTGCAATGGGTACCTCCGAAATCGGCGAGTATTTGCCTGAATGGCGAGGGACACCTGTCTCTGTACAAGAAATAAAGGGATACTCACGTAAAATCAATGTCAGGTTAGACATAAAAATAATAACCTGAGATTTCGCCTCGAGTATTAGCGGGCGAACGAAAAAAAAAAAAAAAAAAAACATGATATGTATATAAATTTTGGTTTGCATTGTAACTTTGCTAGCACTGTAGAGTATGGATATTTGGGTATACTTAGAGAAATGCTTTCTCTGATGTGCTGAGATATATTCTCACCTGACGTTCTATGCGTCGAGTTAGCCTCATATTAGGCATTATATTTATTGGTGATACTTCTCATCTGCGCATCATTCGTGCGTTATGAGCTTGTGGTATCTTGCTCTTGATGTATTTTTAAAAAAGTTTCATTTTTTTTTCCCCGGGGGTGCGGTAAACTGTAGCGGTCAGTTTGCTGAGTCTATGTATGTAAAAGGTTCTTGTTTAATTTTTGAGACTTTATCTGTTAAATTCTAGTCAAAGGGGATTAATTCATGTTTTACTGGGATTGTAGTTGACAGTGGGGGTTGTCCCACTTGTCTGTATTCCAGTGGTCTAATTTTAGAACCGATGTCAGCTTTTTCTGATATGATTTTCAAACCGCCTATTTGAGCTTAGCTCAAAGGTTTTGCGTGACAGCGCATGCGTAGCTTTCTGGCCGGATTTTGAAGAGAACGACGGTGTTAAGAGTCGAGCTGAAGTTTTGAGAGGGTCAAGATGGTAGTTCTCTGTGTGTCGACCAAGATGTCTTAGATGATTCTAAATATGTTATATTCTGAAGCGCCTAGGAGGCGAGTGAGTTTCTTGGTGACATTTATTTCGAAGGGACAGTAAGGTAATTGCTCTTAAAACTGTTTCCCTCATTTTGCAGAATATTATATGACTCGTTTTGTAGCCAGCTAGTGACTTTTCCCCTGGGCGGGAAAACATCCATTGAAGAATACCTGAGAGGAAGCTCACGTTGTATTCTACTATTATGCACTGGGCTGGTGTATGCCCAAAGAACGTTACGTATTGATTGTACCCCGCTATTTGCGGTGATGTCATTTACACGAGGTGTGACTCCCCTTGTGTGCTAAAGAAATACCACGGTGGCCATCATGTCTATAAGCCCGCCATATTGTGCGGCCTGCTGAGGACCCGAATATAAGTATCTGACTTGCTGGTGTCAGAGAGGAGTTGTTTAAACTCTCATATGTTTTTGCTGTATTTTGCTGTATCTGATTTGAGGAGAACTGTACGAAATCAGCATTATTATATCTATGCAAAGCCTTGCTGATAAACAGTATTCATACATGCCATGTCCTGAATTGTCAATTACTATTTTTGTCAACGTACCTGTCGTTGTGGTGTAATAAAGTGTATCAAACGTCAGAGGTGTTACAAGCACTATATGAATTATTACAAGAGTGTGGTGTGATTTATATGCCTGTCTTCCACGAACCTTCATACACGCACAAATCACCCATTGAGATCTACTCACACTCTGTTAACATAACACCTCCCCACTTTCAAGTCATCTATACGAATACCAGCATTGTTGTGGCCAACCAGGGCCTGTATATGATTATGTTAGCCTGTGTGGCTCTGAATTGTTTTCCACATTGATACTGGACATTCTACATTCAACTTACATTTACGGTGGTCAAACCGAGCCTGTCCTATTTGTGTCACGGACACCTGATACGCTTGAACGAACACAGACCATTCCTGTCTGTTTACATTTATACATCATTACAGTACCAGTATTTCAGCATCAACATTTAGGATGGCCAGTATTTGACCTCAACATTTATGGTGTGCCAGCTTTATGGGGCTATTTGGAAGTTTTCAAGTTCACCTACAATTGAGAGTTCTCAGCGCTTTGTAGTTTGTTGACACATTGACTACCCCAGCTTTACAGGATGAAACTAGGTCAGAAGGTCACATCTCTATACCTTCGCTGATGCTGTGTTTAAGAAGGTCAAGTGCCGTTGTCATTTTCATTTGAGAAGCAAGTTCACCTGTTGCATTTAAGAAGGTCAAGTGCCGTAATTATCATTGTTGTTATCATCATTTTGGAAGCAAGTTCTGATGTGTTTTCAGCGTTGGATCGTCTTATCCTTAGAATGCTGACGATAGTTCTCCATCGTTGCTGATTGTTGTCAATAGGATTGTAAAGATAAGTGGCCTGTTTATTGTTGTGAACTGTGCCTTGTATTGTGTTTTGAACTAAGCCTTCCAGATTAAACATCCTTGTTATGATATACATGTTTACATGTGTTATTTATGTTGATATTTCTGCGGGTTTGGTTGGGTTGGTGACTACTGTAGAATATCCCACTTAACCGAGGGTCTACAGTGAGCATGTCATTAGGGACCTTTGCAAATTTCCCTTAGTGGAAATTGCTAGCAACATTTGTTGCTATTTTCGTTTAGTTGTGACGAGGTGTACTTTTCTTTGTTGTTTTTGTCTCTCTGTTGTTTAGTTTTTTTATTTGATTTGTTTGTATCTGTTCGCCTCCTCTTCCTTTCGTTTAGTTCTATACAACCTTTATGTTTATACACTGTGGCGTAATTTGTTTTGTTTACTTTTTGCAGTTGTCATCACATGCTTTCTGATATTTTTTCTTTTGTTTCGCTTTATAATTTATTTGATTTCTGCAAATGTTATCATATTGTCTTTGATGCTTGTTCTTTGTTTATGTTAGTATTTGTTGTCATACGCTGTTGATATATTTATAAATAGTCATACACTATTGGTACTATAGGGTACTTAGATTACACTAGTCAACAACTAAAATGTACCAGAAATGAAAATAGCTGATCTTAACTAATTTTGGTGCGCTGAAAACGAAAATGACATTAAAAAATGTTGATTGGCTCTAGTTTTCAAGATATATAAAAGGTAAAGGTAAAGGATCCCGTTACATGCCCATTGAGGCATATTGGGAATATGGTGTTAGGCCCATATTTTCTGGACCATCGGCACACTAGAGTTTATTTAATTACGGTCAATTTATATATATATATATGACGCAACTGTTGTGGGTGATTGCATAATTTTTTCTAATGACCAATAAAAATGTAACTAGACGTTGATGATGCAATCCTACCTATGATTACATCACCTTTGTGTATAAATATCTTATCTCTGATAAAATTTTGCCATTCGTTAGTGCGTTTGTCCTTATCAAAAGTATCGTAGTTAGAAATGCCTAGGACATGTGTGATCAGTGCTATTTAATTTCTGTTATATATGTGGTGAGGTGACATTTCTATCACAAAAAACGAAATATAACTAAAGTGATTAAGAAGGCGTACAGTTTGTATTTTGGCTGCAGAATAGGAGATCAAGATAAGAGCTGGGCGCCACACATATGCTGCAATACATGTGCAGCACATCTTAAACTGTGGTTGACTGGCAAAAGGCAAGCTATGCCTTTTGCAGTCCC
The DNA here is from genome assembly GCA_024509875.1 of Oreohelix idahoensis. NCBI lineage: Eukaryota > Metazoa > Mollusca > Gastropoda > Stylommatophora > Oreohelicidae > Oreohelix > Oreohelix idahoensis. Next base: position 11,859 of record JAMPIV010007017.1, read on the forward strand.
AATGATTTGGAGAGAGCCCACTGATCATCTCAACAACTGTTACTTTTGTATTGTCCCTCCAACTGGGAAAGGCATATCAAAGAAGAAAACATGGACTCTGGAATATCCAAACATCCCCTCTGCAATACGTCCGGTACCACATGGCGATGACCTACCAGTTCCCAAAGTGCCAGAATAATTTTCAGCTGCTTCCACTGATGAAGAAGAGGACATTGGTGGTCCTGAACCATCCACCTCAAGCGACCCAGATTTTGAGCAAACTACATCCACTAAACCACACTTAATAGCCCAAGGTGAACTGAATGATCTTGTAAGAGATCTGAATTTACCGAAGAACAAGGTGGAGCTTTTGGGTTCCAGATTGCAACAGTGGAATCTCCTGGCAGATGATGTTACAATTGCTGTGTATAGGAACCGCCAGAAGCCGCTTATTATATTCTTTTTCAAAGAGGGTGACCTTTCTGCGTGCCACAACATTTCTGGTTTAATGGCAGCCCTCAAAATCAATTACATACCGGAAGAGTGGAGGCTTTTCATTGATTCATCCAAGACGAGTCTTAAAGCTTGTTTGTTGAATAATGGTAATGTGTTACCGTCAATTCCAGTTGGTCACGCAGTTCATATGAAAGAAACTTATGAAAACATTAAGCAGCTTTTGAAGTGTATAAACTACGATCATCATCATTGGTCACTTTGCGGTGACTTAAAAGTGGTCGCTCTTTTGCTTGGACTACAGGGTGGATACACCAAGTACTGTTGCTTTCTCTGTGAGTGGGATAGCCGTGCACGAAGTGACCATTACATCAGAAGACATTGGCCAATCAGGCAGTCATTGCAGCCTGGCAGTAAGAACGTTGAGAACCCAGCACTTGTCGACACCAGCAAGATTTTGTTGCCACCCTTGCACATTAAACTGGGTCTCATGAAAAACTTTGTCAAGGAAATGGAGAAAACAGATGAGGCTTTCAAATACCTCATCAGAAAATTTCCAAGACTGAGTGAAGCTAAAATAAGAGAGGGAGTATTTGTTGGTCCGCAAATTCGAAAACTTCTTCATGATGACGAGTTTCTTTGCGTGTTGCATGGCAAGGGAAAAGCAGCATGGCTAGCATTTAAGTCAGTGGTGGACAATTTTCTTGGAAACAACAGATCTGATAATTACAATGAAATTGTAGAAAATCTCCTTCTGAAGTATAAGAGTCTTGGCTGCAACATGTCTTTGAAAATCCATTTTCTGGATTCTCATCTGGATTTCTTTACGTCAAACTGTGGAGCGGTCAGTGATGAGCATGGTGAACAATTTCACCAGGACATTACTGCTATGGAGACAAGGTATCACAGCAATTGGAGCTCTTCAATGCTTGCTGATTACTGTTGGACTGTGACAAGAGACACCTCATCGATTGACTGCAAGAAGCAAGCAAAGAGAGCTCGAACAGCGACCGAATAATGACGGAATGGGTTCAAATGTGCCTTTTTAAAACATAATATGTGAACTTTAAATAATGTTTTTATTTTTTCTATCATTTTATGTTGAAATATCAATTAATTGAGTATGTAACCACAATTTTTATAATGCTAAAGTAGAAAGACTAGCTGTTCACCCCAGAGAATTAAACAAGCATACATTATTTGTATTACTGTAATGTAAATTCATCATTTAAAAAACAAACCAGAGCCAATTGGTGAATTTCATTATGATATTTGAAATCAGCATGTCAAAATCAATAAGAAATGGTATATTTAATTTCTGGTACAAATAACTTTTGAAAATTTGTTGACTAGTGTTATAGAAGTGATTATTGCTCATATTATTATAAAGGTGATTATACAAGTTCTTTGTCAAAGACTTGTCTCCCACAGATATTGGGATAAAGTGAGCTGATTATACAAGATCTTTATTAAAAGACTTGTTACCATTGAGGTTGGAATAAGGTAATTTATTATTTCAGGATATTGATCTCACATTATTAGACATAATGTCTACATTTGAGTACTTTATTGAGCAGGGGAAATCCCTTGGTAAATCTGGTGACAAATTGGAAGAATTCATGACTGTTCAGTATGCCAAGGCACTGAAGTTGGAAGAAAAGAGAAAGAAGATAAAAGCTGAACAAAAGAAGATAGAAGCTGAGAATTTAAGACTGCAGATGCAGGTAGATGAAAGGAAATTCCAGATGGAAATGGAAAGACAAAAGAAAGAATCTGATGAGAAAAAAAATCCAGCTACAAATGGAAAAAGAAGCTGAAGATAAAAGACTAGAAAGAGAGGCTGAAAATAAAAGATTAGAAAAAGAGGCTGAAAATAAAAGATTGGAAAGTGAGGCTGAAAATAAAAGATTAGAAAGAGAGGCTGAAGATAAAAGATTAGACAGAGAAGCCGGGGAGAGAAAAGCGAAGATGGAACATGAACAAAAACTCTTAGCTTTGGAGTTAGAAAAATTAAAGTTGATGAATATGGGTAATGCTAATGACCCAAGTAATCAGTCAACTGCTAATAAGACAAATGCTACTACTTATAAGGTCAAGCTACCTGCTTTCAATTCTTCCAGTGACGATATAACGTTCTATCTGGATAGATTTGAACGGTCATGTCAAACTCATAAAGTGGATAAGGCAGATTATGTTAATCAGTTGTCAGAGATACTTAAGGGTGAAGCTCTGACTATGTTAAGCATGGTAGATGAGCCTGACAAGAATAATTATGAGGTTGTCAGGGCAGCTTTATTAAAGAGATATCAACTTAACGAAGACGGTTATCGTCTTCGCTTCAAGAATATGCTACCTGAAACTGGTGTAGAATTCTCAGAATTCATCTCAAAGATACGTCTTACATTTACATGATGGGTTGAGCTGTCAAAAACAGAACATACATATGAAGCCCTTATGGACTTATTACTTAGAGACAAAGTTATGTCATCTGTCAATGAGTCTTTTCTTGCTTTCCTACATGAGTGCAAACCTAAAAACATAAAAGAAATGGAAGAATATTGTTGCCAGTATGTCACTGCTCACCCTCATGTAACTGTTAGCAACTCTAAAGTTAAGGAAGGTTTGCCAGTTGCTTCTGCAGCACCATATGGTTCTAGTTTTAACAGTAAAATGAAAGGTGCTCAGCGCAATTTTGATAAGAACAGCAATCGCAATTATGATCAAAATCAAGGCAACCCATCTCATAGTGGTTCTTCTTCGAAGAACTGGAGACGATCTGATAGTCCTCGTTATTTTGGGTCTAATAATTATGGAAACTTTCGGAGAGGTAGTCACAATAGAATCTATCAAGGCTACTCTTCCCAAGGACATCGTAACCAAACAGGTAGATACTCTAATCAATGGAGAAATGACAATAGTGATTGTGGAAATTGGGATTCGAACCAGAACTATGATCAGGGTAGAGTAAACTATGACAATTTCAGAGGAAATAATAATCGTGGTAGGTCTCAATATAACAAACATAGATCTTATCACCAGGCAAACTCTGCACATCAAGAGTCTCAGGGAGTCTGTGGTCAAGTGAATGACAATAAAGACCCTAATGCTATCACTTGTTCTGCGTTTGATTTTGGGAGAGCATCTCAATGCCCCCAATGTTCTACATTCTTCGAACGGTCTACTGTTAGTACTTTAAGTTGTGGTCACCCTCTTCCCGCTCTCCCTGCTGCAGTTGCACATGACGGGAGAGGATCTCTTGTCTTACATAAAGGTCTAGTGAATAGTAATCCAGTCTCAGTACTTTTCAATTCTAGATGTACTACTATCGGAGTTAGGCAATCTCTTATAGATCCTACTTGTGCCACTGGGAAAGTGGTCAAATGTGTGGCATTTGGTGGCACTTTGGAAAAAATATCCAACTGCCATCATTCACATTGCTACTCCCTTCTTTACGGGAGATGTTCACGCGTGTCTTCTACCGAATCCTATTTCGGATCTTATCATCGGTCGTATTCACGGAGTTAAGGAATGTTCCCCTCAGCAGATTGCTGCTTGGGAAGAACAAAATATCCAAGATGCCAATGCAGTAGTCACAAGAGCTCAAGCTCTTAATATGCCTCAAACTTCATCAACTGAAAGTAATGAAGAGCATAGCCAAGATGATCACTTGGTAATTTCACGTGACTCTTTCATAAAATTACAAGAAGATGATCCTTCTTTAAAAAAATTCTTCATCCTTGCGAAAAAAGGTGATCCAAATCAGAACACAAATTGCAAATCTTGGATTACAATGAAGAATGGCGTACTTGTACGTATGGTACGAGACTCGTCTACATCGATACATTCACAAATTCTCATGCTCAAGAGCATGAGAGTGCAAATTTTGCAACATGCACACGATTCTCAGTGTGCCGGACATATGGGTTTTTCCCGTACTAAGTCGAGAGTTCTTGCGGCTTTCTTTTGGCCATTTGTTAATAAAGACATACATATTTATTGCCGATCTTGCAAAATATGTCAAGAGGTGAAATCGAGAAGCCCACATCATGCAGCGCCTATTCAGGCTGCAGACATTCCTATTCGACTGTTTCAGAAAATGGCAATATATATCATTGGTCCTTTTAAGATCAAGTCAGCCAGAGGACATCAATTTATCCTAACGTGTGTTGACATGTGCACACGTTGGCCAGAGGCTATACCTCTTAAGAGCATCTCTACTGTCGATATCGCAGATGCTTTATGGCAGATATTTTCTCGTTTGGGATTTCCCAGAGAAATATTGTCAGACCATGGCACCCAATTAATATCAGACACTATGTCGCAGGTGATATCTATTCTGCATATTAAAAGGTCTCTGAGTAGTATTTATCATCCAATGTCTAATGGGTTGGTTGAATGTCTGAACAGAACACTTAAGAACTTACTTGGTAAGATAACTGAGGATCATCCTCAGGATTGGGACAGGGTTTTACCCGCTGCTCTCTTTGCATATAGAGAGATCCCCAACGAACATACAGGTTTTTCTCCGTTCGAACTTGTCTTTGGCGCGCGACCGCGTGGTCCTATGTCTTTACTTCATGATCTTATAACTGCTGATAATATTAACGATGACACTTAATCTTCTTATGAGTATGTCATTGCTCTCAGGCAAAAGATTATAGAGGCATGCAAACTAGCAACTTCTTCATCCGAATTTGCTAAAGAAAAGGCAAGGCAGTTTGCAAATAAGAATAGATGCCTATGACAAATTTGTCCTGGCGACAAAGCTCTTGTTTTGCTACCTTGTAGGGAAAACAGACTTCTTATTGCATGGAAAGGTCCATATACAATAGTCTCAAGAATTTCCGATGTTGACTATGTTGTCGATATTGATGGGAAGCATAAAACTTTCCATATAAATATGCTTATGGAATTTCATGAACGACCAGACTATTTGCAGCCTATTTTCCAGGCTACGGATGATACTCCAGTCCCACATGGTCATTACTCATCCCTGTCGGTAATACAGGATGAGGAAACTATTTTTTCAGATGTTAATCTTCCTCTTCCTGTGATTCCACTTCATTCTACGGAATCATGGAAAAACGTTACTGTTTCTCCTAATTTATCTATTGAGAAACAGCGACAAGTTTCTTCTATGTTGCAAACTTTTCAGGATGTCCTTACCAACATTCCTGGACACACAAATGTCATTGAAAATGACATAATACTTACCGACCATAATCCTATCAGGGTCAGACCTTACCTATTCCTATTCATTTTCAGACTCAAGTCGAGAAAGAATTGGATGAAATGATACAATTAAAAATAATTGAACCATCCACTTCAGCATACTCTTCATCCATGGTTATTGTTCAAAAGAAAGACAGTAACATACATCTTTGCATTGATTATCGCAAATTAAACCAAGTCACGAAATTTGATGCTGAACCTATGCCTTTGTTAGAAGATCTACTTATTAGACTTTCTAATTCTCGATTCTTTACCAAACTAGACTTGTCTAAAGGTTATTGGCAAGTCCCGTTAACTGAGCGAGCCAAACCTCTCACTGCTTTCTCAACACCTAGGGGTTTATTTCAATGGAATTTCATGCCTTTCGGCCTCATGAACGCTCCAGCTACTTTCGTACACATGATGCATCGAATTCTATCATATTGTACAGATGTCATTGCATACTTGGACGATATTTGTCTTTTCAGTGATTCTTGGGAAGATCACTATTTGGGTTTATATGAGTTACTATCTACTCTATGCGAGCATGGTTTGAAGTAAAGTTAACATTCGGCAAAATATAATGTAGTTTTAATTTTTCACCCATCTGTTGGTGGAATAGCAGGCCGTCTGTCAGAGATTCAAGTTAAAATAAGATTGAGCTTATTCCAAATTCTAAATACTCTAAAACCTGATATGGGAACATTATTTTATCAAGGTAGATCTGTGGTTTTCAAGTTGATCTGCTCAGTTCTGTAATTTCTGACTGCTACTATAAGTATTCTCTTAAAAATTGCAGAATTCAATTACAACTTTTTTGTCACTTCTGCCTCACAAATAAATAAATAAATAAATAAATTTAAAATAAAATAATAATAATAAATAAATAAATAAATAAAATAAAAAATAAAAGTAATTTAAAAAAAAATTAATTTAAAAATTTAAATTTAAAAAAAAACACACACACAATTTAAACCATTCATACGGTAAATTAGACATAATTTGAAACGTAATCAGATTATGGTGGTATATAATAAGAACTCGTGACATATTGGAAATCTGCTGCTGAATGACCTGGGACTTAGTGTGTTGTCAGCGCATGCGGAAAATGTTCCCACAGGTGAGCAGCTTTGAGTCCCAAGCAGATACTGCCACAGGGAGTGAATTGTTGAGGCCTCCACTATACGAGATCCAGCTTTATTACCTATGCTCCTTAGGGAGGTAAAGGGTATTGACTGATAGATGAGAATCGTGCATATAGGCCTGTCTTGCATTTTGCCCTTCCTCTTACTCATCTTTAATTGCTAGTTATCCAGACATTCTCCAACATACTTAAGGTATTAGTTTAATGGCGATGCAACATTATAAGTAGTATAAAGTAGAGGTGGGCGAATCGATACACTCCGTTGTTTCGAGACAGTCGGCTCAATTAATTATACTGTGTCGAAACAGTGTGTCGAAACAGTGTGTCGACACGGCGGCACAATTTCCCGTATAGGGGAGAAAGAAGTCTCTTATAGACAGTACCGGGGCGGGTATACATGAATTGTGTGAGACAATTTCCTCTGTTTTTACTGTCGTGTGTGAAAATCTATGGCGTTTCGTGTGACCACAATTCAATATTTTTACACAAGTCTTCATTATGATGAAATAAAACGTAGTATATGGGAAAATAATAAAAAAACAATAATAATAACAACAGTAATAATAACACATGATATCAAACTAGAGTAAGCTAGTTTTGGTAGACAATGATTCAAATCCACACCGAGTAGGCCTACACATATATCAGCAGAACTAATAAAGTGTTCATTACATTTATACGAACACACGGACACTTTCAACTTTAACATAGCGCCTAAAACATTGACAACTGCAGCACTGACACTACCGATCAGTGTAACTGTGGCACTGATAAAATGACTGCTAAACATCTGTTTCAAAGTTGCCCCTTATATGTGGTACAGAGAAAGTGCATATGGCCGACGCCAGCTCCTTTCGTGGAAAAGCTTTACGGGGATTCAAATAGCCTCAAACTGACTACTGCTTTCTTTGAGAACATTCAAGTGGACGTCTGAGAGTGTACGAGGAAGAAGAAGAAGAAGATCACAAACGTTAGTAATATTTCTTGCAGCCTCCTGGAGTAAAGTTTAGTGCAATACTTACTTACTTAGTCGTTCCCCTTCTACCGTGAGGTGTAGAGGTTTGGAAGAGAGAGCGCCAGACTATTCTATCAGCTGTCTTCTTCCTGGCCTGGTTCCATTCCATTCCTCGGTCCTTCAAAGATTGTCTAATGTTGTCCTCCCAGCGGACTCTCGGTCATCCTGGGGGTCTGGATCCCTGGCTCTTTGTTTCCCATGCTTGTCGTGGTAGCCAATCTTCTCCCATTCTACAGACATGGCCAAACCATCTTAGTTGGGACTGTTCTACTTGGGTCTGCAGAGGGTGGCATTTTAGGCCTTGACGTATCGTCTGGTTGCGGACCATGTCTCTTCTTGTTACTTCAACCACCTTCCTCAGATACCTCATTTCTGAGGTTTGGATCTGGCTTTTGTGGGTTGTAGTCATTGCCCATGACTCGCATCCATATGTCAAGACTGGGACATAGGTTTTCTTACCAACCTCTTTCTTGCTGAGGAATCCTCGATTTATGGCCTGAAAAAGTCTCCCAGCTGCTGCTTTTCGAGTGGCCAACTCTTCTGTGATGCCTCCCTTCCGGTCTATAATAGCTCCGAGATATTTAAAGTGGTCGACCTGCTCCAGGACCTGTTCTCCCAACTTAATCTGATGTCTTCTTTCTTCTCGTGATATCACCATGGATTTTGTTTTAGAGCTGCTTATGACCATCCCTCTCTTCTCCAGCTCTTCCTTCCAGACTTGCAGATTGGATTGGAGATGTGTCTCTGATTTAGCAATCAGGACAACATCATCAGCAAATGCTAGCTCTGAAATACAGACCTGTCTCATCTTCAAGTACCCCACTGAATACTTTCTTGTTCTCTCCTTACATGCCTTGATGACATCATCCATGAGGAGTATGAAAAGATAAGGTAACAGGATATCACCTTGTCTTACACCAGTGGTGGTCCTGAACTCTTCTGACTTACAGTTTGCTGTCCTCACATAATTTCTGCAAGACTTGTAGAAGCTCTGTATAGCATGAATCAGAGGTGCTGGAATGTTCTTCCTTGCCAAACAGTCCCAAAGTTTGCTCCAGGAGACCCTGTCAAACGCCTTTTCCAGATCTATGAAACAAAGATGGATCTCACTCTTGTACTCAAGGGCCTTTTCACTCAGCTGCCTGAGTGTGAAGATTAGGTCTTGAGTACTTCGGTTTGCTCGGAATCCGCACTGGACTTCATCCAATTGTGGCTCAGCTAGGCATCGGAGTCTCTGCTCTAGGATTCTAGAGTAGATTTTACCAGGGACACTGAGAAGGGATATGCCTCTGTGGTTTCCACATTGTCGATTGTCACCTTTTTTGAAAATCGGTGTTATGATGGCAATCTCCCAATCCTTTGGTATGGCCTTGTTGCACTATGCTGCCTGTAGGACCCTTAAGAGTAATAGGTCGCCTGATGCTCCCATGTACTTAACCATTTCTGGTGTTATACCATCATGCCCTGCTGCTTTGCCCATCTTGATTTTCTCCAGTGCTGCCTTCAGTTCTTCCATCTTTATGTCATCTTCACCACCATTGGTTTTCTCTTCTGTGCTAGTGGTTATCATTTCTGATGCTTGACCTTGCTCACCATCAAGGAGTTCTGAGAAATATTCTTTCCATTACCTCCTTTGGGGCAGTAAGCAATTTGCCTTGCTTGTCCTTTATATATTTGAGAGGGCATTGTTTTTCCTTCCTCGTGTTCTTTAGGGTCTTATAGAATAATTTATGGTTTTCTTGCGCATCTTTTTCTAGCTTTTCTCAAAATTCTTCCCAGGACTTTTGTTTTGCTGCTAGCACCTTGTTCTTTGCTTCTGTTCTTAGTGTCACATATTCTCTATATTTCTCTATTTGTCCTGCTGTGTTTTTAGCTCCTAAGTATTGTTTCCATGCCATTTTCTTCTCTTATTTTCTCTTTGACTTCCTCTGTCCACCAAGATGTCCTCTTTCTCTTGTTCCCAAGTTGGACTTCACCACATGCTTCTGCAGTAGCTGTCTTTATGACGTCCTTGAATTTGAGCCAGAGGGTTTCCAAGTCATCAGGTTGTTCTTCTGTGTTTCTCACCGCCGTAGTTATAAGCCCCTGATATCTGGTCTTAATTTCTGGCTCTCTCAGCTTGTAGGTCTTAATGCTCATTTCTCCCTTTCGTTTACTTTGTTTCTTGCATGATGTTGGGCAGTTCCTAGGCTGTGCAACTCTTTCAGTTGTTCTCTTGATTGTAAGCAGGTAGTGATCACTTCCAATCTCTGGCCCCCTCCAGACTCTAGCATCCCAGACATATCTGAATGAGCTCCTCCTAACTATGGCATAGTCGATCACTGACTTCTCATTCTTTGTTGGTTCACATCTAGTGTATGCATGTATGCGCTTATGGGGGAACTTTGTGTTTGTAATGATCAGATTCTGCTCACTGCAGAATCTAAGGAGTCGCTTTCCATTGTCATTGAGAGTGTCTTCTCTATATCTTCCAATTACTCCACCCCATTAGTGCAATATAATAATCAAATTATAGTCATGGTAACAGAATGATGCAAATTTACGACAACGCATGTAAGTTTTTAGTACATCAACACAGTCACTATTTATCAATAACAGTAACAAGCAAACTTACTTCACCATGTGGTTCCACTTTTATATTCTCATTTGATAAAAGGCTCTGTGTTTCCATGATTCTCAGTCTGGCAAAAGATATAAAACAAGTGAGTGATAAATCATGCTTTAACATGATAGATGATATTCAATTAAAGGTAGCAATAAAAACAGATCATTCAGTTGAACACTAAATTGTTAAGTTTCCAGTTAAGAATCTAGCACAAGTGGGACTTGTACAATTCACCTCTTGTTCTCATAGTGGTAGATTTGTAGAAGGTGCTCTACTCTATGTAGATCTTATGTTCTATTCTAAAAATTTATTACTTATTCACATAGTGGTAGATTTGTGGAAGGCATGCTGATCAGCGCAGATCTTTTGTTAAACCATCAATAAAGACGTACTTCCTAGTTATAACTCATCAAAAGTTGAGGATATCTTTATAAATTCAAAATGAAAAAAAAAAAAGATAGACAAACAATAAACTACTCTTAAGTTCCTGTAATGTTTGTTATAAATAAAGATGTGATTTTACAGAAGAATGTTAACAATATATTAGACAACTAAATACTCATGTTAGAGGAAAGAAACTGATATTCTTCAGACATGTTATGAGAAGAGGCATTCTTTCTTCTTTGATCCTTAGCTGCAGACTGTCAAAGCAGTCAGTGGCCATCATGCCTGGTGGTGTTTTGTAGGGCAGCAACAAACTGCTTCCACTTTGTTTGGTCAGGAGCCATCCTTTATACAGTGCCCCAGCTCTGGTTCATTCTTTGCATCTCGGACTTCACAGTTCTCTGCAAAGTTATTTTTGGTCGGCCTCTCTTTCACTTTCTTTCAGGGGTTCAAAGCATAGCTGTTCTTGTGATGGCATTGGGGTCTCTTCTGAGGACGTGGCCAACCCAACTACAGCATCTGCCAGCTACGATGGTGTGCAATGTCCTCTTGGTTACTCCGAGTAAGTAGTTCTTGGTTGGTGAAGGTATTTGGTCAAAAAATTATGAGAATTTTCCTTAAGCAGACTGTGTGGAAGGAGGACAATTTCAACATTTTCTTCTCTGTTACTCTCTGCATTCTGCACAGTAGAGAAGCACAGAAAGTACACAGCTCTCACATAATCTTAATTTGGTGTTTGTGCTGTACTGGGAAGACTTCCAGATGTTGTTTAGACTAGCAAAGGCTGTTCTCGCTTTATTCATTCTGTTATTGATGTCTTTGCTTGTTCCACCGTCTGGTGTTAATATGCATTCTAGGTATGTAAATGTGTCCGTCTGTTCCAGTTTCTGGTTCCTTATTGTTATGGGCTCAGGACTGCCCACATTGAGTGCCATGACCTCTGTCTTCTTTAGACTGATGTTCAGACCCACCTTTTGGCTATACTTATTCAGTCTGTTTTTTTTTCCTTGTAAATGTTGATAAGAATTCACCAGGAATTACTGCTACATTATTTCCTGAGTTCAAGCAGCTCATACTGCATTTAAACTTCTTTTGGACTTGGCCACCAATGACAACCCTGTTTGCAACATTGGTAAGACTTCTGTAGCTGCTCAAGTTCTAAAGAAATGTCAACTGATTGTTTGTGATGAGTGCACAATGGCCCATAATAGAGCTTTAGAGGCAATTGACAGAACATTGCAAGACATATGGAACTGTAAAGCTCCAATGGGAGAACTGTAGTGCTGCCTGGAGACTTTTGGCAAACGTTGCCAGTCATTCCAAAGGGAACCAAATAAGATGAAATCCAAGCTTGTAAGTCTGCTTCTTTGTAGTGCCATTTCATGATAATAAACCTTTCTACAAACATTAGAGCATATATTTTTTGGAGATTTGCTGCCTGGCCAGTTTAGACAATAGTTATTTCAGCTTTGAACCCTGCTCCAGTAAACACAGTCATCAAGTCAGTTGATGAATTGGTAACAAAGGTATTTTCAAACCTACAACAAAATTTCCAAAATCATACGTGGCTATGTGAAAGAGTTACTCTTGCACTAAAAACATGTCACATTAACAATCAACTTTTGGATTCAAAACCTGGTAACTCCCATACCTACAAATCAGTTGACTCTGTTATGGATACATCAGAGGTTCTCAATTATCCTACAGAATTCTTAAATTCATCACAACCACCTGGACTATCTCCTCATTAACCTCAGCTAAAAGTAGGAGCACCAATCATGCTTCTTCACAACTTGGACCAACCTCAGCTTTGCAATGCCCACAAGACTTGCGGTTAAAAAACTTAATGCCTATGTCATCAAAACTACTATTCTTACTGGCTGCGGCAAGGGAGATGCTTCTATACTACTTTTAGACTGAGCAAAGTGGAGAAAGTTTGTTGCTGCTCTATAAGACGCCACCAGGCGTGATGGTCTTCGATTACTTTGTCAGTCAGTGGCCAAGGACCAAAGACGAAGAACTAATCTAATATTTGTATTCACTGTTGTTACTTCCAACATTTTAGTGGAAAATGCTCTATATCATCTTCTTGTAGACACTGTACACAGTAAGGTTCTTCTATTCTAAAATAGCCCATTCACTATTCCGTATATAGTAATTATTGTTCTTGTAATAGCCTATAGGCTAATGTTTACTTAAAATGTAATTCTCTAGCTGTTCTACCTAGTAGAGATAAGCCATAATTTTCAATCAAGCCGGCCACTGCAAACTGGAATACCGTCTATACAATAAATTAAATAGTATCTATATGGTAAAATCACACATCACATCTGCTTTAAGAATGTCGGCTCCATGACAGGATCAGATTGACAGCATTATCATAAATATAATGATGAGAGACGTCCCAAATAGTGCGCCAACTGTATGAGAGAAGTTCGATCACTAGATGAATACGAACGAAGAAGACGACGAATATTGGTGTCCAGAAGCAGGGTTGCCAATTTTCTTTTTCAAGCCAAAGTACACAAATTTTTGTTTCTTTAAAAATTGGTTTGCGTTAAAAAAAAAATAAAAAATAAAAATTGGTTTGGCTTTTTCCCCACCATGATTAAATTGAATGGATTGAGAGCAGTAGGGTGTAATTAACTATATAAAAGAAATACATACCATGAGGTTAAAAAAAAAAAGGTAAAGATATTGGGAATATGGTGTTACAGTATTTTCTAGACCATCAACACACTAAGGGTGATGTGGTCAGCATCACGCCGGCCGCCTTAACCTTCCCAGAGCGGCTGTGGTATCCAATTAATGAGGCTGGGTTGAACCCGGAGCCGTTTGCGGTCTAAAATATCCCACCTCAACCGGGGTTCGAACCATGGACCACCGAGCTAGGAAGACAGTGCATTAACTACTGTGCTACAGCGGCTTCTTAACATACGGATTGAAGCTAATATAAATTGCAAGCCATTACCCATAGTCATTTGGACATCTAGGCCACCGTTTCATTCACCTTATACATTACGAACTACTGATTATTAGCATTTTTAAATATCTGGTTGTGGACTCAGAAAGTATATGTTTGAGGAAGGATAGCCTCGAAATCGATCAGAGTCTGACAAGCTGCATCGGATGGTGCATAAACCATGGTTGGTTGTAATAACTCAGTGTGGTCTGGATTGAAAGACGTGATTCTAATTGTGTGCAACTGATATGCGCTAAATGCTTATTTCACTTCTGCTGAGCTCGCACAGGAAAGGTTAGATACAAAATTCAAAACTTGACTTTTAAAGGAAATTTTATCAGACCACAAAAAATACATGTGCTATGTGTTTGCTACGCCTGTTGTACAAGAATTTGAATAACTGAATGGTCTTTTTCAGTGAAACAACGCTGATTCTCATATTCTTCTTCTTCTTCATTCGTTCGCTTGAACTATATTGTCTATATCTGCAATGTTGTTTCTTGTATAAACTTCACTGTCTTTTGTAGTTCATACAGAGGTCCATATAGTTTTGCTTCCAGTGTTGTTTCTCTGGGCCAGTGGGTTTGCCTCAATATATCATATTCGGGGCAATCTTGAAGTACGTGCTCCGCAGTCTGGGGTGCCTGTCCACATGTACACATGGCTGAATTGCCAATCTTGAATTTTGTATACATGTGGCTGCGGAGGCGGTTGTGTCCTGTTCTGAGGCGCAGAATGACTATTTGTTCTGATCTGTTCATAGCTTGGTAGTCATCCTGCGTTGGTGTTGGTGGCTTTCTGATAGATTTGATCATCTTTTTCTTCTGATGGTACGTAACTGGTACATCCGGTTGCTCGTCTGCAGCACCTTCTTTAGCCAGTCCATCTGCTCTCTCGTTTCCTGGTATTCCACAATGAGATGGTATCCACTGCATGGTGACCCTGCGCTGGTTGCACAGTTCAGAAAGTAGGGCTTGTATGCCTGGCAATTTTCTGGACTGAAGTGCTTGGAGTGCTGATCTTGCATCTGTCAGGAATACTACAGGCTGTGGACCGAGATTGGTGTTCAATAGTTTCTCAGTTGCCACCTTGATTGCCTGGACTTCTGCATCATAGTTGTTACAGAATTTCCCCGTTGGTACTCTGACAGTATCCCTAGTGTTGTTTGGGTATTCTATGTACACTCCTGCTCCTCCATTCTTTACTGCATTCTGTGCTGACCCATCCGTGTATACTCGGACCCAGAGGTCCTGTGGGTATTCATCATCCAGGAAACTGAGAGTGACTGTCCTACGTTGCACGCTGTTCTGTTCATCCCTGTCGAATATTTCTTTCACTTTTGTGTGGATGTGTACTGGTAGCCCATGCTCCTCTCTCCAAGGGGTTTGTTCTGGCACAGACTTTAGGGGGCTGTTAACTTCAGGCAGGTCTGAGGTTTGTCTACGTAATCGTTTGGCCTGGTGGATAAAGCTGCTTCTTTTCAGTCACCCCATTGCTAGGTTTTGGAATCTGTCCTTCATTGGATGGCTCGGCATACAGAGGAACTTTTCTGCCCGTGTTAGCACTTTCGTGTCTCTGCGTTCTCTCAGTGCTTGTATCCTCCCCATTTTCTCCATCTTCACTATAGGCGTTGATTTCATTGCCCCCGTGATGACCCTAAGCGCCTGGTTTTGCACCTTATCTAGCTCTTGTAATGTGGTGTTTGATGCTGGGCACCACGCAGCTGACCCATATTCCAGGTGTGGTCGTATGCCCTGCTGGTAAACTTTACTAAGTATTTTCCCGCTGGCTCCCCATGTGGTTCCACTTAGTTTTCTCAGGATGGCTAACTTCCTCCTGGCCTTTGTTGCTGCTTTGTTGATGTGCTGCTTCCATGTCAGCCTATCATCGAATGTAACTCCGAGATAGGTGGGTTGTTTATCTTCTCTCAGAAGCTCTTCGTTTATCTTGATGACACCAGCTTTTTGTTTGGGAGAGAGGGTGAAGAGCGTAGTGCTGCACTTGTCTGTATTGATGCTGACACACCATCTATTTGCCCATGAGGTTAAGGCATCTATAGCTCTTTGTAGCAGTTTGGTGGCCACTGTTGCATGCTCATCTGTGCACCATATTACCAGGTCATCAGCGTACATTGCCACTTTCATTCCATGTGGTAGTTCAGCAACCAGGTCGTTGATGTAGACTAGGAAAAGTGTGGGGGACAGAACCCCTCCTGAGGGACGCCATGACGCAGTAGAATTTTCTTACTCTTGAGGCCATCTAGTTGTACTCGGGCTCTTCTGTTATGCAGGTATGCTTTCGCCCATTTGTACATCTTACCATTCACTCTACAATTTCTCAGTTTCTTCAGAAGCCCTTCTTTCCAAACCTTGTCAAATGCTTTCCTTAGATCTATCCATGCTGCTAGTACCAGTTTCTTATCTTGGAACGCATCCTCAATCTCTTGGGAAAGGTAAGTTGCCTGATCTTCGGTGGAATAACACTGCCTAAAGCGTGCCTGCTGTGGTACAAGAAGGTTTTCACTTTCAAGGTACCACTGTAGCCTGAGGTTGATGATACGTTCCATTGTTTTGCAGAGGCAGCTTGTAAGGCTGATTGGTCTGTAGCTGGAGGCAGTGGAACTGTCTTTTCCTGGTTTTAGGAGTAGTATCATGATTGCTTCCCTCCAGGTCTGTGGAACTCTGCCTGAGTTCCAACAGATATTGAAGATCTGCAGCAGCTTTGTTTTTGCTGCGGTTGATTCTCATATAATCTGTACCAAGAACTATTATTGCATCATCACAGTCTTCAGAACAAAATGTGCTATGTCAGTGGGCAGGAAAAAAAAGCATTCATCAAGTTGATTTTGGTGTTAAGTTCTTAACAGAATGTGATGATGATAGGAAACTCTATACAGAGCGATGTAACAGGAGACAATCTGATCATCAGAAGGTTCCCTCAAGTTTTTCGGCCCCTTACTCTCCTTTACACTCTAAGGGGGCGGGCCCACCTGGGTCATGACTCCCAATTGTCAGCCTCCTGTTGTCTTGTGTACAAAATTGAACCCACTCCATCTTGGTTGCAACTTTAAACTCCACAATTTTCCACCAGCTGGAGGCAATTTTGAAAGTAACCCCTAAGTTGAAGACAAATTACTGCCCCAAGTTCCATAGCCCATTGCGGTTGTCCCACAGCGCACCACGATTAGGGACTGATATTGATACACCTGCGAGGAGCCGACGAGGCATGAAGCCACTGCGAGCTGGCAAATGAAATTTACCTGCATCCGACACGCACCCCATATAATACACCGCCAGTTACCTGTAAGCTACCGTTCTTTATCTAAAGTAACGATAAACTTAATGTATTGCGAATTTAGAAAAAAAAATTTGCAATTTGCTTGATGTTTCCTGTCCCGCATGTGGGGCTAGAGTTTACTGTCCCGAGTTTCATAGCCCATTGCGGTTGTTCCACAGCCAGCATGATGCCTTTTCCGCAGTTTCATTGAGCTTCTTCAGTGCCCTTGTTCTTGACTGTCCTCTTAACCCCAACAGTTTCAATAGATCATACACCGAGGCAGCCGCGAGCAGTCTTGCACCCACCTCTACAGCCATGACCCTTGCAGTGAACCCATCGTGTCTCAGGTCCGCGCCAGATCATTATACTTGGCCAGTTTGAACCAATGTTGCTCGTCCAATCTGGATTCAAATGGCTTGGACAGGTCAATCATTACAGCCTGATGCGATGAAGACGAATGCAGCACTATATCTGGCCGTCTTCGAGATTTTCTGATAAGTTCCTACATTAGAACAAGGACGTTGAGGCCTATCAATCAAGGCACGATGTTTGTTTATGCAAGAAGAATCTCTCAGTCAAGTGAGATGTAGACTTCCCTCAGCGAAAGATACTTTTCAAGTTCTGTCAATCCTATTCTTTTGATCACTTGTTTTACATACAGACAACACATAAGATTTATTATCGCTTTCTTTTTACTACTGCTTCCAAATGTGACAAAGACCTAGTGTTAAAACATTGGCCATTATTTTGAACCTATCTTCATTTGCCTTACTATAGAAATAACTATTACAATACGAGAAAGGCAAATAACAATGGATAAAAAATAATGTGTATAAAGTCCTTTAACTTCAGAGAGAGACAGACAGACAGACAAAGAGAATTTCTCTAGACTTGTTATAATGCCTAGGCACACAATAATCCATTTCTAACACTTCCATCAATAAAGAACACAAGCCAGCTTCACAATCTCTGTCATGTATAATCTCACTTCTACAAGTACAATACCATGAATGGAGTAACAAGTCATATAAAGTGTAAATCTTCCACAAAAGACAAGGAGTCTTCAGCTTGATTTTGGCTGCAAAAGAGCTAGAGGTTCAGCAGCCCTAGTTAAACAACAACAACAACAGAGGCAAACATACCTCTTTATCAAAATGACTAAAAAAACTACATGACATAACTTGCTACGAAGGAAAAAACTTATTGATTATACGTGAATATACTCAGCATCAAGTGAATCAATCGACAGCCATGGGTTGGGTGAAACTACAATCATCTCTCTCTGACCTCCAAAAATGCCAGTCTCATCTCTCTGTATACCTCAAACCTTAAAACACAAGACGCCTCATTCATGATATCAATCCTCAAGCAGCTTTTATCATCATATGACTTTCTACATATCATCTTACTTTTCCTCATAACATTGCTTCATGCCAAAATAACCCATCCCACAAATCAACATGTCTGTCATCCCTTCAATACATATGCACTCCACAGCTAATAAACGTGGTGTGACAAGCAACATTTTGAATGTTAGCATTTGTTAAAACTTATCAAGACATGAAGTGTATAATCCTTCTTAAAGAATAACTGAGAAAACCAGATGAAAACATTACAAGACTGTCCTTGTACTGGAACCACCATAGTAAGGGGAGAACAACAAAAAAAACTCAGAGAAGAGAACTGGAGACAGACAAAAGGGATAAAGAAGCCATGGAAAGTTCTGGAACAGAAGCACGTGACAGGAAGGCTAAGTTATTTATTGAAGACATGTGCTCAAATGGGAGCCACAAGAATATGATGATGATTACACTTGTGTGGTAAAAGAGGTTACTGGTGTTATTAATTAGGGGTAAACAGATTGAGGTCAAGCTGTGTAAGTTCCCTGAGTCTAATTGTTGATGATGATGATTCTCAGAGTCCCTATCCGCCACCTCTCAGATCTCAATCTGTGTAAAGTAGGCTCTGTGATGTTGTGGGGCTGAGTGTGTCTAGGGTAATGTATTTAATATAAGGACGAAATAAAATGTAAACAAAACTGTAACTCAATAACATTAAAGTGAGTAAGACTTGTGTTAAAGTTTAGGTAATTATCTTACAATTTAATTTCCCTGTACCTCAATTTTCTGGGACAGGGATTGTCAAACTCAATAAATTTGTTTATATACACTATTGAAAATAAATAACTGGAACTCTGTCCAAGTATCTTGTTTCTAGTAATAAAGATCACTATAAGAACTCCACCCACTGATCTATCTGCTTGTACGTATCACTGTTCATAGGTTGGACAAATTGTCTTCTTCATCATCTCACGGTGAGTTTAATATTTATTATTTTTATTGTTGTGGTGGAATATTTGATGTTACACTCTCAGTGCCGGTATAACGGACTTAACTTAGAAAATGGTGACAACTGTTGGCCCTTTGGTTCTCATGTGCATTCAACTGGCTTTAGAGCTGAAGAACTGGGGTAGCTGCGGCAACAAGGCTGAGCGTTCCTCCCAAAGTTTCTTCCCTCACCCGGTTTCCTGCCACCAATAAGTATGCTGGTATAGGACCTGTAATGAGAGGAAAATGCCCTCTCCATATAGATCTCATCTAATATTAAATTCCTCACACAAACACGGTGACAACTCACCCTGATCAGCTGTGTGTGCTGATCATTGCACTAATCTGTATCTTCCATAGTTTAACACCACTGCTATGTAAACATTCTTCTACAGTGATAGTACAAAGCTCTTGTTTCCTCCTCCAAGAAGTCTCTTCCATACAATAGATAGGGGTGTACAATACATAGCTTGTGATCCCTTAATATCTTTTACAACCTCCTATTCAGGGCTTTTCGTTTATACAATAGATAGGGTGTGCTTACTCTAGCACTGAAACCTGTGGATAAATTCTTTCTAACATTCTCTACATGATTTTACAAAATATTTAAACATTTATGGCACTGCAAAAGCCAATATCCCTTCTGGGTTACTGCATTGGCATGCGCAAAATTTGTAAGCCACTAGCAAATATTTTATGCCTTTCTTTCACTCCGAAAGACTGCATTCCTATTTTGGCTATCGTAACACAAATTGTGGCCTGCATGTTAATTAAATCAATGCAAATATTTATTGTGCCTTACCCTCAAACAAGAATATCACATATCATAAGCTTGACTTTGGCAGTTAATGGGTTCTACCACTGCCTTACGTGTCCAGACGGTGAAAGCTTTGGTCACACAGGCTCTCCCTCTGATGTCAGCTTTAGATAGTTTTAATTTCAAATGGCAGTTTTTGCCAACGAAATGTTAATTTTATTGCCCCAAGCTACTCTACGCCTTGACCAGTCAGAACGCGTGTCAAGAAATTTCTAACATTCTCACGCAACCAAATTGAGCTGTTGATAAGTGTGTTTGTTCGTCTGTCTCAATTTTTATTTATACCATATCTTTGTTATTAATGGGTCGATTTTTAATATTAAAAGTGATTATTAAAAGGACAACTGTCCTCTATCTTCCTATATAGGTTTCCTTTACCCATTTATCCTCGTTTTCATCTCGGGAATTTTTACCTAATTTATAGTGCTCTGTTCACTGAACTAAAATATTAATAAAATAATTGTCTAAGGCCAGATAATTTATTATAAGGGAACATTTTATGATATATATTAACCAATATTAGCGCTACCCTTCAAGACATCATTGTTACTTATAAAGACAGAAATTATCTAAGTTTCTTTTCAAACGCCCAAGTTAGGTTTGATTTCCATTGTAATCCCCCTTCTCTCTCCCCTATAAAACGAGGCAAAAAGTTGGTTCGCTGCCAAGCTTTACGGCTTTCGTCATAAATATTGGGAAGGGTCGAGCGTGTGCATGTGTGTGTGGGGGTGGTATTTTTACGCTTGGCGTTAGAAAATTCAAACTCTTTAGTTTAAATATTAGCGGTTTGATGTGACGATGGCCTTGAAACCAAGGCCAAACATGGAATTTATTTATAGATTTTTAACTGTAATAGTGGAAAATTCGAATTATTTTGTCCAATTCTTAGCGGTAAGTTTGACCTTGCCCTTGGCAATTTTTCAAATATAGTAGGAGTGGTTTATATGTTATGAATTTACGTTACTAGATTTTCAAGCGGGGAAATTTGAGTGCGTTGTGACACAGATTCACTTCATCACAACTTGTTAAGGCTTCTTGTCAAACAGTTTGTGCTAATTTGATGATTACTGTAACAGAGAACTATTCATAAACTTCTTTAATTCAAATTAAATGACTATAGGAGGAAGCATCTCGCAGCATAAAAGAATACAACAATATCACTAGACCACAGAATGGAAAATCAGATTTATTACATTTGCAGAAAGAAGAAATTCAGATCATCATTGCAGAATGTAAATGTATGCAGAGGAGTAGATGTGCATCAGATTACCATGTTCTGTAAACTAAAATGAAGATACAATTCATAAGATATAAAAAAACACATAGCTTAAGATGATAGTTTAATGTGGGATATCTCAGAAATCAAGTGACAAAATACATATTTACAGTTACAATATCCAAAACATATCAAGGACTCCAACAGCTAAATGAAGTAGCTAATACAGAAAACCACTGGCAATAGATATATACTATATGGAATGAGACATGCAGAAGTACTTGGGGAAAAGAAAATGCCATCACAACACATGGATAACAAGAGAAACCATAAGCAACATAAAGGGCAGAACAAAAATCAAGAAAACAAAATTAAACAAGCAAAATCAGAAGTTCCAAAGCTCAGCCTCATGAAATATATGTTCACATCTCTTTGTCGTGAACAAAGAGATAAGAGAAAACATTTAAAAAAGGCACAACAAAATATACTTATGAGTTGGCAAGAGAGGTAGAGGAAGCTGCAGGCAAAGGAAACCTGAGACATTTGAACAGCAGCACAATAGAGCTAATATGAAAATACAAACAAACAAATGGTCTCATCAAAGACAAAACAAACAAATGGCCTCATCAAAGACAAGAATGGAAAAATTACTTAGAAAATAACAGAACAAATGTAAGAGATAGACAGAACATTTTGGGGGACTTATAAATATACTAGTTTCACAAAATAACACTGATATCCAGCTAGCAGACTCAGAGCGACTGTAAAAGACCAAATAAGTAAGAATTAGAGAAAAATATAAATCTTCTAAAAGATGGAAAAGCTGCTGGATAAGATGGCATTCCAGTAGAGGCATCAAAGTAGATATTGACACATCTACAGTGATATTATTCAAATTATATGGTAACATCTGGGACTGAACAAACAAAAGAATGAAATCATTATTTCATCAGGGTAAAGAAATAGGTATGACTGCACTGCAATAATACAATTCTAAATATATTTTCAAATTAAAACAGTCTTAACTGAAACAGTAAATAGTTAATATTAACACTCGATTACTGCTTGTAATACACACACTCATACAGAGAGAGAGAGAGAGGGAGAGAGAGAGAGAGAGAGAGAGAGAGAGAGAGAGAGAGAGAGAGAGAGAGAGAAAGGGACAGGAAGCAATTACATATTTAAGATAGAATGAAAAAGAAAGAGAGAGAGAGAGAGGAGAAAAATTAATGACCTACTTAAAATTAAAGGTATAACATTTCAATTGTCAAATGCTTTGAAAAGGATGATTACCAACGTTCCATTTATTTCATGTTTTTTTTACAGTTGATATTAGAGTGCCATATCTTAGTCTTCCTCGTTGTTCACTCTCAAATAACCACATCTAGATCTCTTATAAATCTGGCAGTCCATCTCAAGCTTCTCTCATCACCATATAGTTTCTTACTCAACTGAGTTGGATAAGGCTATGCTGCCACCCTGCTTCTCTTGAAGAGCCGACAGTTTTAGAGTATGTGTTCTACTGTTTGTCTTCTCCACATTTTCTGTCTGTCCGATTTTTAATTTGTTGTACAGATGGTATTTAAATCTGCAATGGCTGGTTCTTAGTCTGAAAATTATCACTTGATCTCTGCTTGCTAAGATAAAGTATTGTTCTGCTTTATTGGAGCTTGCGTGTTCCTTATGCCATTTTTCTCTATAGTTACTTCTGAGTGTGATATTTCAGTAGTCTTAATCAACAAAGAAGCACAAATTTGACAATAGAAGGATATCTTTCCTGTATGTACACTACTGTGTGCTCTTAAGGTCTTATGATGAAAATATAGTATGCCAAAAATGTCAGGTTTCTCTCTCATATGTGTTCTTTGGAAGATTTAACCTATTTACCGGCATATAAGACTCACTTTTTCCCCTTAAAAATGTGTCTCAAAATCAAGGTGTTTTATCAATTGAAAGCTGAAATTTCAGGTAGAATTTTGATCGGCCAAAGTCCGCTAGTCTTTGATTATGTGTGTACTCTGCCCAATTCTTGCCTGTTAACGTACAGTGATTGCAAGTGAACCCATTCCCACAAGCTTATCTAGCACTGAAGAAGATTTTTGGGGTTTTGAGAATGAAGATTAAAACCTTTTAATGTAACTCTACATTTTTTTTCTTGATAGATTTTTGTTTACACACCAATTCCCTGAAAATTATTTCAATTTTTCTTTTTCAATAAATGTATGATGAGATGCATTAAAATTATATTTCCCCCCAAAAAATGTCCATGGTAAAAGGGGTCTTACAGGCCAGCAAATAGGGTACTTTAATAGCAATATGCACCACAAACATCACACATAGATGGTTTCTCTTTGGTGTGAATATGAGTGTTTTTAGCTTCTGGTTCTGAGCTAAACCAAAAAAAAAAAAAAAAAAAAAAAAACACACACACATACAAGTGCACCATTTTTTTGCCTATGTGTATTCTTCTGTGAGCACTTATTTAACCATGCAGATAAATATTACACTACCAAGTCCATGTCTAAAGGACAGTCATAAAATGGCCATGCTCTCCATTTCATCATGTTCTTCTTCTTCTTCTTCTTTGATCCATAACCGCCAACCGTCAAAGCAGTCAGCGGCCATCACGCCTGGTGGCGTCTTGTAGGGCAGCAACAAATTGATTCCACCTTGCTCGGTCGGCGGCCATCCTTCGTACAGTGCCCCAACTGTGGTTCAGTCTTTGCATCTCAGCTTCCACAGTTCTCCGCCAAGTTGTTTTTGGTCGGCCTCTCTTTCGCTTTCCCTCGGGGGTCCATAGCATAGCTGTTCTTGTGATGGTATCAGGGTCCCTTCTGAGGACATGGCCAACCCAACTCCAGCGTCTGCCAGCTATGATGGTGTGCATGTCCTCCTGGTTACTCCGAATAAGTAGTTCTTGGTTGCTGATGGTGTTTGGCCAAAAGATTCGGATAATTTTCCTTAGGCAGATTGTGTGGAAGGAGGACAGTTTCGACATTTCCTTCTCTGTTACTCTCCAACATTCCGCACCATAAAGAAGCACAGAAAGTACACAGCTCTCATACAGTCTTAATTTAGTGTTTGTGCTGTACTGGGAAGACTTCCAAATGTTGTTGAGACTAGCAAATGCTGTTCTCGCTTTATTCATTCTGTTGTTAATGTCCTTGCTTGTTCCGCCGTCAGGTGTTACTATGCTTCCTAGGTAAGTAAATGTGTCTGTCTGTTCTAACTTCTGGTTCCTTACTGTTATTGGCTCAGGATTGCCCACATTTAGTGTCATGACCTCTGTCTTCTTCAAATTGATGTTCAGGCCAACCTGCTGGCCATACTTATTCAGTCTATCGGTTTTGTCTTGAATGTGTTGGTGTGAATGCGCGAGTAGTGCAATGTCATCTGCATATTCCAAATCTTCCAGTGTAGAAAAAGTTGTCCATCTAATTCCTCTTGGACTGCCCTCTGTTGTCTGGCGCATCACCCAATCTATGACTGTCAAAAAATAATGTTGTTGATAAGGGGCATCCCTGTCGACCTCCTGTTTTCACTTCGAAAGTTACATTACTCGATCCAACACTGCACGTAAAGTTAGAATAGAGGCTTTTTATAATGGAAACAATGCGGCTGGGAATTCCATAAGCCCTCAGAATTTTCCATAGGCTGTCCCTGTGTATGCTGTCGAAAGCCTTTTCAAAATCAACAAAGTTAATGTACAGCTGTCTCTGCCATTCTGAGCACTGCTCTATAATGTTCCTGAGGGTAAATATATGATCTGCACATCTTATGTCATCATGTTCTACCTGTCTTTTTTTTTTTTTCTATCTTGTGCCTTTCATTTATTCTTTATACCCGTATTTTCTCTCACTATTTGAATGCATGACTCAGGTTTTATGTTGCCATTTCGCATTATCTTTCCTGAGACGAGATAACATAAACAACCCTGCTGGGAGCAGACATATGGGTCTGCTTTGCCTGTGTTTGAACAAACACTAGTGTGGATTTTTCTGGCGTGCCAAGCTGGGTCAGACGTACTTATCATGTTGACAATCTGGAGATAAATTGCAAAAGTACCTTGGGTGTGGCAGGATATTAGGTCACATTACCGTGAGTGGACTCATGCTTGCTAGCATTTATAATAACAAATCAAACTGAAGGGTCTGTTATGAATTACCGACATGAGTCATCTAAAAAGTGATAGTGTCAATACCTTATATGGGAGAAGTTTGAAATTGTTGGTTGTCATCAGAGAAGGAAGGGGAGAGAAGATATATACAAAAGTCACTTGTTTAAAAATGCTTGGTCTAGCCACAATATATTAAACTGAACTATGTTTGATTGGGGACTTTCACCACGTAGAAAGGTTGGAGAACATGGGCGAAAAGTCCCATATATTGTAGCACAAGTTTAGAATTTGGCACTGTGTTCCACTGAGTCAAGATGACACTTTCAAAATGCCAGGACAGAAAAATTTCAATAAAGAGGACTGGAGAAAGTATTGAGGATCTTTTGAAAGTAACCAGCAAGGAAAACTCGACTTTATAATAGTCGAAACCAAAATGTCTTGAGAACCTATAAACAGGATAATAGTGGGATTATAATTAAAGTAATACTCAACTGCGTGTAAGACGGCCTCAAAACCTATGGCCCGACATTATTCAGAAGTGCCAGACATAGGTAAATTAACTTGATTATACGGGGTTTTTGTGGTCGAGTATCTTTTCTTTATTGGCAGGTAATAAAAGTCTTAATATCAGGCAAACGTTCATAAGCACGACGTTTTAACATCACAAATCACCAGGATGAAAACTTCAACGATCACAGGCACATCTACTGTTACCATTGATAACAACTGATGCGTAGACGACATGTAGCATTAAAAGTCACCACAGAAAATACAGGAACTGTGTTGAAATAAATCCAGGAACACGTTTTGAGACCTGTTTATTGGTGTTAAGTCTTTGCTCATTTCTGACATCTTCTTGTTACAACAGCGTTTGACAATAGCATAGAAATAAGTCAATAACTTCTCAAAATGGAGAACTGTCATGTCTTCGTGCTTAATAAATGGGTACAGCAGGTTTTAAAGAGGAATTAAGCTGTTACAGTTTCTCTTTCCTGCAGATCTTAATGTTTTCTCCCTTTTGACTTAGAGAATGTGTGGTACCACGGTGTCTACGACTAGTCAACTAAAAAAAGGTTCGTTAGCTATTGCAATGTTCTTGTAAATGTTCTGTTTAAAACAGACACTAGTTATCAAATTAACT
Organism: Oreohelix idahoensis; assembly: GCA_024509875.1. NCBI lineage: Eukaryota > Metazoa > Mollusca > Gastropoda > Stylommatophora > Oreohelicidae > Oreohelix > Oreohelix idahoensis. Next base: position 38,506 of record JAMPIV010007017.1, read on the forward strand.
CTCCTAGGAAATAAAGACGGGCGCAGATGACTTAGAGCTGAATGGTGAAGAGTTGTTATCTATTGAGAAGTTCTTTATTTGTTCCATTTCTAACTAACAATTTCAGCAGTTCTTATGGTCTAAAAGATGTTTCTACGTCTATCAACTCTTATCTGCTCTAGTCGACAATTGCCCTCTAACTGAATGCTCTAACCTGATCAACCTACTGCATTATTTTTTCATTGTGCTAACGATTGTCTTGCGATTCTACCTGACGACAGACATTGAATCCGGTTGACTTTTTATCCAAGTGCATTCTGCTTATGATTTAACTTTCATTAATAAAAGGGTTCTCAGTTTTATTTGCACTAGTAACTACTAACTTACTGAAGACTTTTTCCCCTTATATTTTTAGAACCACTGCTGACATTATACTGTTGCAATCACGGAGTTCGACCTGATCATTAATTTCTTTTGACATACTGCGCATTTCAATAATCTACCTGTACTGTCCTAACCTCATCATCTATTTTTATTTAACATAACCACTAACAAATACAGATAATTGTCAGTCTATGTCATCTATTTCATTTTCATCAGTATTATTAAACATCAATAAAGTCGCTCGTACTCTGCACGTGGCGACATTATCACAGCCTTCGTTACTATAATTCTGACGCTAACGACGATGGCGATGTATTTTGATGGCATCGAAGAACTCATCCCACTGTTCTGTATTTCCACCCAAAAAAGTCAAGTAGCCTACACCTCTTTTCACCGTTTTGCTCAGGGAAAAAACAAAACAAAAAGAAAATAGAAAATCATATTTACAGCTTATAAACGCATAGTAACATGCACAAACACCACGATCACGCTAATATAATAATAAAAAATTCGTTAATTCATTAAAAAAAAAAGAAGAAATACAGTAATAACATAAGACAATCGCACACATACCCCCGCGTAATTGACTTTGCTACTAAACAATAGACATCTAGGCAAATTAGGCTAAACATAACCATATGGGCCATGATGCTTCATTTCAAACATCAAATTATGAACACAATATCAAATAATTAGCTTTTTTTTAAATTTTAAATTGCGTCGAGGGGTAGTCGTAAGCGTTGCTGATAACAGATATCGATAAATATGCTGCTTGTCTCGCCGAGAGCCCAAAATGTTTGAGAGAATTCAAACTTACTGGCAAAATCATAAGGTATAAAAGGATTTGATTGGTTGCTGTAAGAGATCTCATTATAAAAATGAACGCCAAGAAATCTCGGGATTTAAAAAAAAAAATTATTTCAAATAACGTATTATTGGCGATATTTTTGTCTGGACAACCCATACAACGACTTTGTATGGGACTGGGAGTACGCAGCTAAAAGTGTCAATTTCCCGTACGTTGTACAGGGATCCCATACAGGTTGACAGTCATACAATTTGTTTGATAAATTCAGCGTTGTGCTTGATTTCTGACGTATTCCATGAAGACTCCCTAAAATAGAAGCACCTTCCTTCTATTTACAACTCTGCCAAGATTAATCTTAAGCGAACTTAGATACCTTTATAGACCCTCAGTTTATACTCTAATTTTAGGTCATTGTTGGGCTGAATAGTTTTGGTTTCCAGATGTCGCCCAAATCACGTTAGAAAACTAACCCTAAATGTGTCTCAAAAGTTGCCTAAAAATAGCCTAAAGTCACCCAGAGAAAAACTTTCAAAATATTTCAATTTTCGTGTTTTCGGATAAAAGGTTATGGACCTGTATAAAGATAAGATACACTCCTTTTCAGAGTTTTTGTCGTCTGTCCTAACTAATTTCAAGTCAAGCTGAGTCATTAATAAAAACTTTGGCAATTTCCTATTACTCGTACTTTTTTGCTCCGCAGTGAATATGTGTAGTTATGTGTTCTTTCGTAGCAGTTAAGGTTAGGGTTAGGATTGGGGTTTGGGTTAGTGTTAACCCTAATCCTAACAATATTACTAACCCTAAACCTAACCCTAACTGCTACGAAACAACACATAACTAGACATATTCACTGCGGAGCAAAAAAACACGAGTAATAGGAAATTACCTAAAGTTTTGAGTAGAGTTATTGTGGTGACTTCAGGGGCGGAGTGTTAGTGCATTTTAAGTCAATGTAGAAAAAAATATTAAAATATGGATTAGCGTATTTTCTGATAATTAATAATCTCCTGAATCTAAATACTTCAATGTCATTGGTCAGACAACATTCTATGTATATGTATTATGACTTTGAACATTAAAATTTGTTAAGAAATTGTACTTTTCTCATAAAGAAAACTGTGAATTTCTCAGAACATTGTTTTATGCTACTAATTTTTCTGACAACTTTTTTATTCATCAGTAAATATGATATATGGCACAGATACTTACCATTGCATGTTAAAACTTTTGTCAGATCTAATATTTGATATAGTATCAACATTTTGATTTACCGGTACTCCAAATAATACTGTACAGTTTTGAAAAATTGAATTACCATTTTTAGATACTAGCTTTAAATGTTCCGTAACTCAGAATCTACTAAAGTTATCAAAAATCTAATCTGAAAATTGTTTTATGACAAAATGGTGAGTTTTAGTTTCACCTTTTGAGCTCATAACTTAAAAAAATAAAAAAGTCTTATTGAACTGAAAAATAGGATTAAAATCCATTGTGTTCACCATTTTCTTGGCAGCCAATATTATTATACCATCAAATGCTCTGGTATGCACACAATTACTGTTGTAAATTAACTTTGTGCATGTTTATTAAAAATCTGCAATTCTTTGTGTAATCTGGTATTTCACTGTAGCTCCTCCCATTATGTCTGGTTTGAGTTTGAATCAACTGATTACGGTCGATAACACTTACAACACATTTGTAAGGCTTTACATAAATAGGTTTTTTTTATGTGCTTCGGGCTGTTAGCATTAGGAAAAGCTGCATAACAAATATCACATTTGCTGGTGTCATGACATGTGTAAATGATGAAGTGGTTGTGAAGGTAGTACTTATACAGAAGATGGGGGTGTGCTTTAAGCACTGGTACACAAAAATAAGATGTCACTGGCAGCAGGAAAATTCTCTGGTAACTTCAGAGCAGAGGTCGTTGTCGCAGAGAGATTTATGATTAATAAATGTCTATATCTTTTCTTATCATAGTTGCGATTATTTTTTCCCCTTTGATCAAAATTTCTATTTGATTGGTTTAATTGTTTCCAAGAAAAGTTATTATTGGTTCGGTGACCTCTATTGTAGTAACCTTTTCTAAAGTTCCTATAATTATTAGGACCAAAATATTGAGGATTATTAGATTGTCTCCAGTTTCCTGGAGAAGAATCATTACGTGATGGACCCCCTTGGTTCTGTCCAAAATCACGATTATTCCTTTTATCAAAATTGCGCTGAGGTCTTTGAAATTTTCGACGAAAATTAGGACCATATGGTGTTGCTAAAGCAACGGGTAAACCTTCTTCGACTTTAGAGTTGCTAACTGTTTCATTAGGATGTGCTGTAACATATTGACGACAGTATTGTTCCATATCTTTTATGTTTGCAGGTTTTCGCTCATGTAAAAAGGAAAGTTTTTACTAACTGATGACATGACTTTGTCACGAAGCAGTAAGTCAACAATGGCCTCGTATGTTTTTTTCAGTCTTTGATAATTCCACCCATCGTGTAAAAGTCAGGCGAATCTCTGATATGAAGTCTGAGAAGTCTTTCCCTGTCTCTGGTAATAGAGACTTAAAGCGCAGGCGATAACCTTCTTCATCCAATTGGTATTTTTTATCAGGGCCGCTCTGACAACATCATAGTTCTTTCTATCAGCCTCTTCTACTGACATCATAACCTTTTGAGCATCACCTGTGAGTAACCTACCAAGTTGATCACAATATTGTGACTTGTCTATCTTATGTGGTCGGCGTCTGTGGCCAAATGGATATGAACGCAGTTTCATAATCCAGATATTCTTCTTCTCTTCTTTGATCCTTAGCCGCCGACCCTCAAAGCAGTCAGTGGCCATCACGAATAGTAGCGTCTTGTAAATCCAGATATACCAGGTTCGAAACCTGCTGCTGGCGGTTTGGTAGCAGATCGCTTTGTGTGGATTATTAACAATGGTATTAGCGCCGTACCATTCAGAAAGCAATGGCAAACTACTGAATGAAAAAACTGCCTAGAAAAATCAGAAACAGCCAATAAAAGCTGGGGTTGATTGCCACGTCCTGTAAAGGATAAGCAACTAACTATCTTATGTGAGTCGCACGCCAATTGAAATCTATCTAAATAGAATGCAATATCGTCACGGAGAGTTATGATCATTTAATTACCTACATCCTCTTCTTCTTCTTTCACCCGTATCCTCTATTTTACTATCATTTTATCTTTTTTTTCCTGTGTTTTTCGCATTCGTACGTTTGCGACTATACACATTACTATTTTCCCATCCATTCGTTTGCGAAAAATATTTTCTTCGCATTCTTACGTGTACCTGTTTCAATTCTCTAAATTGAGAACGCAGTTATGACGTAACGAGTCAGTCCCTCACCAGACGATTTGGCATACTCCTTATGGACGATGTCATCAAGGCATGTAAGGAGAGAACAAGAAAGTATTCAGTGGGGTACTGGAAGATGAGACAGGTCTATATTTCGGAGCTGGCATTTGCTGATGATGTTGCCCTGATTGCTAAATCAGAGGCACATCTCCAATCCAACCTGCAAGTCTGGAAGGAAGAGCTGGAGAAGAGAGGGATGGTCATAAGCAGCTCTAAAACAAAATCCATGGTGATATCACGAGAAGAAAGAAAACATCAGATTAAGTTGGGAGAACAGGTCCTGGAGCAGGTCGACCACTTTAAATATCTCGGAGCTATTATAGACCGAAAGGGAGGCATCAAAGAAGAGTTGGCCATTCGAAAAGCAGCGGCTGGGAGACTTTTTCAGGCCATAAATCGTGGATTCCTCAGCAAGAAAGAGGTTGGTAAGAAAACGAAGATGGCTGTATACCGCTCCACCTATGTCACAGTCTTGACATATGGATGCGAGTCGTGGGCAATGACTACAACCCACAAAAGCCAGATCCAAACCTCAGAAATGAGGTATCTGAGGAAAGTGGTTGAAGTAACAAGAAGAGACATGGTCCGCAACCAGACGATCCGTCAAGGCCTAAAATCCCATTCGCTGCAGACCCAAATAGAACAGTCCCAACTAAGATGGTTTGGCCATGTCTGCAGAATGGGAGAAGATCGGCTACCACGACAAGCATGGGAAACAAAGAGCCAGGGATCCAGACCTCCAGGACGACCCAGAGTCCGCTGGGAGGACAACATTAGACAATCTTTGAAGTACCGAGGACTAGAATGGAACCAGGCCAGGAAGAAGACAGCTGATAGAATAGTCTGGCGCTCTCTCTTCCAAACCTCTACACCTCACGGTAGAAGGGGAACGACTAAGTAAGTAAGTAAGAGAACGCAGTTATGACGTAACGAGTCAGTCCCTCACCAGACGATTTGGCATGAGAATGCATTCGGTAAATCACTGCAGATTGACGAAATAACTGTGAATATGTTGGCTATCCCAGACATAAGGCCGACATTCGTCTGCATTCTCACTTGTCAAAACGTAGTTCTCGGTGAGCGCTCAGGAAAGGCGCGATAAATGACGTCTCTTTGGCGCAGTTTCATACATTTGTCTGGAAATCCCACCTGACATGACCCTCATGGTGGGCCATGGTCAGCGTGAAGTGTGAAAACTGCCGGGGCATTGGAGACAAGCCGTCTGAGACTCAAAACTGACACGCGCACTCTCGGTCAGTAAGGGGCAGTTACGGCATGCGTTTAGGTGTTAAACGTAATCGTTAAAGCCGGAAAGGGGAGAGCATTTCGTTTTCCGAAATAAACGTTCACCTCTTTGTCTGTTTGATAGATATAACCAGAACGTTAAACTTTATTTTCATTCAGTTCTCTAAATTCGCAGTAGACAGGTTGCTCGGAATAGGATAAGCTGTTAGCGAAGTTTCTCAGTTTGTTTCGTCAATTTGTCGAACTTCTAGACTTCCATAAATATTCAGCATATAATTCTTAAATTGTGCGACTACCTGTAGTTCTGTGTGAGGTAAAATATATTATATCTAGTATTTTGTGAAGTGATAAAGTGATAATCGCTTATTTCATATTTCACTAGTTTCTTGTGTGCAGAGTGAATATTTATAAGTCGGTTATATTCTCTAGCTGATAAGTTACAGTGGAAAGCAGTATAAAATTATAATTTCTAGCTTAAACAACAATGTAGCTATAATGAATTTAATTTTACTGCTAAATAATCAGACGTGAACATTATTTTCTAAACTAACTTATAAATGCTAGAAGCCTCATGAGTGTTGACGGAATACGCACGTATTCATGAGGATTGATGATTTTTTAAATATAACTTACTTCACGGGACACGTTAAATGATAAGTCAAGCGGTACGCTTGCAGTTTAAAAATGTAAGTTATATTGAGTAAATATATGTAAAATATTTCATATGTATTTTTCTTTATTCAGTGAATACTGTGGTACCCAAACGTTGCCAGCGTTCTAGTACATGAACATTCTCTGTGAAGTAATTAAGCACTTTCATTACATGAACGGTAACAGTTAAATGAAGTACAAGGCCTATCGCGCCAGAATTATTTCTTCCAGAATAACACTTAGGTACAGTTCAGCCCGTTGCGGCAAGCAAAATATCAGTACATCCCGACAGAGTTTTGAACTAGTAGTGTGGTGACCAAATATAGTCATTTACTGAGATAAGGCACCCGACCTGACATTCCTCATTTCTAGAAACCTACGCTAGTGACACTGTGCTCTGCTAACTTTCGTGCCTGGACAAATTTTATGTGACTTAATCAGACATCCGAAAATTAAGAACACCCAAGGAATCGTTCCCTGAGACAGAGAGTTCCGTACGTCTTTTGGAACTGGGGATTTCTTGGTCGAGACTGCATTTACGGGTCTGTGTGAAGGTCCTAGAATTTATTATGTTCCCAGAGGCAGCGAGCAAAGCTGTAAGTATAAATGTGCGCACATGGCCATGGCTGAATGAATAAGAGTGTACGCAGGTCTGAGTGTTATTTTACCGTTGTATTTCGGCACCTATTTGCTGTCATAACTTTCTTCATGCAAGTTTTTTTTTTTTGCTAACAATATTTTCCCTTAAACTAGATTATAGTATCAGGTCTGGTCTTACCTCCAACGGGGAAAACTCTTAGACTCAATCATATGTATCTGGGACTCTTTGGGCTATCATCTTTCTCCTAACGGGACTGTGGGCTAACCATCGAGGGAAGATCTTAGCTGTGGGTCTATCAGTTCTTGTAGCATTCCTTGACTTGTTTATGACTTTGTGTATATGCCTTTTTTTGATGAAATTTTACATGTTGTGACGTAAGTTTACAATGATAAATAAACTTAACACTAAATTAATCAGCATGTTGGTCAGCTCGTTCTAAATATTTATATAATCATTTGTTATAGTTTCCCACGTCTGTGTGTCTACCTGTCGTCACTTGAATGTGCGTGCATGTGATTGGATATATATATATATATATATATATATATATATATATATATATATATATATATATATATATATATATATATATATATATATATACATATTTAATGTATATGTGTTAGACTGTCTGACTTCTTTAGATCTGTCGTAGAAGATAGGTGAGAGAGAGAGAGAGAAGATTTCCCGCTCTCAGAGACAGCCTCTATCACTATTCTACCACCTCACTGGTCGAAATCTATTTTTTTATTTCTATCTTACACTGTGACTATCACTCATTCCAACCTATTCAGAAGGGACCAACCCAAGTCTTAATTCTCCTATCAAAAATCTGCGACAAATGGGGTCTCGTCTATCGGGATTTTGAACTTTGAATAGGAATACGAGACGACAAATGTGGTCTCGTCCGAAGGATTTTTGAACTTAGAATAGGAAGACGTATACGACAAATGTGGGCTCTTTTCCGGTTTTTGAACTTAGAATAGGAAGACGAGACGACAAATATCAGCTCGTCTGTAAGATTCTGTATTCTGATATAGAGTATGAGTGTATAACATTCACAAGGGATCTGAAGAAGTAGGTGTTTGAGCAAAGCTAAGGAGTGCGTTTCAGACTAATCATCTAGATTAATTGCCTCCCTTACCCTAACTATCTTCAGGGGTGAACTTATAGTGGATTTAAAAATTAAGGGATTGTTTTTTTTCTCCTTAAAATTTTTTTGCAATAATTACTTTGTTTCCACTGTAGCAACATATTTTTCTGTAGTAAATCTTAACTACCATTTATTTGGCGAAGTCGTTTGCATTAGGTGCTTAATTGCCGATTAATAGCAGCGATAGTTAGACACTACATTTTTTGGAGGCGGTATCCCAATTTATAAGTATATCATCTTTTTTAATTTTGGTATTTTCTCGTAAGTGGTAGGAACCAGTGCATCCTTTTTCCCTATTTCTTTCTGGACTAAGTCTCAGCCACTGACTTATTATGGCAGAAAGGGCAAAGCTTAGACAACTCCTCAGGGACTAAGCGAGAAAAGAAGGTTTGGACGGAGAGGAAGCGAAAGCTTTCGTCAGGGACGAACTTGAGAGATATGACGCGGAGAGGAAAGAAGAAGAATTAAGGAGGAAAGAAGAAGCAGCGGAGAGGAAAGAAGCGGAAGACCGTCTATTACAGCAGAAGAAGATGGATGAGGAAATGGAAATCCGCAGGATGCAGCATGAGGAAAGAGAGAAAGAGAGACAGCATGAGTTAGCTCTTAAAACTCTAGAATTCCAAAGTCGTTGTGCTGCCTCTACCTCCAGCAATGGAGAGACTTCTCCTGATTCTTCCTTAACTGATCCTTCTAACACTCACTCTTCAACTCAACGCTATGTCTTTCACTCTTGAGTCTTTCCCTTGTCCTAATGAGAAGATTGACACATGGTTAGAAAAATTTGAGAAAATTGCAACTCTGTACGGTTTAGAGAGGTCGCGTTGGTGTATGAAACTTTCCCAGGCCCTTAAAGGTTCTGCTTACGATGTTTATTCTAAACTGGAAAGTGGCCAACAAGACAACTATGACTTGTTGAAGAAAGCTTTGCTTGAGCGCTTTGAAATGAATGCGCGAAAGTTTCTGCAACTGTTTCGCAACAGCAGGAAAGAGAGCTCTGAAACTTTTCAACAGTTCTCGTCTCGTGTGAAGGGATATCTAACAAAGTGCCTTGAGCTTTCACAGCTCCCCTCTACCTATGAAGGTCGGGAGGAATTTGTTTTAACCGAACAAATAAAGAACACTTTGTCTGCTGATACCCGGAGATTTCTAGCTGAGCAGGGGGCAGAAAAGCTTGAAGACATCTTAGAAAAGTCTGAGCGTTATCACAATGCGCTGGTTGAACTACCGGCCTCAAAACGTAAACCGACAGAAGAGCATTTTCGGAAAAAAAATCTAGACGAATCTTCTCAGGCTTCTCATGTTTCTAACCAAAATAACCACAGAGAAACTGGACCTCAAAACCCCCCTCCTGAAAAATCCAAGTTCTACAAAAACAAGTACCCCAACCACAGTAAGCAGTCTGATCAACCCGACCGCCCTTCATGGCAGCGTAGCCAGAAAAGACAAGGTGGCAAAGGGAGAACCCCTGCGCACGGGACAGACGATCAGAGTGAGCACACCGAGCCTAAACGCATCGGATGCTTACTAACAGTCTCGCAAGGCGGAATTATTGACAGTGATTCCCAACCTGTAGAGGGAGACAGACCCTCTACGCGAGGTACTGTTACATTGAACGGTTCTCAAACTTCTTGTTTATTTGACACGGGGCTTTCTTATAATTGCATTGTTGCCAGAAACCTGGTCAAACCCGGTCAAGAGACAGCAGAGACCGTCCAATTTTGTGGAGTTCGTAAGAGTGATGCACCTACAGCGCTTCCCATTGCATTGGTGGAGATCCACTCTGATTTTATCAGAGGTGTGATCAAAGCGGCTGTTATGAATGATCCTATCTACCCAGTCATACTTGGCGGGAGATACGTGTGTATTGGGAAACCGGAAGAGCCGATTGTGGCAGTAGTAACTACAAGAGGGCAAACCAAGAAGGAACGGCAGCCTGCGCCTAATTTGTTACCCACGGAACTTAAAGAAGCGCAATACAAGGACCCTACTTTGGCACTCTGCTTCAGGAAACTGCCCATGGCTAAGGAACCCAGACAGCACGGGGACATTTTTTCTCAGGATGGGGTACTTTATCGCAGAACGGGCAAGCCTGACCAAGGTTACAACCAGCTCCTAGTACCGAAACAGTACAGAAGCCAAATCCTAGAAATGGGGCACTCTCTTCCCTTTAGCGGACATATGGGACAGAACGCCACAAACCAACGGATAACCACTCATTATTGGTGGCCAGGAGTAAATACTGATATTATCAGATATGTCAAATCCTGTGCCCAGTGCCAAAGTGTGCCACCCAAGCAACGGGCACCCCCAGTCTCTTTGGGTGAAATGCCAATAGTGGGAACACCATTCGAACGGGTTGTGATCGACATTTTAGGACCCTTAGAAAGGACTAAAAGAAGGAACAGGTTTATCCTGACCTTAGTCGATACATGCACTTTATGGGCAGAAGCTATCCCGCTAACATGCGCAGATGCCAAGCATGTCGCAGAAGCCCTCGTGCAGATTTTCACTCGGTTGGGATTCCCTCAACAAGTGTTGACGGATAACGGATCTCCATACCGAAACCTGTTGATGGATGAGATCGTGAAGATCTTGAGGACCCAACACATCTACACAAAGCCTTATACTCCGGCCGGAAATGGGCTCGTGGAACGTGTTAATGGAAACCTCAACATGATGTTAAGTAAACTGGCACAAGTGAAACCTGAAGATTGGGATCTTTGTATTCCTGCAGCTTTATTTGGCTACAGAGAATCTCCTCATACTTCCACAGGATTTCCGCCAGCTACGCTTTTATTCGGCAGACCCATTAAGGGCCCGCTGGAAGCCTTACTTTGGTCGCTGACAGACCAGAAGGCTGATGAGACAGTTGTCCCAGCAAGTAAATACGTATCGGATTTAAAAGATAGGTTGAAACTAGGATGGGACCTAGCAACGACCAACTTTAAGCGAGCACGCACAAAGCACGCTAACCGATACAGGAAAGTCGCGAAAGAGAGAGAATTGGAAGCAGGAGAGAAAGTTTTGGTGTTACTCCCTACCGGAAACAACCAACTGAGGATCGGATGGCAAGGGCCGTTTACCGTCCTGAAAAAGATTTCTAAGGCTAACTACCAGATCTCTATTGAAGGAAAGGAAAAGGTTTTCCATTTAAATCTCTTAAAGAGATACTTGGAAAGACCAGTGCCGACCTCCGACCATCTCCTGACGATCGCCAAAACTGACGAAGATGACGATAGTGGCAGGGAAACTCCACTGCAATCACAGGAAATCTTTGAAAAATGTGAGAAGCGGCAACGCTCTTTCAAGCGCGCATTGGAGACATTCCAGAGAAAGGAAACTTTGGGAGTAGACTTGAGTAGGAATTGAAGAGAGATGGAGGGGGAGATGAGATGGAAGAAGACAGACACCCTGAAGCTACGGATATAGGAAATTTAATTCCATAACGTAGACATGGAGTGCTTCCATATCTTAAAGGGGGGAAGTTTTGTCACGGAGAGTTATGATCATTTAATTACCTACATCCTCTTCTTCTTCTTTCACCCGTATCCTCTATTTTACTATCATTTTATCTTTCTTTTCCTGTGTTTTTCGCATTCGTACGTTTGCGACTATACACATTACTATTTTCCCATCCATTCAGTTGCGAAAAATATTTTCTTCGCATTCTTACGTTTACCTGTTTCAATTCTCTAAATTTAGAACGCAGTTATGACGTAACGAGTCAGTCCCTCACCAGACGATTTGGCATGAGAATGCATTCGGTAATTCACTGCAGATTGACGAAATAACTGTGAATATGTTGGCTATCCCAGACATAAGGCCGACATTCGTCTGCATTCTCACTTGTCAAAACGTAGTTTTCGGTGAGCGCTCAGGAAAGGCGCGATAAATGACGTCTCCTTGGCGCAGTTTCAGACATTTGACTGGAAATCCCACCTGACACGACCCTCATGGTGGGCCATGGTCAGCGTGAAGTGTGAAAACTGCCGGGGCATTGGAGACAAGCCGTCTGAGACTCGAAACTGACACGCGCACTCTCAGTCAGTAAGGGGCAGTTACGGCATGCGTTTAGGTGTTAAACGTAATCGTTAAAGCCGGAAAGGGGAGAGCATTTCGTTTTACGAAATAAACGTTCACCTCTTTGTCTGTTTGATAGATATAACCAGAATGTTAAACTTTATTTTCATTCAGTCCTCTAAATTCGCAGTAGACAGGTTGCTCGGAATAGGATAAGCTGTTAGCAAAGTTTCTCAGTTTGTTTCGGCAATTTGTCGAACTTCTAGACTTCCATAAATATTCAGCATATAATTCTTAAATTGTGCGACTACCTGTAGTTCTGTGTGAGGTAAAATATATTACATCTAGTATTTTGTGAAGTGATAAAGTGATAATCGCTTATTTCATATTTCACTAGTTTCTTGTGTGCAGAGTGAATATTTATAAGTCGGTTATATTCTCTAGCTGATAAGTTACAGTGGAAAGCAGTATAAAATTATAATTTCTAGCTTAAACAACAATGTAGCTATAATGAATTTAATTTTACTGCTAAATAATCAGACGTGAACATTATTTTCTAAACTAACTTGTAAATGCTAAAAGCCTCATGAGTGTTGACGGAATACGCACGTATTCATGAGGATTGATGATTTTTTAAATATAACTTACTTCACGGGACGCGTTAAATGATAAGTCAAGCGGTACGCTTGCAGTTTAAAAATGTAAGTTATATTGAGTAAATATATGTAAAATATTTCAAATGTATTTTTCTTTATTCAGTGAATACTGTGGTACCCAAACTTTGCCAGCGTTCTAGTACGTGAACATTCTCTGTGAAGTAATTAAGCACTTTCATTACATGAACGGTAACAGTTAAATGAAGTACAAGGCCTATCGCGCCAGAATTATTTCTTCCAGAATAACACTTAGGTACAGTTCAGCCCGTTGCGGCAAGCAAAATATCAGTACATCCCGACAGAGTTTTGAACTAGTAGTGTGGTGACCAAATATAGTCATTTACTGAGATAAGGCACCCGACCTGACATTTCTCATTTCTAGAAACCTACGCTAGTGACACTGTGCTCTGCTAACTTTCGTGCCTGGACAAATTTTATGTGACTTAATCAGACATCCGAAAATTAAGAACACCCAAGGAATCGTTCCCTGAGACAGAGAGTTCAGTACGTCTTTTGGAACTGGGGATTTCTTGGTCGAGACTGCATTTACGGGTCTGTGTGAAGGTCCTAGAATTTATTATGTTCCCAGAGGCAGCGAGCAAAGCTGTAAGTATAAATGTGCGCACATGGCCATGGCTGAATGAATAAGAGTGTACGCAGGTCTGAGTGTTATTTTACCGTTGTATTTCGGCACCTATTTGCTGTCATAACTTTCTTCATGCAAGTTTTTTTTTTTTTGCTAACAATATTTTCCCTTAAACTAGATTATAATTATCAGGTCTGGTCTTACCTCCAACGGGGAAAACTCTTAGACTCAATCATATGTATCTGGGACTCTTTGGGCTATCATCTTTCTCCTAACGGGACTGTGGGCTAACCATCGAGGGAAGATCTTAGCTGTGGGTCTATCAGTTCTTGTAGCATTCCTTGACTTGTTTATGACTTTGTGTATATGCCTTTTTTTGATGAAATTTTACATGTTGTGACGTAAGTTTACAATGATAAATAAACTTAACACTAAATTAATCAGCATGTTGGTCAGCTCGTTCTAAATATTTATATAATCATTTGTTATAGTTTCCCACGTCTGTGTGTCTACCTGTCGTCACTTGAATGTGCGTGCACGTGATTGGATATATATATATATATATATATATATATATATATATATATATATATATATATTTAATGTATATGTGTTAGACTGTCTGACTTCTTTAGATCTGTCGTAGAAGATAGGTGAGAGAGAGAGAGATTTCCCGCTCTCAGAGACAGCCTCTATCACTATTCTACCACCTCACTGGTGGAAATCTATTTTTTTATTTCTATCTTACACTGTGACTATCACTCATTCCAACCTATTCAGAAGGGACCAACCCAAGTCTTAATTCTCCTATCAAAAATCTACGACAACGGGTAGGGTTGAAATGAGGTAATTTAACATCATAAGTTTTAATATTTGCCGTATCAGCAGTTGTTTGGTTATTTTAATCATTTTGAGCATTACCCATATTCATCAACTTTATCTTTTCCAACTCCATAGCTAAGAGTTTTTCCTCGTGTTCCATCTGCATTTTTTTCTCTTCAGCCTCTCTTTCTAAACTCTTATTTTCAGCTTCTCTGTCTAATCTCTTTTGTTCGGCTTCCATTTGTATTTTTTTATCTTAAGTCTTCTGTGCCTTGGTATATTGAGCAAGTGCAAATTCCTCTAATTTTTCTCCAGTCTTGCCAAGAGCTTTCCCTTGCTCAATAAAATAATCCAAGGTAGACATTATGTCTAATAATATACTATAACACCTTGTATAATATATATTATCTCAGAAACTTACTTTATCCCAACCTCAGTGGGAGACAAGTCTTTATCAAAGAACTTGTATAATAACTTGATTACAATATAACCAATAATCACTTCTATTTATAGTGCATTATACTATTAATAGTGCATTACCTAGTATGTATATAGACAGTGTATGACAAAATCAACTGTACATACAAAATTAACAAAGACAAGATATAAATCACAAACGAAAACGTTCGCAGGGATCAACAAAAGAATAAAGCAGAACTAAAGAAAATATACGAAGAAAGCTGCGAATATACTAACAGAACAATTATCAAAACAGTGTATAAACGGAAAGGTGTAAAGAAATAAACGATAGGAAGAGGAGTAAAAAAAAATACAAACAAATTAATCAAAACTAAAGAACAGAGAAAAATTATACGAAAAAAACAAACACTAAACACATCTCGTCAGCATTTCCACTAAACAAAAAATAGCGGTTAAGTGGGAACAAGAAGTCGCCCAACCTAGCCGATTTCCACTGAAGGGAAATTCGCAATGGTCCCTAAAGAACGCTCATTTCTCATCAGCACACAGTAGGCCCTCGGTTAAGTGAAGGGGATGCACCATACAGAACTGGCTTTCAAGTATTGACAGCAACGATGGGTACATGGAACTGGCTTTCCAAAATAAACAGCAACAACGACAACAGGAACTGGCAGGAGCGGTGTCGCAGTGGTTCGAAAATAAAAACAGCAAACAACGACACAGTGAACTGGCATGATATTACAGGGATCGTGTCGATGCTGTAGATCTAGAGTAGCGAATGTCGTTTCGGGTTTTTAAACAAGCCCTGAAAAAATGCCCACCACTTGTAA
This sequence comes from Oreohelix idahoensis, assembly GCA_024509875.1. Lineage (NCBI taxonomy): Eukaryota > Metazoa > Mollusca > Gastropoda > Stylommatophora > Oreohelicidae > Oreohelix > Oreohelix idahoensis. The sequence goes on from JAMPIV010007017.1 coordinate 54,037, forward strand.
AATTTCCACTGTATAAACATTTCTATTCTGTTTGTTGTATGTGCTTGTATCAAATGTTATACGATCGATATCATGAGGGCCCATACCGGGCTATCACTTGTAGAATGTTTTTGTAATACCACTGTAGCAGATTGGTGTCCAAGCACTGTTGAAAGGTAGGTGGTTACTCGCTACCACAAAATGTAAAAATATGTTGACCATACACTCCCACACTGGCGTTAACGGTACAATAGGCCATTCAAGCCGTCACCGTAACACATGAAGATGATGACGACATGAACGCGTTTGCAATCGACATGGTGCCGTTATCCCAAACAGATTTTTTAATATACAGTACAATACAAATCAACGAACACGCTGACATCGACACATACATTGTCATATGGACACAGGTCAACACTCATGGACGTAAATCACACGCCAATACACCTCTGGCAAAAAATAGGCCGCATGGACAGCGGGCTTACCAAATAGTAATTTCATTGATAATCTGGTTCAACATTCTCTGGCAAAAATAGGCCGCCATGGACAGCGGGCCTTACATATATCTAATTCATTGATAATCTGGTTCAACACCTGTGGCAAACAATAGGCCGCAAGGACAGCGGGCCTTACATATATAATTCATTGATAATCTGGTTTCAAGCATCTCTGCAAAAATAGGCCGCATGGACAGCGGGCTTACATATATAATTCATTGATAATCTGGTTCAACACCTCTGGCAAACAATAGGCCGCATGAACAGCGGGCTTACATCTATAGTTCATTGATAATTTTGTTCAACACCTCTGGCAAACTATAGACCGCATGGACAGCGGGCTTACATATATAATTCATTGATAATCTGGTTCAACACCTCTGGCAAAAATAGGCCGCATGGACAGCGGGCTTACATATATAATTCATTGATAATCTGGTTCAACACCTCTGGCAAACAATAGGCCGCATGAACAGCGGGCTTACATCCATAGTTCATTGATGATCTGGTTCAACACCTATGGCAAACAATATTGTTACCACTTCTCTGCACCGGGAGTGAGTCGCCTTAATAACTCAATGTTCATCGCAATAACAAATAGGTTCAAAAATGTTTCTTTACCTGCTCTGCCTTCCATGAATCAAACACCAAAAAACACTTGCCATTTCCTAGGCTTATAACTCTATGCCAGAATCACATTAAAGGGGAATCTTAAACATAATTAAATCACAGAAGAACTCTGATCCCCTATGACACCGCCAGAGCAAAACGCTGAGCGACTTGTCAGCTAAAAAAACCGCCAGGCGACTGCCCAAAACAGCAGTCTTCCCGTCGCGCCCAAATCATTGCGCATACGCCCAGATAATGGCGTGATGTGAGTCCAACTCACACCATACCGAGGAGCCAGGTCTAAAACCATATAAGGCCGTCTCGTACAATCTTGTCTATAACCATATAAGGCAATTTCGAACAATCTGGAAGGCTACTCCAAACCGAAAATCGGCCGAGTCAAGGGACATAACAAAAAAATCTAACCTGTATCAAAAGGAAAACATAATCACAGGTTACATCCCTTAGACCACAAATATAAGAAAAGTATAATTAAGTATTCATTACAAGCATACCATAACAGACTGTAACAATATCTAATTTTTTTTTTTAACAATGTTGACATGTTTTATCATCTTAGTTGGTTTCTTATAATTGTTTCACCTTTATGGTAATTTTCCATTTCATATCATTTCGTTTGTTCTTTTCAATAATCATTTCATTTACATAGTTGATCTATGTCTCTTTACCTTTCAGCTTTTGTTTGCATTTGATCTTTTATTCTCCTTCCACATTTGTGCCATTCTATTGTTACGTACTTTATGATTACACTTAATATATTTATGCTAGTTATCTGTTGTTTAGCTTGCTGAAACTTGACTGACTTCACTGTTTTTTCGAGAGAAAAAAATCATCGATTTTTTTTTTACCGTGGGGTCGATGTAAACTGTTAAGTTATTTTCGCGGGGGAGTTAAATGTTTGAGATCCTCACACGTGAGTCTTGTATAGGCGCACGTTTGAGTGCATCTAAGTTAATTGTATGTTTAATTATTTGCGTACCACCGTGCACCATGCTTAAACGGGTATGGCGCGGTTTGTCGCGGCGATCTGTTGCTATCCAGCAAACATACTGGAGGCAGATCTCGATATTCTCCGTCTTATATAGACGTGTATTTTTTGTGTACTTGTCCTAAGTATAGGGAAGACACACGGGTGAAGATATTATAATCATTTGGAAGATGAAGAATTTATTCTTGAAGAGCTTTACCAGAATCGTTTCATTATAAATATTTAGCCAGAAAACGGCTCGTTTTGAGTATCTCGCCTCAGATACTTGACTCCTCCTACAGTGTTTACGGCAAAGCTTCAGCTTGACCAGAAGTGTCGAGCTGCTAGTGTATCCTCTAACGTCAGGAGCGACTTGATGCTTAAATTAATTTATATATATATATTTCTACGTAAAGAAGATGAACATGGTCAGTTCGATAGAACAGTATATTCTATCAAGCCGTTTAACCTTGACGTTCGTAACGACCAGTGCTGTCATTCAACGGCCATATTGATGATTGTAAATGATGTACTTTACTGCGATGAAATTATAATGATCGTCTGTACTTCGTCTTCAATAAACTGTTATCGTCACCAATGTACCCTACGAGTCCAGTGTCTACTTTCCCGTTGGTGTAGTCACACAGTCTTGACTCATCATAAAGTGTTACCAGGTCCTATTGTCATTCACAGAAACGGCCACATTATTCGCGTAATCTGAAGTATGTCGCCACATTGATTGGCCCTACAAACCAGACAACAGCAATGCCAATATAAAGACATAGATAGATAGAAAACCCATCAGCAACAGTGAGAAATTTAGTAGTATGTTTTATATCACACTTTTTTCCAGTGTTAATTTTAATTTGCCATTTGTCATTTTAAAACTCTGTATCATGTATTGTTGTTTTACTGGGGCTGCTGAGCTCTCTCGCTCTTTCACTGCCAATACAAATTGAAGACTCCTTGGTATTATCTTACACTACAGATCTAAGTTTTCTGCCATTCCAAAAACATGTTGAGTTGAAGTCATGAGCTCCAAATTCCCCAGCTTGGCTTGCAATTAAAAGATCATACATATCTGGTCCAAAAGCTGGGGCGGGGGGGGGGGGGGGGTGGAGCCCGTGGCATACTGTGCATTCCCCACCAATCCAAGGGAGCTCTTCAGATATGCAGAGCTAAATACTGTGTTCTGGGCTCCTCCCAAGGAATTGTCATTGACCTACACAGAACAGCCACTTCAAAAGCTTTTCTGCCTATCATGGGTACTCAGTGAGATCCTCCTGCAGTGCATGCTTCCAACTACTAGTAAAAGCCAAAGTATGTATGTGTGTGTGGGATTCAGGTGACTCCTCCAAGCTTAGTGTCAATGCTGGGTTCTCAGCATGTTTCACCACAAGGAGAATCCTTGGAAGTGTGTGGATGATTTCAAGAGTCAGTGAGGGTGTAATTAACCCCAAAGACAGAGGTTCACTTCCGCATATGTACACTATTGCATTATGCCTAGCTGGTGGTCATATAAGGAAGACTCCAGATAAGATTTCATGCATGGTATCATGTATAATTAATTAATATATTTTGTGCGTAAGGTTATTAGGTGTTTGTAAGATTTTTATTGGTCCAGCTGTTTAGAACCAATCGTATAGTTTCTCTTTTAATGTCTAGGATTGTTTTCATTTTTCGTTCTGATCAAATGTTGGCTCAATGAATAAATATTATCTTTGAATTGCTGTTCGTGTTGTAGTGCTTCTTTCCAACTTTTCATGTTTAAATCTGGCTTGGCCATTCCAATAGAATCGTTTTTTTTTTTGATATGTATTTGTGTCTATCACTGCAAAGAGAACTCTCAACTTGATATAACAAACGAAAGTATGAATCTGGAAATTCTATATAGATTTTTCAACGATATTGTTTGCAACGACTTTCGTGTATTCCCCACATAGAACTGTCATGAATCACACCATCAATCAATCAATCAATCAATCAATACCTTTAGCTCACCAAGAAAAGCACAGGCCTTCAACAAACACATGCCAAATCTTCCTGTCCTTGTGTCCATTCTGATCAAGTTCTTTAAATGTTATTCCTCATTCCATTTTCACCTGTTTTCCTGTTCTCTTTCTCCCTCCATGTGTTTTTTGGTCTACCTCTGCCTCTCTTTCCCTGTGGATTCCAGAACAAGGACTGCCTTGTAATGCTATCAACAGGTTTCCTCAATGTGTGTCCTATCCATCGCCTTCTTCTCAACTCTTGTTCCACTGGCACTTGTCTGGTTCTTGTCATCAATTCCACATTTGTGACTTTGTCATACCATTTCAGTCCTTCTATTCTACGCAAGCACCTGTTTATAAAAGTCTGTAGCTTTTTGGTTGTTGTTTTTTGTTGTTCTCCATGTCTCAGAGCCATACAATAGGACTGACTTCACATTTGAGTTAAAGATTCTTATTTTCGTGTTGGACTTGACTTCTCTTGTTCTCCATTTGTTTCCCAATGCAATGAAAGCTCCTCTTGCTTTTTGTATTCTTATTTTGATATCACTGTCTGTCCCTCCAACTTTGTCTATATTACTTCCAAGATATGTACGATTCTACATCTTTTAATGGTGTTTCTTCAAGTTCAACCTTGTTATCATTTCTTGCAATTATTATCATAATCTTTGTCTATTCCCTGTGTATTTTCAGGCCCACTTGTTGTGACCTCTCATCGAGAATTTTCATTTTCTCTTGCATCTGATTATGGTTATGGGACAGAAGAGCCAAGTCATCTGCAAAATCTAGATCATCAAGCTGTTTAGTCAGATTCCATTTCTGTTGTGTGCTGTCGATGTTTTCATAACCCAATCTATTTACACGAGTGCACAAATTATAGAGGAATAATGTGACTATCAGTGCCAGAAAAGTATTAAACAGAATCATCCTTGAGAGATTAAAAGAGTCCATAGACAAGCAAATGAGAGATGAACAATCAGTTTTTCGACAAAACAGATCCTGTACAGACTAGATAGCCATATTGAGAATAATAGTTGAATAACGTCTGGAATCACACGATGCTCCAACAAACAAAAACAAAATTAATAATAGTTAATCAGTGATACAAATCAACTTCTTAAATTTTATAGATCCCTTCTACACAAATCTCTTGCTTCGATAACTTTTTTTCGATACTTGTACTAATATATTTCCTGTGCATTTCTTACACGTAGTTTTCTGTGCCCACTAATTTCTCCTTGTTATGGTCATTCTCGACCTATTACACTGTTGTTTTACGATACACGAAATAATTTCTCAGGTGCCTTTCTTGGACATATATTTATGTGTCCATTAATGTCTTCCCATTATGGTAATTCTCAACCCATTAAATCATTCCATCCACTTTGAAATGTTCTGCGTACATTTATATAGGTTCTACTGAACTTGGAAACATCTTGAATGTCTTGAGATATCATCTCTCCTTATATTCATAGCCATCTTGGCAAAATTAGCACAGTGAGTTTCATATATCTTGACTTATACACATACACTTACTTTCGAGTCAAATCCCGACTCATGAAACACTATAGAAGTAGACTATGCTACACTTTGATAAGTGGACTTGGACACATATTCTCACATATCTGTACACTCTGAGGCGTGGACACAACCTGCTAACGTCATCCCTAGATAACCCCGTAGTCGTAGCTGCCGACACCATTTTATGCATTTTGTTGAGGGTTATCATGGTGCACAGCAATCCCTCCAAATATAACTTTATCAAGATTGCCTTGCCCCTTGATGTGCTCTCAACACCAGCATACAGGTTTTCATCTCAAGAGGTTGACAAGTATGTTGTTTCTGATGTCCAAGACTGTTTTATTAAATTATATGAGACTGCTTTGCTGAGCTTTTAACAAGCCAGTGTGAGTACAATGAACATATGTTATACAACCCTCAGGATAACTGTCACAATTCATTCTGTGACAATGAGGCTTCTCTCCGTTAGCACTCTTTTATGTTCTTTCAGGCTGTTAGAATAAGTAAAAGATGCACAACAAATATCACAACTGTAAGGCTTCTTTCCATTATGTATTTTGTACTTTCAGGCTAGTTATGAGTGAAAGGTATACTACAAACATCACACTGGTATGGCTTCTCTACAGTGTGTATTCTTTCATGTTTATTAAGTGTGCAGGTATAAGAATAAGATTTACTGCAAACATTACATTTGTAAGACTTCTCTCCAGTGTGGCGTAGCGTAGGATGGATAAGAATTTATTTAGAAGAAATAATAGATATGAATGTGAAATTTTCCTGGATCACCCCGAGGAAGATTTGGCTCAAGAAATCCTGTTGGGTTTCTCCACCGGCTGAAGGGAGACAAAGAGGGTAAATTCTCCTAACTAGACAGGTCTGGCAAAGTTTGTAAGGAGATATTTGGTCTCTCGCTACCGTCGTCCCCTTCTTAGATATCTATTATTATCCTTAATTATACTGGGATTATATTATATTTTACGAGGCCCCCCCCCCCCTCCTTATAAAGGAAGATAAACATCAGACAATATTCAACATCTAATAGAAGGAACAAGGCATGGGGTACATTATATACACCCAATTGGTTTATTAAAATGAATGGATGGTGAATGATAGTATTGTCGATGGAATTAGTGTCTGCTGTATGTAATATGCGTCTCACAATTCAAGTGTTTTGCATCATGGCTGACTAAAGATAGGGCATTGACATGGTGAGTTCCCTTTTCATAGGAACCTAGCTTTTCAGCCCCTGGCTGATAGTGAAGCATTGTTAGTTCTCCGGTCTCCTTCTGATGTTGCACCATATAGGTCTTGAATGGTTCGGATTTGCCTCCACTGTGCTCGACTCCGTATTCTTCTCTGAGATTGGACTGTCGTGCAAGGCTCCACCATAGACTACTCAGAGATGGACTCTAACCAGCAATTTAGACACGTGGCTTCAGTGCTTTTAATGCATGAATTCGCCGCTATGTGGATTAGGTCTAGCTTTCTCGGTTGTCTGTGTGCAAGTGAAAAATGGCTGCGTTTGGCGCACTTTTAGCGGGTGATTTCTGCTTGGGCACGTGACCCGAAGCGTGCATCACGTGACTTTGGCATCATATAGACGCTCCAATCAATAACGTTAAAAGTCACGTGGGGGTTTCCTAAAGTGGCATAAACTGGTTCTACCTAGGTTTAAGTAGTCGGTTCTAATTTAAAACAGGTTTCTAGCTACCGAGGTCAGGTCAACAATGACGTCGTATCTAAAAATAGTATTAGACGCTAGGAGAACATCCACGATCGACATTTTCGTGATTTTTTTTAACCGGCGTTCCGATCATGCATTGCAGATGAGAAAAAAAATGTCTCGTAAATTAAAAAGAAGAGAAGATTGGGCAAGTCGTCACACAAGCCCCTCCTCAAGTTTGACGTTCCGTCCAGCTCCTCTGGTCCTGTCTTTCTCTTCTTTTACAGCCTCTCATTTTTCCTCATTTGCATCCGCATGTCTGCTCAAAAAATCTGCCCCTACGTTGTTCTTCCCAGGTATGTATTCTATGTGAAATGAATATGGCTGCAACAGGAGTGACCATCTCATAAGCCGGGCATTAAGGTTCTTCGACGCTGCAAGAAATATCAACAGTTGGTGATCACACTGCACCGTGAACTTTTTCCCGTATAAATATGGTTGAAACTTCTGCACCGCCCAGATAAGCGACAGACATTCTCGTTATATGGTAGAGTAGTTCTGTTCAGCCGAGTTCAATTTCCTACTGGCATATGCAATGGGGAATAGTGTTGCGGAAGGTCCCTCACCAGGCTGGAGGAGAGTGGCTGCTATCCCTATATTGCTAGCATTGGTTCGCAGCGTAAAGTTCACAGTTAAGTCAGGCAGTCACAGAATTGGCCTAGCTGTGAGCTTCTCCTTCAGCAGCGTGTAGGCATTTTCGCACTCCACTGTCCAGGTTACTTTGTCCGGGTTCCCATTCTTGGTTAACGCGGTCAGTGGCACACTCAGGGCATTAAAATCTTTAATATATCTCTGGTAGAAGCCACATAGAGACACAAATGACCTGACATCCTTTTTAGTCTGGGGTCGTGGGGCACACTGTAACTTCTCAATATTACGTGCATCTGGGAATATACATCCATGCGAGATGGTGTGTCCTAGGAATTCTAGCTGCTCACATGCAATTTGACATTTTGTAGGGCGAGCGGTGAGTCCTGTTTCTCTAAGTCTTTCAAAGAGTAGGGAAACCATGCCCAGGTACTCATCAAAGGTGTTTGTTGCAATAAGTATGTCGTCCATGAAATTACTTATCCTAGGGTGGTTCAGGGGTTCCAGTAACTTCCTCATCATACGAGTAAAGATGCTTGGGGCATTGCTTAGCCCAAATGGCAATACATTAAACTCCATAATGACCCTCTGAAGTACTGAATGCTAACATGGGTCGTATTTCTGCTTTTAACCGGGATCTGGTAGTACCCTTTGCTATGGTCTAATCTTTAAAAACTATTGCGCTCTCTACTCAGCTTGGTGAAAAGCTGATTCTGATCGGGTAAGGGCTCCACTTGAAATTCAGTTACAGCGTTTAGCCTTCTATAGTCTATGCAGAGGCGATATTCTCCTGTGGATTTTCTAAGCAACACCACACTCGCACTATAAGGAGACTCTGATTTTGAGATACTATTTTCCTTAAGCAGGTACTCGATTTCCTCTCTCAATGCCTTTGCCTTAGCATAAGGAACAGGATAGTTCTTAACTCGTACCGGGGCGAGGTCTGTTAGCTTCATATCAAATTCTATCAGGTTGGTCATGCCAGGTTTATCCGTGAGTGTACTAGTGTGTTTTCTCAACAACTGTTTTCACCTGTGCCTGCTGATCCTCCGTTAAAGTTGAACTGATCCTAACATCTTGGTGAGTTTCGCCCTGGCAAAGAGGGTATTCACATGAGGTCAGGGGTTCTGACTCAGTTTCCGTCGCAATAGCCAGTGTCATGAAATGTGCTGGTTCTGCACCTGGTCTTTCATAATATCGCTTCAGCAGGTTTATGTGGTAAATTTTCTGCTTAGCCCCCTTTATGGCGATCTTGTAATTGGTGCACGACATCTTCTCAACAATTTTATATGGACCTCTCCAAACGATTTGCAATTTATTATTGCTACTGGGCAGGAGTAATAAGACCTGTTCTCCTACTTCTTTCCTCCCTATCCTTTTGCAGTGTGGTTGTAGTAACGTGCATGTTTATGACGTGCATGGCGTACGTTTTCCTTTGCCAGTTCCCATCCTGTTTTAAGGCGTTGGGTCAACTCATTCACGTATTGAGATGCAGAGGTGACAGTTTCATCAGCTTTATCATCTGTCCAAGTACGTAACAGTGCCTCTAGAGGTCCTTTTATAGGTCTACCAAACAGCAATGTGCCAGGTGGCATCCCAGTAGAATCGTGGGGTACTTCGTGGTAAGCAAATAGTGCTGCGGGTAAGTATTGATCCCAGCTCTCTGGTTTTTCCTGCGCGAGTTATGAAGGATGGAAATAAGGGTCCCGTTAAACTGCTCCACCTGGCCATGTTTGCCTGGGGGTGGTAGGGAGAGGTGTGGATATGTCTGGCCTGAAATATCCTAAACACTTCCTCTGTGAGTTTTCCTCAGAATTGGGAACCATTTATCTGTCAGGATCTGTGATGGAAAACCCTAAAACCGAGTAAATATGGTGAGCAGAGCCTCAGCAACATGCTTGGAATCACAGGCAGGCCATATCTCTGAATTATCCTTGCGTAGATACCTGGCCAATAATAATGACATGAAAATATGCTGAAATCGTCGGGGCACCTGTACTTGTAATAACCATATGGCCACTAAAATTGGAAGGGCCATGACCTCTTTCTAGTACTTGTGCACTGTATGC
>JAMPIV010007018.1:0-141955 GCA_024509875.1 Oreohelix idahoensis
GGGTGCACATTGGAAGTAGGCTTATAATATATATATATTATATACATATCGCTTGGAAGGGAACTCTGTGCAATACGTTTTGCTGATTGGATATGATTTTCTGTAGCTGGATCGAGTTCAGAACTTCAAAGACCTTACCTCTAGACTGGAGAAAGTAACAAGAACATATGGGATGGAAATTAATATAGAAAAAAGCAAGATATTGGTGAATAGCCATAAGAAACATGTTCCGACCAACATTACGTTAAATGGGCAATCGTTAGAAGAAGTTAGCACCTTTAAATATCTCGGGTCCACTATATGTAGTGATGGAAGATCAAGTAAAGAAATCAAGACAAGACTTGAGATGGCCTCAGCTGCCATGACAAGGTTGAATGTGATCTGGAAAAGTAACATCCTGTGAAGATCAAATTATACAAATCACTTGTATTATCTATTCTCTTGTATGGGTGTGAGGGCTGGACACTCACTGCAGATACGGAGCGAAGGATTCAGGCTTTCGAGCATAAATGTTATAGAAGAATTCTGCGCATTTGCTATAAAGAGCACAAAACAAATGTCTATGTTAGAGAGAAGATAAACACCTATGCAGGCTGTCATGAAATATTCTAATCCACATATATAAATTATTAGGTAAATATGAAGCCTAACAAATAAAATTAATAATGAAGAAGGAGCAATGGCAGTTGCTACAAAGTCTATGTTAGGATGAGAGTACTGTCGAAATAAATCCACATAGACCCCTTGGTAATTTAACAGTGCTGCAAAGAAGTACTCGAAATTCCCTTGTGGCTTCGTCTGGCAAATTTGTAACGCTTTCACGTTGATATAAAAGCTTTACTGTATTATTACCCGCCTTCTTCAATGAAACGTGTGCTGCATTTCTAAGAAAAACATTGAGGACGTACTGCGTAATGACCTAAATTAATCCTAACATTAATTATATTACGTTACCAAAACGAACGAACAGATGGACAAAAGGATAGCGAGAGGGGAGGGCTGAAAATCAGGAACGCATGCAACACGCAACGCGCGATATACAAATGCTGGCATCACGCGTGTAAGTCTACAAGCACTAACTTTTTCAGACGGACAGTGATAAAATACACTACCCTTTCCCAGAGTTAGGTTTATAAATCATAACAGACTCTTATTAGAAAAGATAACAATAGATGGGTTTACGTTTGAACACATAACAGTACCCAGACAGCACATCTTCCAAACAGGAGGTAGAAGAAATTGCATATTTTGAACGCAGCCACGTAGCTCCTTTAAATTAGTATTTTTGGGTTCCTTAGGGCTTGCTGACAAATAATATGTAAAACGTTACGCAAATAGTCCAGGAATTAATAAATTATACCCAAAATAAAATAGTGAGGCTGCCTGACAGCATGAAATCATTTCTGCTCATAAAATTTTTTTATAACGTGTTTGAAAAAAAAACCTTACGTTACATAAATAGCCTACCATGTAAACTCCAAATTGATTGGAGCGCAACAAATGAAAAGCCTAACCACGATTGGTCGGGCTATAAATACTATCTTGGTTGTTAGGGGAGACGGGAAAAGATAACATTTTTTTCAAACACTTGTCGAAACGTGGCTCATTGGCCAGTCTCGCTGATATACACACTTGGGAGCGTTAGTTCGAAACCACTTGTTTAAAATAGCTTGATAAAGCATCAGTGCGTTGAAGCCAGCATATATTTTGCTCAATAAAAGCCTGAAACATAGGCAGATGGAAGTTTGTGCCAGTTTGTGCCAGAATTCATTGCTAATCAACGTATCTGTGTTATTCGTATGAATTGTGGTAAGCTTGAACCATTTAATATCTTTTAATGAAAATTGAATGTGAATTGTTGATTTATGCCTGTATATATATGTGTAGTTCAGTGGCAAACGTGAGGTACAGCCTAAAATGCTCCAGCCTGAACAGAGGGTGTCGGAGAGAAGTAAAACGGCATGGAATGGCCAAATAGTACACTGACACCTGGATGATTGACTAGAAAGAAATAATGCTGGAAGTGCAGAGGCGTAGTGACCATTAAGGATGGTAATGCTGGTATAAAGTATTTCAGATGAAGCTGACTGTTGGCCTAACGCTCTGAACGCAATGTTTGTGCTGTATTGTGATCAGTGTAAAAGAGAATATAAATTAGTTATGAAGTAGAAGGTACATCCTTCTTGATTTCAGGGACAGTGGTCTTGATGGTACTGAGCAGCATCTGGTCAGAGATTTGCTGAATCCAGTGTCGGACAGCATACTCCTTGGTCTTTTTAGCTATCAGTGAGGTGTCTCCTGAGCCCAGAAGAGAATTCGAGCAGAGGAGTCCTCTCCTGCCGCCATCACTCAAGATAAGCAGAGTTGGCCAGCTGAGCTCAACATTATGCCCCCTCATCTTGAAATAACTTTATAAAAATACTATTCAGAGGGGAATTTACTTATCTTAAAATCAGGAACTGTGAACATCTCCAATACTGGTCCCTAAAGACAAACTATTGAAGTCATGATGACAAATACCAACAGAGCTTGAACAAAACAAAACCAGTATTACCTCAATTTTACTACTACACAACTGACACACATAGAACATTTGTAATAATATATGTCACTACAATATTCATATTAAATACATTCTGTACATAACTTGTAATTTAAATTGATTGTGATTCCTGGTTCCCTTGTAGTTGAATCAGGACACATATTCATTCATGCTAGTAATGAATACATATTGTTATTTGAACCGTTACGAGTGACTTCTTTAAGCTATTCTCATAGAGTGTTATATGTATGTGAGTGTCACAGTGTTGTTAAGAGTAGTGGATTAAATTAAATTGTTTATCTGTCTGTTGTTGTGACTTACACTTCACCATACTCATACCCTAGACACATAACGTAGCATCACACTATTCCAGAATAATTCTGACTGAGATATATAGATATGTGGTAGCAAGTAAGGTTATCTATAATACACTACTCTTAATAGATATAGATACCTTCACAGCTGATCTCAGTCAGTACACTAAGTCCCTATAAGTATTTATAACATCCCACTTCACCACATATATTGGGGTCTCGCTCTTGGGATTTTGAATCTTTAACTATTAAAAATATTGGGGGTAATTCACTTCAGGGAATATAAGAATTAAAAGGTATCCTTGGGTGGAATTAAATAAGGTTGAGCTCACGGTGCCTGTGTTGTCCATTAGAGATTGAATTGTTGGTTAGACATTGTATAAATTTACATAATAGACAATGGCGGACCTGGCCAAATTTCGATCTGCTGCGGTTCAGACTGCAAAAGAGTTAGGATTAGATGGGCAAGTTATGGTTGCCTATGTTACTACGGAATGTGACAAATTTATTGAACGCGAAGAAAGAAGGTTTGAAGCCGAAAGAAGGTTAGAGGCTGAAAGGGAAATTAAGAAGTTACAGTTTGAAGCTGAGGCTGAGACTAAGAGGTTGCAGATTGAGGCTGAGGCTAAGAAATTGGAGGCAGAAAGAGAAGACAAAAGATTAGCTGCAGAAAGGGAAGAGAGGAGATTAGCTGCAGAAGAGAAGAAATTAGCTGCAGAAAGGGAAGAGAGGAAATTAGCTGCAGAAAGGGAAGCAGAAGATAAAAGATTACAAAGGGAACATGAGTTACGACTAAGGGAGTTTGAGTTTCAAGGCCATGCTCCTGAAAATGGTGCCAGTCCCTTTGCCTCTGATGCTACGGTTACTCAAGGAGCCTCAATCTCAGCTATGAATTTTCATTTAGATCATTTTGTTGAGAAAGACGATGATATAGAGAGCTACCTAAATAGGTACGAACTATTAGCTACCACGTATGGGTTAGAGAGAGAAAGGTGGAGCTTAAAGTTATCTCAGGGACTTCGTGGGGCAGCTTATGAAGTTTTTGCAAAAAATGAGCAGAGGTGATCAGGAAAATTATGACATGCTAAAGCAGGCTCTTTTGTTAAGGTATGAAAAGAATGCAGAGTTTTACAGGAAAAAATTTAGGAATGCTAAACTACTGTCAGGTGAAACCTATCACCAGTTCTCTGCACGAATTGAGACATACTTGGAGAAATGGACTTCTCTGGGGAAAACCCAAGATCTTAAGGAAATGGTCCTTATAGAGCAACTAAGAGAGTCCATGGCTCCAGACCTGAGAAAGTTTCTCATGGACCAAGGTGCAGAGAGGCTGGGTGAGTTGCTAAATGTTGCTGAAAGGTATCAAGCAGCTCAAGCAGAGGTAACAGGTAATAAAAAGAAACAGGTGGATAACTTTAGGGCACCACAGAACTTTAATAAATTTGATCCTAGAGATCAAAATAAAGGTAAGCACCAGTTTGATAGGCCACGGTATGAAAATAAAAATAAATTCCCACAATTCGATGAAAGGAAATATGATGAAAGAAAATCTTTCAACCAAGGAAAAAGGTGGTGTAAAAATTGTCAGATGGACAATCATGACACTGACCGTTGCAGAAGGAAACCTGTGTATATGGCAACCCTTCAGGTCAGGTCGACCTCAAGACAGGAGGAGGATATTATGTTGAATACCACTCCAGAAGAGATGAGGAAGGCACAGGCTGAGGACAAAACACTCAAGCCTTGTTTCAGAAAATTGTCAACTTGTCATACAACTCCAGGCAAGGGAGAATTTTACATGAAAAACAAGTTGATGTATAGGAAGACTGGAGCTAGATCCAAAGGTCAGGGACAACTGGTACTTCCAAAAAGATACAGGACAGAATTAATAAGGAGCTTACATGTGAAACCAGATGGGGACCATGAGAAGATAGGTACCATCATTCAAAAGGTGGCTCACAATTATTATTGGCCCAAAGCAAGATGGGACATTGAAAATTTTGTAGAAAGGTGTAGCATAGCACATGAGGGAACACCCACAAGTGGGAACATGGATCAGGACCTGGACACGCCCCGGAGCAAAATCAGGCCTGGTAATAAAAAGAAAAATAGATTTGATAAGGTGGACCAAATGGAATGGGAAGCCCCTTTTCACGGACAAGCTTCACTTAACTGTTTTACAATGGCCACTATGCGGAGAGTGCAAACAGATGTCTTACCCCAGGATAAGCCGAAAATCCCTCAATCGGACTTAAACAAACTGGAGGAAGAAGATGTAGAGAGGAAATCTCTCATCAAGAATTTTAAGTGGGGAGACAGCCCCAAAAGAAAAATTGGTAGCGGTCGTTTTGTGAATGATAATTCTGGGAGGAAAAATCATCACTATAAAGCTTCGAGTGGAAGAGACCATACCGGTGCATGGACAAATAGGTCCACACAATTAAAGGTCCATATGTAGCTTTGTTAAGAACGTGGACTGATGAAAATGCAGAGGAAAACATTACATCTTCATACCAATATGTGAATGAGCTGACCACTCGGTTAAAAACTGGCTGGAAACTTGCCAATGAAAATTTGAAACAAGCCAGGAAGAAACATGCTGCCTATTATAACAGGAAGGCGAAAGACAGAAATTTGGCTGTGGGAGAGAAAGTACTGCTTCTTTTGCCTGGGAGTCAGAATAAGTTACAAATTGGATGGCAGGGTCCATATACAGTTCTAGAGAAGGTGTCTAGAACAAATTATAAGATAGATAAGAAGGGGAAAGAAAAAATCTATCATGTGAATCTCCTGAAGAAAATATTTGGAAAGAGAACATCAGGAAGAGACACACTTGTTGACCTTGTCCATCGCCATGGAGATGAAAAAGGAACCACTTTCATCATTTGAATATCCATTACACCCCTGTGAGACAGCAGCACAGGTGAAAATCAGTACACATTTAACGAAAACTCAGAAAGAGAGAGTGCAACAGGTTCTAAATAATCATGCAGAGGTGTTAACAGACCGACCAGGGCATACAAACCTATTGGAATATGATATGAAACTCATAGACTCCACACCTGTCTGTATGAAACCATATTCGATTCCGTTTGCTCAGGAAAAAGCTTTGAAGGAAGAGATAGACTATCTATTGAAGGAAGGAATTATTTCGCACAGTGAGTCTTCGTATAGTTCCGGTGTTGTACTCTTAAGGAAGCCCTCTGGAGAACATAGACTCTGTATAGATTACAGGAGACTGAATGCTATTACAGAAGGACAGGTGGATCCATTGCCGGATACAAATCAGCTGTTTGCCAGACTAAATAAAGCTAAATATTTCTCAAAAGTGGATCTGAGTAAAGGATACTATCAGATTCCAGTAAAGCCTGAGGTTAGACCATACCTAGCTTTTAGTACCTCAGAAGGACACTATGAGTTTAATAGATTGCCATTTGGATTTAATACTGCGCCAAGTGTCTTCTCTAGAATTCTTATTATTTTTTTGGATCCTCTGAATAATCTCTTTATAACAATTTTTATGGATGATATCCTTATATCAACAGAAACATTTGAGGAACACATTGACTCTCTGAACATGCTGTTTGATCGACTTAGGGAGGCAAATTTAACAGCCCGACCAACCAAATGTTGCGTTGGATGTAAAGAATTGGAATTTTTGGGACACACAGTTTATCAGGGAAAACATGACCCCTGACCCAAAGAATTTAGAGAAACTACAGAAAGCCCCGAGACCACAAACCAAGAAGGACGTGAGATCCTTTGTCTCATTATGTGGTTTCTACCAGAAGTATATCAAAAACTTTAATTCCATATGTGCACCGTTAACTGAATTGACACGTAAAGGACATCCAGATCGCATTACATGGACACCATAATGTGAAATGACTTACCAAGAATTGAAGGAAAAGCTCACAAGTAAACCCATTTTGAAATTACCTGACTTAAGTCAAGAATTCATAGTAAGGACGGATGCAAGTAATATTGGGTTAGGTGAAACTTTACTACAGAAATCAGATGCATTGGATGGGGAATTAAGCCCAGTGGCATATGCTAGCAGAAAGTTGAATAAAGCTGAAATCAACTACTCAACTAGCGAAAAAGAATGTCTTGCAGTAATATGGGCAATAAAGAAATTCAATATTTATCTATATGGGAAGGCATTTAAGTTGCAAACTGACCACAAACCTTTATCGTTTTTAGCACAGGCTAAGCATGAGAACTCTAGGTTACTCCGATGGTCTTTGCTTCTGGCTCCATATAATTTTAGCATTGAATATATATCTGGAAAAAAACCAATCTGGGAGCGGATTTTTTAAGCCGCCATCCGTGTGATGAGAATCACCGTAAACCCCAGAAATAATAATAAATTTCTCTATGTGTATATAGAATAAAGGACTGACATATAATGTCTGTTTTAAGAGGGGAGGTGTCATGAAATATTCTAATCCACATATATATAAATTATTAGGTAAATATGAAGCCTAACAAATAAAATTAATAAAGAGAAGAGCAATGGTAAAATAACAGTGCTGTCACAAAGAATGTACTCGAAATCCCCCTTGTTTTCTGCTTCGTCTGCAAATTGTAACGCTTTCACGTTGATATAAAAGCTTACTGTATTATTACCCGCCTTCTTCAATGAAACGTGTGCTGCATTTCTAAGAAAAACATTGAGACGTACTGCGTAATGACCTAAATTAATCCTAACATTAATTATATTACGTTACCAAAACGAACGAACAGATGGACAAAAGGATAGCGAGAGGGGAGGGCTGAAAATCAGGAACGCATGCAACACGCGACGCGCGATATACAAATGCTGGCATCACGCGTGTAAGTCTACAAGCACTAACTTTTTCAGACGGACAGTGATAAAATACACTACCCTTTCCCAGAGTTAGGTTTATAAATCATAACAGACTCTTATTAGAAAAGATAACAATAGATGGGTTTACGGTTGAAAACATAACAGTACCCAGACAGCACATCTTCGAAACAGGAGGTAGAAGAAATTGCATATTTTGAACGCAGCCTCGTAGCTCCTTTAAATTAGTATTTTTGGGTTCCTTAGGGCTTGCTGACAAATAATATGTAAAACGTTACGCAAATAGTCCAGGAATTAATAAATTATACCCAAAATAAAATAGTGAGGCTGCCTGACAGCATGAAATCATTTCTGCTCATAAAATTTTATATAACGTGTTTGAAAAAAACCTTACGTTACATAAATAGCCTACCATGTAAACTCCAAATTGATTGGAGCGCAACAAATGAAAGCCTAACCACGATTGGTCGGGCTATAAATACTATCTTGGTTGTTAGGGGAGACGGGAAAAGATAACATTTTTTCAAACACTTGTCGAAACGTGGCTCATTGGCCAGTCTCGCTGATATACACACTTGGGAGCGTTAGTTCGAAACCACTTGTTTAAAATAGCTTGATAAAGCATCAGTGCGTTGAAGCCAGCATATATTTGGCTCAATAAAAGCCTGGAACATAGGCAGATGGAAGTTTGTGCCAGTTTGTGCCAGAATTCATTGCTAATCAACGTATCTGTGTTATTCGTATGAATTGTGGTAAGCTTGAACCATTTAATATCTTTTAATGAAAATTGAATGTGAATTGTTGATTTATGCCTGTATATATATGTGTAGTTCAGTGGCAAACGTGAGGTACAGCCTAAAATGCTCCAGCCTGAACAGAGGGTGTCGGAGAGAAGTAAAACGGCATGGAATGGCCAAATAGTACACTGACACCTGGATGATTGACTAGAAAGAAATAATGCTGGAAGTGCAGAGGCGTAGTGACCATTAAGGATGGTAATGCTGGTATAAAGTATTTCAGATGAAGCTGACTGTTGGCCTAACGCTCTGAACGCAATGTTTGTGCTGTATTGTGATCAGTGTAAAAGAGAATATAAATTAGTTATGAAGTAGAAGGTACATCCTTCTTGATTTCAGGGACAGTGGTCTTGATGGTACTGAGCAGCATCTGGTCAGAGATTTGCTGAATCCAGTGTCGGACAGCATACTCCTTGGTCTTTTTAGCTATCAGTGAGGTGTCTCCAGAGCCCAGAAGAGAATTCGAGCAGAGGAGTCCTCTCCTGCCGCCATCACTCAAGATAAGCAGAGTTGGCCAGCTGAGCTCAACATTATGCCCCCTCATCTTGAAATAACTTTATAAAAATACTATTCAGAGGGGAATTTACTTATCTTAAAATCAGGAACTGTGAACATCTCCAATACTGGTCCCTAAAGACAAACTATTGAAGTCATGATGACAAATACCAACAGAGCTTGAACAAAACAAAACCAGTATTACCTCATTTTACTACTACACACAACTGACACACATAGAACATTTGTAATAATATATGTCACTACAATATTCATATTAAATACATTCTGTACATAACTTGTAATTTAAATTGATTGTGATTCCTGGTTCCCTTGTAGTTGAATCAGGACACATATTCATTCATGCTAGTAATGAATACATATTGTTATTTGAACCGTTACGAGTGACTTCTTTAAGCTATTCTCATAGAGTGTTATATGTATGTGAGTGTCACAGTGTTGTTAAGAGTAGTGGATTAAATTAAATTGTTTATCTGTCTGTTGTTGTGACTTACACTTCACCATACTCATACCCTAGACACATAACGTAGCATCACACTATTCCAGAATAATTCTGACTGAGATATATAGATATGTGGTAGCAAGTAAGGTTATCTATAATACACTACTCTTAATAGATATAGATACCTTCACAGCTGATCTCAGTCAGTACACTAAGTCCCCTATAAGTATTTATAACATCCCACTTCACCACACAGGCCACCAAGAACCACTTTTGTCAGTACCGAAACGTCGAAAGTTCGCCTGGTTTGGGCATGTAACTTGTCATGATGGGGCTGGACCACGGTTTTTCCAACACTTGTACTAGAGAAGCAGTGGAGGACCCACTCTCTTTCGAAAACGATCCTTCAGGGAACAGTCAAAGGTAAACGGAGAAGAGGAAGGCAGAGAAAATCCTGGGCTGATAACATCAAAGAATGGGCAGGACACGGTTTTTCCACACTTGTACGCATTGCTGAGGATAGAGAGCAGTGGAGGACCCTGTCTGCTGATGCTTCCACCATGGCACCCCTACGACCCATGACGGGTTACGGGATGAGATGATATATATATATATATATATATATATATATATATATATATATATATATATATATATATATATATATATATATATCTTGTAGAATCCAGGTACGCACGTTGTTATTTCTTTTAGTAAAGTTTTTTTTTCTCAAATACTGTCCCTTTCAGAATAGATTAACGTATAAACTCTGATCTTTACTGTAGAGGGAAATCCTAGACCATAGTGTATAAATCTTTGACTCTTTGGGGGTTAATAACTTTCTTCTAACGGGATCTTGTCTCAACAGAGGGAGGGAGGATTACACCTATGAGTCTATTTCTTTATTAATTTCATTAACTTATGTTTATTTGTATTTGATTGATATTCATAATATTGCTGTTGTAGAGTTTCTTTATAGTAAATAAAATTTACATAAAAACTTTATTTACATGTGTTGGTCAGCTCGTCCCAAAATATCCCTATTCCATAAATATAATTTGTCACGTGTGTGCGTCTAACTGTCATCACTTATGTGTGAGTGTATGTGAGTGGTTGATATATATATATATATATATATATATATATATATATATATATATATATATATATATATATATGTATATATATATATATATATATATATATATATATATATATATATATATATATATATATATATATATATATTTAGGTAGACTGTCTGACTAACAAAGTTCTGTTGTAGAGATAGGCTGAACGAGAGGATCTTCTCGAGTCCAGGGACAGACTCTACCTATTTTTCCACCATTTCACTCGTGAAAAATCTATTCCTTATCCTATCTGTCTAGTTCTAGTCAGAAGGGACCAAACTATGTCTTAATTCCCCTATCGAAAATCTACGACAGGGATCATGTCTTTCCGCAATGTTCTGAGGTACTCTAATGTCCCATAAAAGTCCACAGAGTTTGTATGGAGACAAAGAAAGATCAGGCCTACTATTTCCTCACACATGTCGTAACAGACGACTACTATAAGGTTGAGGTTGTGAATGGAGCTGTCGACCTCATAAAGTAAAACAAATAAATTGCTTCAGAAACCATGGCTGCAATAGAACATGAATACATTAATGCTGCCTCTCTACCAGGGGGCCAGCTGCAGTAATTGTTCCATGCTCCATAGGGAGCTAACTATAAATAATGGCCCAATGGTCCTCTACCGAGTATGCTGAATGTTGCTCCACACAAGCAAGATGAAGCCAGCTCATCCATGGACAACTGTATGAGAATATATCATATGTGGTTATGTTTAATGTTCAGCTCATCCAGGGACAACTGTATGAGAATATATCATATGTGGTTATGTTTAATGTCCGGCTCATCCAGGGAAAACTGTATGAGAATATATCATATGTGGTTATGTTTAATGTTCACCTCATCAAGGGAAAACTGTATGAGAATATATCATATGTGGTTATGTTTAATGTTCAGCTCATCCAGGGAAAACTGTATGAGAATATATCATATGTGGTTATGTTTAATGTTCAGCTCATCGAGGGAAAACTGTATGAGAATATATCATATGTGGTTATGTTTAATGTCCAGCTTATCCAGGGAAAACTGTATGAGAATATATCATATGTGGTTATGTTTAATGTTCAGCTCATCAAGGGAAAACTGTATGAGAATATATTATATGTGGTTATGTTTAATGATCAGCTCATCCAGGGAAAACTGTATGAGAATATATCATATGTGGTTATGTTTAATGTTCAGCTCATCCAGGGAAAACTGTATGAGAATATATCATATGTGGTTATGTTTAATGTTCAGCTCATCCAGGGAAAACTGTATGAGAATATATCATATGTGGTTATGTTTAATGTTCAGCTCATCCAGGGACAACTGTATGAGAATATATCATATGTGGTTAAGTTTAATGTCCAGCTCATCCAGGGAAAACTGTATGAGAATATATCATATGTGGTTACGTTTAATGTTCAGCTCATAAAGGGAAAACTGTATGAGAATATATTATATGTGGTTATGTTTAATGTTCAGCTCATCCAGGGAAAACTGTATGAGAATATATCATATGTGGTTATGTTTAATGTTCAGCTCATCCAGGGAAAACTGTATGAGAATATATCATATGTGGTTATGTTTAATGTTCAGCTCATCCAGGGACAACTGTATGAGAATATATCATATGTGGTTAAGTTTAATGTCCAGCTCATCCAGGGAAAACTGTATGAGAATATATCATATGTGGTTACGTTTAATGTTCAGCTCATAAAGGGAAAACTGTATGAGAATATATTATATGTGGTTATGTTTAATGTTCAGCTCATCCAGGGAAAACTGTATGAGAATATATCATATGTGGTTATGTTTAATGTTCAGCTCATCCAGGGAAAACTGTATGAGAATATATCATATGTGGTTATGTTTAATGTTCAGCTCATCCAGGGACAACTGTATGAGAATACATCATATGTGGTTATGTTTAATGATCAGCTCATCCAGGGACAACTGTATGAGAATATATCATATGTGGTTATGTTTAATGTTCAGCTCATCGAGGGAAAACTGTATGAGAATATATCATATGTGGTTATGTTTAATGTTCAGCTCATCCAGGGAAAACTGTATGAGAATAAATCATATGTGGTTATGTTTAATGTTCAGCTCCACGAGAAGCATTGGACCTCGATAAATGCGTGCCAAATTGTCTAGTCCTGTGCCATCCGTTTCAGGCCTTACTATGTCTTCTCTATCCCTTTCATGTCTCTAGTTCCCTTCTCCATGCGATTTTCGATCTCCATGTACATCTCACCATGAGGATTCCAGACATGCACTGTCTTGTAATGTTATCAGCAGGTTTCCTCAATGTGAGTCATATGCAACGCCAGTCTCTCCCAACTTCTAGTTCCCTGCAATTGCCTCGTATTTGCTATCACTTCCATATTGATGATCTTGTCATACCATTTCAACCTCAAGCTAACCACTGCTTTCTTTAACCATATTCAAGTTGACGTCTAAAGTGTACGACGAAAAAACGAATTTCATTTTAATCCTTTTTTTTCTATACCAGC
Source organism: Oreohelix idahoensis (assembly GCA_024509875.1). Lineage (NCBI taxonomy): Eukaryota > Metazoa > Mollusca > Gastropoda > Stylommatophora > Oreohelicidae > Oreohelix > Oreohelix idahoensis. The sequence continues at coordinate 13,071 of JAMPIV010007018.1, forward strand.
ATCCATTTATGAAGACCTGTACATTTTTGGCTGCCATTTCTGTTTTTTTTTTTTTTAAAGTTTTGCCTCGTTTTGGCGAGGCGCGTCCTGTTCAACCTAGTCGGTTATATTAGGACGCATGTCCAAATATAAAAGACCCTTAGGTCTGAGGTTTGCTCCCATTTCTGTTGCTCTTCGTGTAATAGAGCTACACTATAAGACTCTCATGGCATTTGTGTTGGAGACTTATATTCGTGTTGCACTTGATTTCTTTTCATTTCCATGAATTTCTCAATGCAATGAAAGCTCCTCTTGTATTCCATATTCTTATTTTGATATCACTGTCTGTTCCCCCGACTTTGTCTACATTGCTAGCTTTTGGTTTGGTTTGCAAACCATAAGTCAGAAGAGTTATGATGCTATCATTTGTACAATGTGATTATCATGTCACCTTGCTACTTGTCATTATCATCATGGACTTTTCATTTAAGGCATGTAAGGAGAGAACAAGAAAGTATTCAGTGGGGTACTGGAAGATGAGACAGGTCTGTATTTCGGAGCTGGCATTTGCTGATGATGTTGCCCTGATTGCTAAATCAGAGGCACATCTCCAATTCAACCTGCAAGTCTGGAAGGAAGAGCTGGAGAAGAGAGGTATGGTCATAAGCAGCTCTAAAACAAAATCCATGGTTGATGGATCACGGTATTTGGAAGACACAGATTAAGCTGGGAGAACAGGTCCCTGGAGCAGGTAAACCACTTTAAATACCTCGGAGCTATTATAGACCGAAAGGGAGGCATCCAAGCAGAGTTGGCCACTCGAAAAGCAGCAGCTGGGAGACTTTTTCAGGCCATAAATCGAGGATTCCTCAGCAAGAGAGATTGGTAAAAAACGAAGATGGCTGTTCAACCGCTCCATTGTGTGACCAGTCTTGACATATGGATGCGAGTCATGGGCAATGACTACAACCCACAAAAGCCAGATCCAAACCTCAGAAATGAGATATCTGAGGAAGGTGGTTGAAGTAACAAGAAGAGACATGGTACGCAACCAGACGATACGTCAAGGCCTTAAATCCCACCCCCTGCAGACCCAAGTAGAACAGTACCAACTAAGATGGTTTGGCCATGTCTGCAGAATGGGAGAAGACCGGCTACCACGACAAGCATGAGAAACAAAGAGCCAAGGATCCAGACCCCCAGGATGACCCAGAGTCCGCTGGGAGGACAACATTAGACAATCTTTGAAGGACCGAGGACTAGAATGGAACCAGACCAGGAGGAAGACAGCCGATAGGATAGTCTGGCGCTCTCTCTTCCAAACCTCTACACCTCACGGTAGAAGGGGAACGACTAAGTAAGTAAGCTAGCTTTTGTAGGGATGTTTCTTCAAGAGTAATGATGCTATCATTTGCTACATGTATTATCATCATCTTTTCATTTTCTTGAGTTAGGTAAGGCAATGGTAGCGATGAAGGGAACAGGTCACCTGACCTCATAAGCTAGACCCAGTATGGTAAGTCTCTAACACTTCATGTCCCTACGGTATTTTCTGACTACATTCAGCTTTTTACTGGTTTGGATTTGGTATTTGGAAACACATTTTCTATCGCTTCATAAAGAATCCTTTCATCTTGTATTTACTCAAAATGCTAAGAACCGTGAAAATTAATAGCGTTTATAAATTAATTCCCAATCGATATTTGAAAAACCATAATTTTCAAATAGTATTATGCGTGATCGGAAAACCAATTGCGTACATCCGGTGGTATGTCTACTCGCACACACAGCATGAAAACCAGTGAATTATATACCAAGAACTGTTTGAAATACTGCACTTCTCAGGTCTGTGATACGGAGTCAGATAGCGTATACATCTGACCTAAATAGTTTCGGAAGAAAGAATTGGAGTGTAACAATCCGGAACAAAGTGGTTAAGAAACCGCTACGCGCAGAAACCAAAATAATAATAATGATAAAATAAATAAACTCCTCGGAATGGATTAGTGTCACAAAAACTGTATTATCTGTATCTATCATGCAAATAAAATTTCCGCGCATAAATTCAGAAGGACTATACATACACCTGCGCTTAAGAATTAATACTTATATATATGTATATATACTTATGAATATGTCTTGCAGAGTCTACTGCTAAATTGAATCAAGTTCAGGTCTAAGCTGAATCACAAACTACACGCATCCTTAGTTGACACATAATACCTTACACTTTTTTAAACTCTAATTAACCCAGAAGGGCAAATTTGCTTAGATGTTAAACATTATCGACCGATCCTCGAAAATCAATAGGACCAGACGCGATAAATGTGGCTCATTACACGAACTCTTTTAAAAAAAACCGACATATACATAAATTATGAATCATCATCGTGTGGCTTATTCTTTCTAGAACGTTGTCTCCATTACAGCTGCTCTGAACGCATCACGATTCTGGGCAAGTAGACCTGCATCAGCCAAAGACAAGTTCAGACTCTCTGTGATGTCCTGGGTCCACCGTCGTCTAGGTCGACCCCTTCCCCTTTAATTATGAATACATTTATTTATTTGGGACAACAGCGGTCCATGAAATTAAAATAACATATTTCATTCCGTTTCACGCCTGCATTTAGTGCACCTCAAGATACCTGCAAACAAAAGAGGAAACCACTAACTTCCACGAAGAAGGCTCTGACGACGGAGAGGACACAATGAGGAGCCCTGGTGATAGCATTACATGACAGTCCTTCTGGAATCCCAAGGGTAAGCGGGATAGAGGGAAACCAAAGAACATATGGAGAAGAGAACTGGAGACAGACATGAAGGGGTTGAAGAAGATATGGACAGACCTTGAGCAGATGGCACGTGACAGGAAGACTTGGTATAATTTCGATGAAGGCCTACACTCCTATGTGAGCCAGATGATGATGGTGATGATATACTTCCGAGGATACAAAACGACAGCTACCAGCCTTCAACAGTTTAAAATCTGGCTACAAGGAAAAGGGAGGTATGGAAGGCAGGTGGACAATGTCAAAGAAATTGTTACGAAATGGTGCCGACCCAAAGCAGCGCACCTTGCACAAGATCAAAAACTGCTTCTCCTAACGTCGAACAAGTAAAGAAGGAAGTGAATGTACAAATGCTTGGCAGCGAACTATGAACACCGATATAATTCGAACTGATAGTAATTAAATGGTTAGCAAACATTTCTTTAAAGTTTAAACTTGGATACATAAAACTGTGAACATTAACACTGCCAAAGTGTTCCGGTCATTATCACGTAACGTTCATCAACGTATCGCGGGAATGAGAAACTAGATCGATTAAACTGCGGGGAAATTATAGATTGCGTTGCTGATTAGAAGTTTTCCGGACATGAATTTACTTGGTGACAACCAACAGAGAAGGAGTTTCATTCCAGCTATTTATATAAAAACAAAGCTTAAGACATGTACTTTAGTTGTGCCTAACTGGAAATGTGTGTAGTTAAGACAGGTAGATTGGGATTTATAATCGATCGATATTATAGTATCCCGTATAGGAGACCCAAAGAAGAAAACAATAATAAAATAGGGTACTGCTTCCTCTTGCATGTCGTAAGAGGCAATAGATAACAGGTTGTGCATGCAGCTTGCAACTTCGTCATGTAACACAGAAATTATTGATGTAAGATAACATCAATGTTTTGGTGCAGGTATTCTGCCAGGGAGCTAGGCTGAACTGGTCGCCCCTATGCTCCATGAGGTAGAAACTGAGAAATGATGAAGATGATGACGACGACGAACTGTTACTGCTGTTCAAATGAGGCTGTATGTGAACGTTTCTTGACCTAACAAACAAACATTTGATCATCTTAAAATGAGGTCTACTGTATCTTAAGCTCCGTTCTTTAAGCTCGCATACGCATAATGGACTGTCAGTAGACAAGCACTCGATGCTTTTAACGCCTTACCATATACAGTTATCTTGAGTTACCACAGGATTTTAAACAATCTATCTCGTGAGATTCCTGCAGCACATTTTTCCACGTGAGTCCTGTAGCAGTGATCTTGGACTCATCAAGCGATAACGGGGCATCCCTTTTCTCTTCTTGAAAGTCATAAAAATATGTCAGATGGCTTTCTCGTGAGCTGTCACTGTTTGGAAGGTGAATCAATCAAAGTTAATCATTCATTAAATGTTCTGTCCATACGATATAGTGCTGCTAGGAATGAATGTCATCCATTTATTCTCTCAGCGTACAAATCGTGCCTATCGAAAAACGGTGGCTTAGAGTTCATAAGGAGAATCTTTTGTTACCTTGGTATCAGAAATATGATTCTGCCATTCCTTGGCAATAAGAATAAACACTGGGGTAAAGCATACACGATAGGTCTAGACGACTACTGAGATCACTTTTTCCGGCGACAAACGAAAAACACAGCCCCCATCAGGGCGCTCTCTAGCGACACATCCGCCGAACAGCCCTTTGACCTTTTATTGTTACTTAGATATTTATTTGCTGCACGTCCTCGAACAACACACATAAAACCTGTCAAGCAGTCAACCTGACTACAGTAACCAATAATGTTATTGTTTTAGTATTACTAAATTAACAAATGTATTATATTGTTACTCACTCTTGATAGATTATTACTTTTTTATGTAAACTAAGTCCATAAACTTGTTAATAACATCTCTTGTGCTTACTCCCAAAATCAATTTTGCTAACAGAATCAACTAAACTACCCAGAATCTCAGAATCAATCAATCGATGCTTTTAACGCCTTACGATCAATACAGTTCTTGACCACAGGGTTTCCAATCATCTCGTAACTCTGCCACTTTTCTCCACGTGAGTCCTCCAGCGTCCGGTTATATCACATCACCTCTTGTCTGTGTGTTCCTACACTGCGAAGGTGAATCATTCTTCTTGTCCCGACCAGCGATAAACAAGCACAACAACGTGTGCTCGCTATTTTCTTGTACACATTTATTTGCTGCAGTCGATAATAAACCTGTCAACCAGTCAACCTGACTACAGTCAGTTATTGTTGTAGTATTACTAAATTAATGTTACTCACTCTTGATAGATTAACTTTGTTCACTATTACTAAATTAATGTTGCTCACTCTTGATAGATTAACTTTGTTCGCTATTACTAAATTAATGTTACTCACTCTTGATAGATTAACTTTGTTTGCAATTACTAAATTAATGTTGCTCACTCTTGATAGATTAACTTTGTTCACTATTACTAAATTAATGTTGCTCACTCTTGATAGATTAACTTTGTTCGCTATTACTAAATTAATGTTACTCACTCTTGATAGATTAACTTTGTTTGCTATTACTAAATTAATGTTGCTCACTCTTGATAGATTAACTTTGTTCACTATTACTAAATTAATGTTGCTCACTCTTGATAGATTAACTTTGTTCGCTATTACTAAATTAATGTTGCTCACTCTTGATAGATTAACTTTGTTCGCTATTACTAAATTAATGTTGTCTACTCTTGATAGATTAACTTTGTTCGCTATTACTAAATTAATGTTGCTCACTTTTGATAGATTAACTTTGTTCGCTATTACTAAATTAAAGTTGTCTACTCTTGATAGATTAACTTTGTTCACTGTTACTAAATTAATGTTGTCTACTCTTGATAGATTAACTTTGTTCGCTTTTACTAAATTAATGTTGCTCACTCTTGATAGATTAACTTTGTTTGCTATTACTAAATTAAAGTTGTCTACTCTTGATAGATTAACTTTGTTCGCTGTTACTAAATTAATGTTGCTCACTCTTGATAGATTAACTTTGTTCGCTATTACTAAATTAAAGTTGTCTACTCTAGATAGATTAACTTTGTTCCCTGTAACTAAATTAATGTTGTCTACTCTTGATAGATTAACTTTGTTCGCTATTACTAAATTAATGTTGTCAACTCTTGATAGATTAACTTTGTTCGCTATTACTAAATTAATGTGGTCAACTCTTGATAGATTAACTTTGTTCGCTATTACTAAATTAATGTTTTCTACTCTTGATAGATTAACTTTGTTCACTATTACTAAATTAATGTTGTCTACTTTGATATATTAACTTTGTTTGCTATTACTAAATTAATGTTGTAAACTCTTGATAGATTAACTTTGTTCATCATCATGTGACGTATTCTCTCCAGAACGTTGTCTCCATTACAGCTGCTCCGAACGCACCACGATTCTGGGCAAGTCGACCTGCATCACCCAAAGACAAGTTCAGACTCTCTGTGATGTCCTGGATCCACCGTCGTCTAGGTCGTCCCCTTCCCCTTTTTCCAGGGACCATGCCTTCCACTACTAATTTTTCCAGCCTATTATGTCTTTTTATATGACCGAAAATTTTCTGCTTCCTTGTTGCGATGGTATTTAGGAGCCAATTTTCCTCTACATTTAGTGAGTGCAGTACTTCTCTGTCGGTCTTTTTTTCAGTCCAGAGTATTCTCAACATCCTTCTGTAACATTTCATTTCGAATGATGTAATCTCTTTTGCAACTGTTTTATTGTGTGTCCATGTCTCGCAGCCGTATGTTGCTACTGGGAATATACATGCTCTGATCAGTTGTAACTTTGTTTCTTTGCTTGTGCCTTGCCATAGGTTTTTCATCTGTATTAGTTTATGTAACTCCGCCTAGGTCTGTCCCAAGCCCAGCTGAAAAAAGGAGGAGAGCGGCCTGCATGGAGGCTGTAAGAAGGCAGCCCCTCCACCATGCAAAGGCACAACAGGCCAATCACCTGTTTGCTTTAAACTTTTGATTACGAGAACTACAAGAGAGAAAACCGGACTGATTCTAAAGGCGACGAACTGGAACGGACTACGAACTTATGGAACTTGGAACATAAGAAGTATAAATGGGAAAGAAGAGGAGCTGGTGGAAGAGATGAGGAAAGCAAAACTAGAAATCCTGGCTATAATGGAATCAAAGAAAAAGGGACAAGGAGTCAAGGATCTCGATGGCAACACGCTGCTCTACAGTGGTGTACCCACATCTGAAAGAGCTAAAGGGGGCGTGGGTTGCACTGTGGCCAAAAACCAAAAAGATAGTATCAAGGGATGGAACTTTGTCTCAGAGCGCATTATGGTTGTAAAACTAAAAGAAGGAGAAACCATAGTCAACCTGGTCATAGTGTATGGGCCAAATGAGGATGAGAGAGCAGAGGTCAAGGAGGAATTCTTCGAGCTGCTTCAAAGGACAGTGGATGAATGCCTAGATGAAATTATCATGTTCGGAGATTTCAATGCCAGAGTTGGAAATGGCCATGCTAGATGGGGTGGAGTTATCGGAAGATATGGAGAAGATACTCTCAATGACAATGGAAAGCTACTCCTTAGATTCTGCAGTGAGCAGAATCTGATCATTACAAACACAAAGTTCCCCCATAAGCGCATACATGCATACACTAGATGTGAACCAACAAAGAATGAGAAGTCAGTGATCGACTATGCCATTGTTAGGAGGAGCTCATTCAAATATGTCCGGGATGCTAGAGTCTGGAGGGGGCCAGAGATTGGAAGTGATCACTACCTGCTTACAATCAAAAGAACAACTGAAAGAGTTGCTCAGCCTAGGAACTGCCCAACATCACGCAAGAAGCCAAGTAAACGAACGGGAGAAATGAGTATTAAGACCTACAAGCTGAGAGAACCATAAATTAAGACCAGATATCAGGGGCTTATTGCTACAGCGGTGAGAACACAGAACAACAACCTGATGACTTGGAAACCCTCTGGCTTAAATTCAAGGACATCATAAAGACAGCTGCTGCAGAAGCATGTGGTGAAGTCCGACTTGGGAACAAGAGAAAGAGGACACCTTGATGGACAGAGGAAGTCAAAGAGTAAATAAGAGAGAAGAAAATGGCATGGAAACAATACTTAGGAGCTAAAAACACAGCAGGACAAATAAATATAGAGAATATGTGATACTCAGAACAGAAGCAAAGAACAAGGTGCTAGCAGCAAAACAGAAGTCCTGGGAAGAATTTGGAGAAAAGCTAGACAAAGATGCGCAAGAAAACCAGAAATTGTTCTATAAGACCCTAAAGAACATGAGGAAGGAAAAACAATGCCCTCTCAAATTTATAAAGGACAAGCAAGGCAAATTGCTTACCGCCCCGAAGGAAGCAATGGAAAGATGGAAAGAATAATTCTCAGAACTCCTGGATGGTGAGCAATGTCAAGCATCAGAAATGATAAACACTAGCACAGAAGAGAAAACGAATGGTGGTGAAGATGACATAAAGATGGAAGAACTGAAGCCAGCCCTGGAGAAAATCAAGATGGGCAAAGCAGCAGGGCATGATGGTATAACACCAGAAATGGTTAAGTACTTGGGAGCATCAGGCGACCTATTACTCTTAAGGGTCCTACAGGCAGCGTGTTGCAACAAGACCATACCAAAGGATTGGGAGACTGCCATCATAACACCAATTTTCAAAAAGGTTGACAATCGACAATGTGGAAACCATAGAGGCATATCCCTTCTCAGTGTCATGGTAAAATCTACTCTAGAATCCTAGAGCAGAGACTCCGACGCCTAGCTGAGCCACAATTGGATGAGGTCCAGTGCGGATTCCGAGCAAACCGAAGTACTGAGTGAAAAGGCCCTTCAGTATAAGAGTGAGGTCCATCTTTGTTTCATAGATCAGGAAAAGGCGTTTGACAGGGTCCCCTGGAGCAAACTTTGGGACTGTTTGGCAAGGAAGAACATCCCAGCACCTCTGATTCATGCTATACAGAGCTTCTACAAGTCTTGCAGAAATTATGTGAGGACCAAACCATAAGTCAGAAGAGTTCAGGACCCCCACTGGTGTAAGACAAGGTGATATCCTGTCACCTTATCTTTTCATACTCCTTATGAACGATGTCATCAAGGCATGTAAGGAGAGAACAAGAAAGTATGCAGCGGGGTACTGGAAGATGAGACAGGTCTGTATTTCAGAGCTGGCATTTGCTGATGTAATGCCCTGATTGCTAAATCAGAGGCACATCTCCAATCCAACCTGCAACTTTTTTCAGGCCATAAATCGAGGATTCCTCAACAAGAGAGAGGTTGGTAAGAAAACGAAGATGGCTGTATACCGCTCCACCTATGTCCCAGTCTTGACATATGAATGCGAGTCATGGGCAATGACTACAACCCACAAAAGCCAGATCCAAACCTCAGAAATGAGGTATCTGAGGAAGGTGGTTGAAGTAACAAGAAGAGACATGTGTCGTGGTTGAGTTAGAGTGTAGAGTATTTGTCGAGTTGGACAACAGTAGTGAAATCGACAAGGGATAGTGGACTGACAGAGTTATAGATTACACACACAGAAAGGTGTAAATAGGAGATGGACTTGAGACAACCTGGAAGAAGATTTACCAAAATGATCTCTCTCTCCAAGCCTCAACTCACTTATGTCTGTCTAAGCACCTCCTGCTCTCTCTCTCTTCTCTTATCATACATAGAGATTATAGTAAAGAGCTAAAAATACAAATATGGATGGAAAGGTCGTGAACAGCGCATTAATAAATGTGTAAAATTTATTAAAGAAGAAAAAGCATGGAATTAATGCATATCATCACAACAACATAAAATTACATCAATACTCAAAATATTCATCAATAATCATATACGCCAAAAACCACACACACAGATCACCATTCATAAAACCTGTAGAACACAGAGAGATGAAATAACTGAGTGTCAGCCCGTCCGTTTTCGGGACCAGATGAAATAGTCCGGACAGTGTGTTACTTGTAGATCCTTCGTGAGGGACTATGCCTACAAAAACTGTCCTTGTTGGTACTATCATTGGTGATTCCTCCCTACTGGCGCGAGGTGGGCTGGAAGACTCTAGTTACCTTCTGTTTACCAAAATGAATAAACTGCGATTCAGTCCGTCCGCTTTCGGGACCAGATGAAATAGTCCGGACAGTGTGTTACTTGTAGATCCTTCGTGAGGGACTATGCCTACAAAAACTGTCCTTGTTGGTACTATCATTGGTGACTCCTCCCTACTGGCGCGAGGTGGGCTGGGGGACGCTGTTTATCTCCTGCTGACCAACTGAATGAACTTAGCGACAGCCTGTCCGCTTTCGGGGACCAATGGAATAGCTCCAGTAAGTGGTTTCTTCGTATATATCCGCCATCGGTGATGGAATTAACCTGAATAAAATCACTGTATAGGCGCTATCGTTGGTGTCTTCACCCCCCCTACTGGCGCGAGTGGGGGCTGGAACTCTGTCCATAGATGGCTGCTCATACGTGCGAAGTTCTACATAGACCCAGAAATAAACCATGGGACGAAGTCACTTGAGGACAATTGATCCCAAGGCATGCTTATCCGGCGCTAGAATTGGCTTTAAATCCGGTTTTGGCTGGTTGACTGTGGCTTGGCTGAGTGCCCCGTTTAAACACAAAAAAGGCGGGTGATATGGAATTCTGCTATAGGCATGCTGGGCGGTTTTGAGATTTTGGAATGCCGCAATGCCTGACTGGTAATCCAATAGGCGAGTAGGAAACTACTACTGCCATAGACGTTTCAGATTGTTTCCGTTGGCTCATTTCACAATGCGTGAGCTGAACTCCCGTGAGAGGGAAATGGCGTTGACAAAAGGATTTGTTGTTCCAGGTATGGCTGTGACACTCGTGGGGCTAGATATCCTCAGAATCCTCTAGATCGAAAGAGACGGTGACATTCTTCGTCTGACTGGAAACTAGACTAGCAATTCGGTATCCCCCTGAAACTGAGACCGAAAAGAGACACCCTTTTACATCAAGCAAATAATAAATCCCACTAACTTTATACAGAAAGTTTCGCTCCACTATGGATTAAATTTATTGTAGTTATTTGCTTGATAGTTTAGGGCTGTCTTTAACCATGTCTCCTGTTCCTTAAAAATATCAATTATCAACACGCACCCGCATAGACTTAATATCTTTTGCACACCCAGGTACCTGTCAGTAACTGTTCTGACAGCAACAATCTACTCCTCTTCTCCCAATCTCAATATACAGGAAACCTAACCAGTAGTTACAGTTAAATGGATATGCTTATTCATCTTACAACATTAAATGAATTTACATAAACAGATTACAGCATGTGACATTACAAAATAAGTAATATGTCCCTTTGGGAAAATATATTAATATTCCACACAATGAGTACAAAGAGAATGCAATGTTCTTGCTATAATAATACAATTGTGGCTGAATCATAAGATATAATTATATCTATGCCTGGTGACTGCTTTCTGTGAAAGTTATAGACTAGTGCCTAGCCACACAAGTAAGCATAAAATGATTCTCCCTTGCCACTAAAAATATCTATCAAAAAGGAATAAGTGACTATTTCCTATAATCCAGAGTTATTACCTGCATCTCACTATTCAGTTTTTAAGTGAACAATCCACACCTGGCATTATCTTACAGAAATGACAGTTAATTTTGCTGACTCTTAACCCAATGGTAAGCATTCGTGGACTGATTCTATGCCTAATATCTGTTATTGTAAGTTTAACATTTAACCCATGATAAACCGTAACAGTTTAAGCACCACTTAATAGGCCGTAGACAGCGCTACCTTATCACTGAATAAATTACTAGGAGAAGTCCTCAGAAATAAATTCACTTCCCTAACAGATATATATAAAAGCTAACATGAATCTAATATAATAATTATAAGATATGTTTACTCACCCCGAGAAAATGCCAAGAAATAGGCCAAAAACATTTAGTTCTGTGTTAATGTTTGCCTTATTTCCATTAATGGTTCTATCTCGGGCCAATCAGGAATCATTACGAGTGTGTTTGACGTAGTAAAATTTCAAATCTTATAGCTTACAAAGGACGCTCCCCCGGACATCCTGCCTAACCTGATTCTACCAGATGTATTGGCGTAATGCGTAATAGAGTAAGACAAATGAGAAATCGTGCGACAAGTTTCCCAGCGCCTCAAAGGGTACCAGCCGCTCGTCATCAAACGTTTTTAAAGCGACCCAGAGAAATTCCCCTGTTGGGGACCACAGAGGGTACCCGCCGCTAACGAACCCGTTTCTTTCACAGAAAACCGTAAGTTTGGCTCGTTCTTACACATAATAAAGCGGACCCGAGAAATGTTTTCTCTGGTTCGAACAGGTGGTTTAGATAACATTACGTCTAGCGTTAGCTGACCTGCAGCTGGCCAGCGTAAAACAACCTCGGGTGGGGTTTGAGAGGGTGAGAAAGTTTGGCCACAAAGGTTAGAAAAGGAAAGAAAAAAGAAAATACAAAATGTCTCGGAAAACAGAAATTTATTAAAGGAGTAATCAAAATTATGGACAAGATGGTAAAATAAATTATCTTTCACGTGTACAAGTGCCCCCTTTTTTAAAGTGCGTGAAAACAGAACTAAATGACAGTAATTTATCTTTTCATCAATGTCCATTACATGTCCTAGAACATCACCTATAAGTCATAATACAAATTTGTTCCAACTTCTGTCAGTACTTAGCTTATTGGGGGGATTGGTTACTATCATTGGAATGAAGAGCCTCCCTTGGTACAAGTGCAAGCTAGTAACTGACTGTGTGTGGCTTCTTATCTCAGATTAAAGAGCTACTCCAGAAAAAAACTAACCCTTAAAAAAATTTTTCTGACTTCTACAACAATAGTCGTCAGATTTGTCAACCAAAAACTCAGCAGTGGTACCATCAACCTTTACCAGCTGTCTCATGTGTAAGAATGAACAATAAATGTAACGTTAATATTTTATGATTGCTGTGGAGTAAAACGCTGTTAGATTCCCTCCAAAAGAATAGTTCGGTTATGTCTAAGGATTATCGATTCCTATAATCTGCCGAACACTAAACTACTAAGAATCAAGATAGAATCTTGTGAGAGATTCACCCTCGGATCGAGCACATATGATTAAATGTCGTACTAGATGGGTTCTAGAATCTCGGACGGGCTCCAATTGTCGTGGTATAGATGGAGTGTAGAGTATTTGTCGAGTTTGGAAAACAGTAGTTGAAATCGACAAGGATAGTGGGATCTGGGACAGAGTATAGATTTACACACTACCAGAAATGTGTAAATAGGAGATGGACTTGAGACAACTGGAAGAAGATTTTACCAAAATGATCTCTCTCTCAAGCCTCAACTCACTTATGTCTGTCTCTAAGCACCTCCTGCTCTCTTCTCTTCTCTTATCATACATAGAGATTATAGTAAAGAGCTAAAAATCACAAATATTGGATGGAAAGGTCCGTGGAACAGCGCATTAATAAATGTGTAAAATTTATTAATGAAGAAAAAGATGGAATTAATGCATATCATCACAACAATCATAAAATCTTACATCAATACTCAAAATATTCATCAATATAATATACGCCAAAAACCACACACACAGATCACCAGTTTCATAAAACCTGTAGGAAACACAGAGAGATGAAATAACTGAGTGTCAGCCCGTCCGTTTTCGGGACCAGATGAAATAGTGTCCGAAGGACAGTGTGTTATTCGTAGATCCTGGGGGCATCGGTGGGGACTATGCCTACAACAATGTAAAATCTTGTTTGGTACTATCATTGGTGATTCCTACCTACTGGCGCGAGGTGGGCAGGATGGACTCTAGGTTACCTTCTGTTTTACAAAATGAATAAACTGCGATTTTCAGTCCGTCCGCTTTCGGGGACCAGATGAAATAGTCCGGACAGTGTTGATTGTTACTATTGTAGATCCTTCGTGAGGGACTATGCCTACAAAAACTGTCCTTGTTGGTACTATCATTGGTGAGCTCACCTCCCTACTGGCGCGAGGTAGGGGCTGGGGGGGACGCTTGTTTATCTCCTGCTGACCAACCTGAATGAACTTAGCGGACAGCCCTGTCCGCTTTTCGGGGACCATGGGAATAGCTCCATGGTAAGTGGTTTCTTTCGTATATATCCGCCATCGGTGATGGGAATTAACCTGAATAAAAATCACTGTATAGGCCGCTATCGTTGGTGTCTTCACCCTACTGGCGCGTGTGGGGCTGGAACTCTGTCCTTAGATGGCTGGGTTCATACGTGCGTAAGTTCTACATAGACCCAGAAATAAACCATGGGACGAAGTCACTTGAGGACAATTGATCCCAAGGCGTTGCTTATCCGGCGCTAGAATTGGCTTTAAATCCGGTTTTGGCTGGTCTTTTGACTGTGGCTTGGCGGGCTGAGTGCCCCCGTTTAGGCACAAAAACGGCGGCAAGGCGTGATATGGAATCTGCTATAGGCATGCTGGGCGGTTTTGAGATTTTGGAAGCCGCAATGCCCTGATTGGTAATCACCAATAGGCGAGTAGGAAACTACTACTGCCATAGGTGTTTCAGATTGTTGCGTTTGGCTCATTTACAATTGCGTGAGCTGAACTCCCGTGAGAGGGAAATGGCGTTGACAAATAGGGTTGTTGTTCCAGGTATGGGCTGTGACACTCGTGGGGCTAGATATCCTCAGAATACCCTCTAGATCGAAGAGACGGTGACATTCTTCGTCTGACTGGAAACTAGACTAGCAATTCGGTAATCCCCTGAAACTGAGACCGAAAAGAGACACCCTTTTTACATCAAGCAAAAAATATAAATCCCACTAACTTTATACAGAAAGTTTCGCTCCACTTTGGGATTAAATTTATTGTAGTTATTGCTATGATAGTTTAGGGCTAGGTCGTTTAACCTGTCTCCTGTTCCTTTAAAAATTCAATTATCAAACACGCACCGCATAGACTTATTTCTTTTTTGCAACACACCAAGGTACCTGTACCAGTAACTGTTCTGACAGCAACAAATCTACTCTCTTTCCCAATATCAATATACAGGAAACATAACCAGTAGTTACAGTTAAATGGGATTTTAATTGCTTATTCATTTACAACATTAAATGAATTTTACATAAACAGCAATTAAGCATGTGGACATTACAAAATAAAGTTAATATGTTCCCCTTTGGGAAAATATAATTATATTCCACACAATGAGTACAAAGAGAATGCAATGTTCTTGCTATAATAATACAATTGTGGCTGGTGGCAATCATAAGTTTAATTATAATCTATGTCCTGGTGACTGCTTTCTGTGAAAGTTATGAGACTAGTGCTAGCCACACAAGTAAGCATAAAATGATTCTCCCTTGCCATGGTGCTAAAAATATCTATCAAAAAGGATAAAGTGACTATTTCCTATAATCCAGAGTTATTACCTGCATCATCACTATTCAGTTTTTAGGTTAGTGAACAATCCACACCTTGGCATTATCTTAACAGAAAAGACAGTTAATTTTGTGACTCTTAACCCAATGGTAAGCATTGGTTGGACTGATTCTACGCCTAAATCTTCTGTTATTGTAAGTTTAACATTTTAACCATGATAAAACCGTAACATTTAAGCACCACTTAATAGGCCGTATTTACAGCGCTTTTACCTTTCACTGAATAAATTACTAGGAGAAGTCCTCAGAAAGAATTCACTTCCCTAACAGATATATTAAAAGCTAACAGTGAATCTAATATAAATATTATAAAGATAGTTTACCTCGAGAAAATGCCAAGAAATAGGCCAAAAACATTTTTGTTCTGTGTATATAATGTTTGCCTTATTTCCATAAAGAGTCGTATCTGGGCCAGGAATCTTCTACGAGTGTGTTTGAAAGAGTAGTAAAATTTTCAAATCTTATAGTTACAAAGGACGGGGTCCCCCCCGGACACCTGCCTAACCAGATTTACAGATGTATTGGCGTGTAATGCGTAATAGAGTAAGACAAAAGAAATCATGCGAAAGTTCCCAAGGCCTCAAAGGGTACCAGCCGCTCGTCATCAAACGTTTTAAAGCGACCAGAGAAATTCCCCTGTTGGGACCACAGAGGGTACCCGCCGCTAACGAACCGTTTCTTTCACAGAAACCGGTCTTGGCTCGTTCTAACACTTAAAGCGGAAAACCCGAGAAATGTTTCTCTGGTCGAAACAGGTGCGTTTTAGATAACATTACGTCTAGCACGTTAGCTGAACCGCAGCTGGCCAGCGTAAACAACCTCGGGTGGGGTTTGAGAGGGTGAGAAAGTTTGGCCACAAAGGTAGAAAAATGAAATGAAAAAGAAAATACATAAATGTCAATCTAGGAAAACAGAACATTTAAAGGAGTAATCAAATTATGGACAAGATGGTAAAATAAATTATCTTTCACGTGACAAGTGCCCCCTTTTTTAAAGTGCGTGAAACACGAACTAAATGACAGTAATTTATCTTTTCCATCAATGTCCATTACATGTCCTAGAACATCCTATAATCATAATACAAATTTGTTTCCAACTTCTGTCAGTACTTAGCTATTGGGAGGATTGGTTACTATCATTCGAATGAACACCCATCCCTTTGGTACAAAATGCAAGCTAGTAACTGACTGTCTGTAGCTTGCTTATCTCAGATTAAAGAGCTACTCGACTGAAAAAAAATTAACCTTAAAAAAAATTTTCTGACTTTTACAAAATAGTCGTCAGATTTGTCAACCAAATAAACTCAGCAGAGTTGGTACCATCAACCTTTACCAGCTGTCTCATTCATGGTGTAGCATGAACAATAAATGTAACTTAATATTTATGATTGCTGTGGAGTAAAACGCTGTTCAGACTTCCTCCCAAAAGAAATAGTTCGTTATGTCATTAGGGATATCGATTTCCATGGGGGGTATCTGCGAACACTAAACTCTAAGAATCAAGATAGAATCTTGTGAGAGATTCACCCTCGGATCGAGCACATATTAAATGTCGTACTAGATGGGTTCTAGAATCTCGGACGGGCTCCCAATTGTCGTGGTATAGATGGAGTGTAGAGTATTTGTCGAGTTGGACAACAGTAGTGAAATCGACAAGGGATAGTGGACTGACAGAGTTATAGATTACACACACAGAAAGGTGTAAATAGGAGATGGACTTGAGACAACCTGGAAGAAGATTTACCAAAATGATCTCTCTCTCCAAGCCTCAACTCACTTATGTCTGTCTAAGCACCTCCTGCTCTCTCTCTCTTCTCTTATCATACATAGAGATTATAGTAAAGAGCTAAAAATACAAATATGGATGGAAAGGTCGTGAACAGCGCATTAATAAATGTGTAAAATTTATTAAAGAAGAAAAAGCATGGAATTAATGCATATCATCACAACAACATAAAATTACATCAATACTCAAAATCTTCATCAATACGCCCATACGCCAAAACCCACACACACAGATCACCATTCATAAAACCTGTAGAACACAGAGAGATGAAATAACTGAGTGTCAGCCCGTCCGTTTTCGGGACCAGATGAAATAGTCTGGACAGTGTGTTACTTGTAGATCCTTCGTGAGGGACTATTGCCTACAAAAACTGTCCTTGTTGGTACTATCATTGGTGATTCCTCCCTACTGGCGCGAGGTGGGCTGGAAGACTCTAGTTACTTCTGGTTTACCAAAAACGAATAACTGCGATTCAGGTCCGTCCGCTTTCGGGACCAGATGAAATAGTCCGGACCAGTGTGTTTACTTGTAGATCCTTCGTTGAGGGACTATGCCTACAAACTGTCCTTGTTGGTACTATCATTGGTGACTCCTCCCTACGGCGCGAGGTGGGATTGGGGGACGCTGTTTATCTCCTGCTGACCAACTGAATGATACTTTAGCGACAGCCTGTCCGCTTTCGGGGGACCAATGGAATAGCTCCAGTAAGTGGTTTCTTCGTATATATCCGCCATCGGTGATGGAATTAAACCTGAATAAAATTCACTGTATAGGCGCTATCGTTGGTGTCTTCCCCTACTGGCGCTGAGTGGGGCTGGAAACTCTGTCCATAGATGGCTGCTCATAACGTGCGAAGTTCTACATAGACCAGAAATAAACCATGGGACGAAAGTCATTGAGGACAATTGATCCCAAGGCATGCTTATCCGGCGCTAGAATTGGCTTTAAATCCGGTTTTGGCTGGTTGGACTGTGGCTTTGGCTGATGTGCCCCCGTTGAGGCACAAAAAAGGCGGGTGATATGGAATTCTGCTATAGGCATGCTGGGCGGTTTTGAGATTTTGGAAGCCGCAATGCCCTGACTGGTAATCCAATAGGCGAGTAGGAAACTACTACTGCCATAGACGTTTCAGATTGTTGCGTTGGCTCATTTCACAATGCGTGAGCTGAAACTCCCGTGAGAGGAAATGGCGTTGACAAAAGGTTGTTGTTCAAGGTATGGCTGATTGTGTGACACTCGTGGGGCTAGATATTCCTCTCAGAATCCCACTAGATCGAAGAGACGGTGACATTCTTCCGTCTGACTGGTGAAACTAGACTAGCAATTCGTTAGCATCCCCCTGAAACTGAGACCGAAAAAGAGACACCTTTTACATCAAGCAAATAATAAATCTCCACTAACTTTATACAGAAAGTTTCGCCTCCACTATGGGATTAAATTTATTGTAGTTATTGCGCTATGATAGTTTAGGGCTGTCGTTAACCATGTCTCCTGTTCCTTAAAAATATACAATTATCAAACACGCCCCGCATAGACTTAATATCTTTTGCACACCCAGGTACCTGTCAAGTAACTAAATTTTCTGACAGCAACAATCTACTCCTCTTACTCCACAATCACTCAATATACAGGAAACCTAACCAGTAGTTACAGTTTAAATGGATATGCTAGTATTCATCTTACAACATTTAAATGAAATTTACATAAACAGATTTACAGCATATGTGACATTACAAAAATAAGTAATATGTCCCTTTGGGAAAAATATATTAATATTCACACAATGAGTACAAAGAGAATGCAATGTTTCTTGCTCTATAATAATACAATTGTGGCTGAATCATAAGATATAATTATATCTATTGCTGGTGACTGCTTTTCTGTGCAAAAGTTATAGACTAGTGCCTAGCCACACAAGTAAGCATAAAATGATTCTCCCTTGCCACTAAAAATCTTTATTATCTAATCAAAAGGAATAAGTGACTATTTCCTATAATCCAGAGTTAATTTACCTGTCATCTCACTATTCAGTTTTTAAGTGCAGAACAATCCACCCACCTTGGCATATATAATCTTACAGAAATGACAGTTAATTTTGCTGACCCTTAACCCAATGGTAAGCATTCGTGGACTGATTCTACGCCTAATATCTGTTATTGTAAGTTAAACATTTTAACCATGAGATAAACCGTAACAGTTTAAGCACCACTTAAATAGGCGTTAGGACAGCGTACCTTATCACTGAATAAATTACTAGGAGAAGTCTCAGAAATGAATTCACTTCCCTAACAGATATATATACAAGCTAACATGAATCTCATATAATAATTATAAGATATGTTTACTCACCCCGAGAAAATGCCAATGAAAATAGGCCAAAAACCATTTAGTTCTGTGTTAATGTTTGCCTTATTTCCATAATGGTCTATCTCGGGCCATGAATCTTCTACGAGTGTGTTTGGACGTAGTAAAATTTCAAAATCTTATAGCTTACAAAGGACGCTCCACCCCCCCGGACACCTGCCTTAACCTGATTCTACAGATTGTATTGGCGTAATGCGTAATAGAGTAAGACAAAAGAAATCGCGAGAAAGTTCCCCAGGCCTCAAGGGTACCAGCCGCTCGTCATCAAACGTTTTAAAGCGACCAGAGAAATTCCCCTGTTGGGACCACAGAGGGTACCCGCCGCTAACGAACCGTTTCTTTCACAGAAACCGTCTTGGCTCGTTCTAACACTTAAAGCGGACCCGAGAAATGTTTCTCTGGTCGAACAGGTGCGTTTAGATAACATTACGTCTAGCGTTAGCTGACCGCAGCTGGCCAGCGTAAACAACCTCGGGTGGGGTTTGAGAGGGTGAGAAAGTTTGGCCACAAAGGTAGAAAAGGAAAGAAAAAGAAAATACAAAATGTCTCGGAAAACGAAAGACATTTTAAAGGAGTAATCAAATTATGGACAAGATGGTAAAATAAATTATCTTTCACGTGACAACATGGTCCGCAACCAGACGATACGTCAAGGCCTAAAATCCCACCCCCTGCAGACCCAAGTAGAGCAGTTCCAACTAAGATGGTTTGGCCATGTCTGCAGAATGGGAGAAGATCGGCTACCATGACAAGCATGGGAAACAAAGAGCCAGGGATCCAGACCCCCAGGACGACCCAGAGTCCGCTGGGAGGACAACATTAGACAATCTTTGAAGGACCGAGGACTAGAATTGAACCAGGCCAGGAGGAAGACAACCGATAGGATAGTCTGGCGCTCTCTCTTCCAAACCTCTACACCTCACGGTAGAAAAGGAACGACTAAGTAAGTAAAGATTAGTTTATGTGAGGCAATTGCAAGCCTTCTTTTAATGTCTACTGCACAGTCGCCAGAGCTGTTGATGATTGATCCTAAGTATTCGAATTCATTAACACCTTCGAGTTCTTCGTTATCAATTTCAATTTCTGGTTTGATCTTTACTTTGTCTGTTGTCAATACTTTGGTCTTCTTAGTGTTTAGGTATAAATTCTGAGCCTCGCTGTGTTTTTTTGGTTGACAGAATTAATTGATCAAGTCCTTCTGGGTTGGTCCATAGGAGGACTGTGTCGCCAGCATATCTGATTTCCGGGATTTGGTACCCACCTATGTTAAATGGGTCAAACTCTGTGTGTTCTTGGTCATCTCTTACGTTTCTCATAATATTCTCGGCATAAGGTAAGGGGAAAGGGTACAGCCTTGTCTTACTCCTTTCTGTACTTCAAACCATTCTGGTGCTTCCCCATCTATTCTTACGGCTGCCTGTTGTTCTTGGTACAGCAGTGCGATGAGTTGTATAAGGTGGTTGAAAATCCCATATTTTCCATAATAGTCCATAACTGCTGATGTTGTACACAGTCGAAAGCTTTGGTGCAATCAACGAAACAAGTATATATGTCAACGCTAAATTCTCTACACTTTTCTGTTATGATCCTCATATTGAATATATGGTCTCTATTGCCTCTGCCTGGTCGAAAACCTGCCTGTACTTCGTTAATTTCTGTTTCTAGCTTTTGTTGCATTCTTTCAATTTTTTTTTTTTTATCGTACGCCCGCTATTACTCGAGGCGAAAATCTCCGGTTAATATGTCTAACCTGAGACTGATTTTACGGGAGTATCCCTTTTTTTCCTGTACAATGACAGGTGTCCTCTCGCCATTCAGATATTCGCCGATTTCGGTCATAGAGCTGGGTCGGCTCAGGAGCCGTTCAGGTTATTCCAGTCCCTGGTCAAATTCCGCTTTGCTAGATCTTACAGCATAATGCATGGTATATACGAGCGCTGCCTTCTCCTCCTGCCTGTATCATTTCAGCTGTTATTTCATCACAACAAGGAGATTTTTCACTTTTCAAGTGTTTGATTGCATTCCGGACTTCCTCTTTGGTAAGTTCTGGTTCACGTTCCGCTACATTCATGATGTTGTTATTTGCCCTTTGTTCACTATTACTAAATTAATGTTGTCAACTCTTAATAGATTAACTTTTTCCACTCTTGATACATTAATTTTGTCCATTTTTGATAGATTAACTTTGTTCACTATTACTAAATTAATGTTACCCACGGCTGATAGATTAAGCTTTCCCGTTGTTGATATATTAACTTTGTTCACTCTTACTAAATTAATTTAGCCCATGCTTGCTAGATTAACTTTGTCCACTCTTACCAGAATAACTTTGCCCACACTTACAATATTAGCTATGTCCGCTCTTCCAAATGTATCTTACCCACTCTTACCAGATTCACTTCGCCCACTCTTATTACATTAACTCCGTCCACCCTTACTAGCTGTCTTCATATTGCGTGTCTGCCTTTAACACTTCCTTCCATTATGGTTTAAAAAAAAAAAATTCTAACTAGCTAATCGAAGTACCAGGTTTGTCAGCTTTATTTTCAGAAATAAACTGAACAGATATTTTTGGAAACCTGCTATCTGGAAGCAATTACCTATAATGAAAGCTGAAACATGTCGTTAAAACTGTGGGTCTTTGCCAGACAAATAATCTAATCCTAGACCTAACGGTCTTCTGTGTTTGGACATGCGCCCTAATATAACCGACTAGGTTGAACGGGGCGCGCCTCGCCAAAACGACGCAAAACTTTATTTAAAAAAAAAAGACACTACAGAAGACAAATTAAGGTGCTGTAAGGCTTGTTTAATTATTACATAACATATAAAGCCACCAATGGAATGTTACTAAATCAATCATTCAGTCAATACCCTTTAGCTCCCCAAGGAGCATAGGCCTTCAATAAACACATGCCAAGTCCTCCTGTCAAGTGCCAACAGCTCAAATTCTTTCCATGTTTTCCTCACCAGTTTCACTTCTGTCTCCAGTTCTCTTCTCCATGTGTTTTCTGGTCTGCCTCTGCCTCTCTTTCCCTGGGGATTCCAGAACAAGGACTGCCTTGTAATGCTATCAACAAGATTTCCTCAATGTGTGTCCTATCCATCGCCAGCGTCTCCTTCTCAACTCTTGTCCCACTGGCACTTGTCTGGTTCTTGTCATCAGTTCCACATTTGTGACTTTGTCATACCATTTTAGTCCTTCTATTCTACGCAAGCACCCGTTTATAAAAGTCTGTAGCTTTTTGGTTGTTGTTTTTGTTGCTCTCCATGTCTCAGAGCCATACAATAGGACTGACTTGACATTTGAGTTGAAGATTCTTATTTTCGTGTTGGACTTGATTTCTCTTGTTCTCCCTATGTTTCCCAATGCAATGAAAGCTCCTCTTGATTTTTGTATTCTTATTTTGATATCATTGGCTGTCCCTCCAACTTTGTCTATATTACTGCCAAGTTATGTGTACGATTCTACATCTTGTAGTGGTGTTTCTTCAAGTTCAACCTTGTTATCATTTCTTACATTTATTCTCATTATCTTTGTCTTTACCCTGTGTATTTTCAGACCCACATGTTGTGACCTCTCATCGAGTATTTTCATTTTGTTTTGCATCTGATAATGGTTATGGGACAGAAAGCCAAGTCATCTGCAAAATCTAGATTATCAAGCTGTTTAGTCTGTATTTATATCTAGATCTACAGTGTAGATAATACCAAGGAGTCTTCAACTAGGTATTGACTACAAAAGAACGAGAAGCTCAGCAGCCCTAGTTAAACAACAACATTGACTAAACCAGAATCGTAAAAATGAAGCTTTAAGATTAGAACAATGACTAAATTGGATTGTATCTCTACCGGAAGATCTTCCTGCAGTTCTACTAACAGAGCGGTGGAAATTCAAAATTATATTTTACAGAAGGTTTATTCTACTTCATATAACACATCGCGTTCCCATCTTACGCAGTTCACGAACATAGAGAATTTTAACAAGCTAGGGAGATATTTTCACTTGCACACGGAAAAAGTACCTGTAATCCTCGGCATACCGCGGTTTTAATGCCAGCAGGAGAGGGCACGTCAACATTTCCATAGCTTTAAA
The DNA here is from genome assembly GCA_024509875.1 of Oreohelix idahoensis. NCBI lineage: Eukaryota > Metazoa > Mollusca > Gastropoda > Stylommatophora > Oreohelicidae > Oreohelix > Oreohelix idahoensis. The sequence continues at coordinate 36,526 of JAMPIV010007018.1, forward strand.
ACCCTTCTTCCTCCCTTCGTGATATAAACATCTACCAAATCGTCCTCTCTGATCTACCGGTAGGTCGCGAACAACCGGCTGCCGACCCTTGTTATAGAATGCAGTAATTATGACATTGTCGATCCGTCCATCAGCTTCGATACTGCATCGTCTTAAAGTTGACGTTTGCCCTTCCTGTTGATTTTATGCTCGCGCTTTCAAGCTTGATCGATTTTGCTGTATTTATTTTCTGCCGCTTCTATAACTGGTATAAAGGTTCTATATTTAGACAGCCAACAACCCACAATGAGGCTGATTAGTCCAATAAAATATCGCGTGTATTTCTGATTGCCCGTCAGAGGCTGTTGACTACAGGAAATTTATTCCAACAGGTGAACAAGCAGGTAAAGCGACTGACTATCTAACACTCAACTCGGAGACTAATACGTGTTGTTGGTTTAGTTTCTTCGGCATCTTTCGCGATGTCCCTTCTTCCCTCTTACTGTCTAATCAACCCTCATCCTAATTTCTTCTTTCAGACTTATATTCGTCCATTTTAAATAACACGCCCTATATTTCTCTTTCTCTCACACTTTGTCTTCATAAACAACCTATCTTCTTTCCACATATTCATTCATCTGCTTTGTAAACACATCTCTCCTTCTGTCAATCACTTAAACACACCACTCATGTCAATCACTCAAATACACTTCCCCTAATGTCTATCACTCAAATGCGTCTCTCCTTCTGTCAGTCATTCAAACTCATCTCTCCTTCACTCAGTCACTCAAATACATCTCTCCTCCTGCAAATCACTCAAAGACACCACTTATGACAATCACTCAAATACACCTCTCCTTCCGCCAATCACTCAAACACATCTCTCCTTCTTTCAATAACTCAAATACACCTCTCCTTCTGTCAATCACTCAAACGCATCTCTCCTTCGGTCAATCACTCAAACACACCACTCACGTCAATCACTCAAATACACTACTCCTTATGTCTATCTCTCAAACACATCTATCCTGTCAATCACTCAAAAACACCTCTCCTGTCATCACTCAAACACAACTCACCTCTCATTCTCTCAAATACACCTCAATTCTACCATCTCATTCTCTTAAACCCGTTTCTTTATTCATCTCAAAAGAATATCTCTTCTCCTCACAGTCACAGATTTATTTCTTCACTCATACACATCCTCTCTCGTTATCTCTCTCAAATCTCAAGTCTCATAATCCGTGCCTTCCGTCTTCCGTCACATCCACAAATCTAAAATGTCCGCTGTCCTACTATCTTTCATGCTCCAGCTCCCATCTCCTTTGTTCATCTCTTTATGATCATCTCTTCCCATAAAGCAGAGATCCCCTATCTGCCGCAAGTGTTACTTTCATGACGAATACATTCTCTCTCTCTCTCACTCTCCCAGGAGAGATCCCGCATAAAACGGTCAACAGGTGTCACTGTAAAATCACAAACTTTCGCTCACTACCTTTTATCTCTCCAGCATCAATTCTCTTACCTGTAATCAACAACAGGTGTGAACATCCACATTCCAATTCCCCCCCCCCCCCCCCACATCTCTCTCTCCCTCTACCTCAGCGCCCACGCTCACAGATATTCAAACCATTTTAATTAGCGAGCGTAATTGAGTATCACACAGCTTGAACGAAAACGTGACTCTAGCAGCAACGCAAGAAACAACGTAAGAAAAAAAACATCAAGAAGAAAAAAATTCAACAACAAAAAAATCAACATATCAGATATTACCTTCACCTTTACAGAAAACAAATACGACGGAAAATATTGTATATATTTACGATATAATCTAGATCGATCAAGTGTTGTGCTCCTTATGGAGCATGGTGCCACCACGGTAGCTGGTCCCCTTGTAGGAAGTCTGCACCAAACAGTCACGTGCTCTTTGCATGGGTGGTTTATGCAGCAATTTCTTTTTACATGATGAGGATGCCCAGCCCTCATGCACAACCTCACATTAGTCGCCTTGTACGACATGCATGAGGGCTGGTAATCCTATTGTTTCTTTGTCTCATCACAGACCCTCTCCCCCCCCCCCCCCCCCCCCTCCCCCCCCCCCCCACAGAAACTACTCGGGGCGGTTACTGCAGATGGCGTGTTTGTATTTAGCTCTACCATGGATGTTATTTGTACCTAGTGAGATACGCCGAGTGGTTAGAGCGCTCGTCTCTCGCGGCAAAGGTGCCGGGTTCGATTCACGGCATCGATACACTCCATTCTACCCAACTGTAAATGGGTACTTCACTTTGATCTTGAGTTAGGGAAGGAAAAGGCAGCGAGGAGTGGAACAGGTCACCCCACCTCTCAATGCTGGACCTAGTATAGTAAAGTCTCTTTCGCTTCACTCCCCTCTAGCAGTATCTACTATGGGACCACCTCTGCCTTTATAAAGATACGCCAGCACCTATATAGTTTTTTTTTCTCTCACTGACATACACAAGTCACCCACGCCCGTTTATGCACACGACACCACTGTTTCCGCATCGATCAACAGTGCCCACGTTATGTACAGTGTTGCACATAAAACCATAATCATCTCGAGTCACAGATGTAAGTGACGCCCAACACTGATGAATAAATTATTTATAGTGTTTAATAATCCGAAGGTTTCTTTCAATTTTGTTGGACACTGCAACCTCATTTATTTGAAACATACTCAAAATAAATAAATACCCAAAGCTAACTAAGCGTCTGATTGGCTGAGTGGTTACTACAGTCCTTTAATTTCGTGCCACAGTTATTGGACTCCGGGATTAAAACCTGCCATAGGCACGCTCCAGTCTACTCAATTTAAATGGGTACCTGACTTTTAACGTGTGTTAGGGAAGGCGAAGGCAGCGAGGAAGGGAATTTTTTTAAGGAAATGGGAGGAGAGCGGAATAGCATCAGATAAGCTTCATTTGCCTCCGTTCATCCACCATGTCGGGAGAATCTACCCTGTTCAACCTAATCTTCGGCTATAATTAGGACATTCACTGCAATTTTAATTTTCAACTTTGAGTGATATTTACAAGATAAAGTTGTTTACAAATGATTAAGTACACTGAGTGTTATATACTTACTTCGTGTTGCTTCATTCACTTATCCCTGAGCATTTACAGTATAATTGATTTAGTATTTAGAATGTTTATGTTTCATTGGTTTGTACATCTTTTTGTTTCTATTGTATTTATTTGGAACAAGCTGTTCACCCTACCTCATAAATAAGCTAGACCTGCTAAGGTGAAGTCTCTAACACTTCACTTACCTGCGGAAGTTTCTGCTTTGACACTACAATTTTACCTATGCTAATTATGTGAACACAATACTGTACTGTATAATGGAACGAATGAAACAGCTGGCTGTACAGTCATCTTCGCTTCTATAGATAGTGACGCTACTCTAGTTAAATGTGCTGCATCACTCCCCTTTCGTGGGAAATAATTTTGTGTAAGTACAGGTGAATAAAATAAACATAAACAACAATTAAACGTAATGGTTCCATTCTAGGCTTGTCTGTTTGTTTACATACTGCATCGTATTAAGATGTACGGCTTTAGCTGTTACATATAAGATAAATCAGGTTATTTGCAATGGCATCCACTGATTGGATGGAGCTAAGCGAGCTGTCTGTGCTTACCAACAATCAAGAACTTGTTTTAAAAACAATATACATATGTTTTCTTTCCCTGTACAAAAACTCTATATGATGTAAGGAAATACGAGGGGCGTTCAGAAAGTAATGCACCACATCGTTTTTCTCAGGAGCTGTTTATTCAAAAAGCATGAAATTTATATCGGGACTATAGGGTGGATGGGGTAGTGCAGTCCTGTGGTAAAGTGGGATATTATAAATATTTATAGGGGACTTAGTGTACTGACTGAGATCAGCTGTGAAGGTATCTGTATCTAATAAGGGTAGTGTATTACAGATGACCTTACTTGCTACCACATATTTATACCTCAGTCAGAATTATTCTGGAATATTGTGATGACTACGTTGAATGTCTAGGGTATGTATATGATGAAGTGTAAGTCACAACAACAACAGACAGATAAACAATTTAATTTATTCCACCACACGTGACAACACTGTGACACTCACACACATTTAACATTCTATAAGACTATTCTTAAATGAGGCACTGGTAAATTTTCAAATATAAATATGTATTAATTACTGTCACTAATATATATGTGTCCTGATTCAAATACAAAGTGAACCAGGAATCACAATCAATTTTAATTACAAGTTATATGTACAGAATTTATCAATATGAATCTGGTAGTGACATATCTTATTAATATTATCCTATGTGTGTCAGTTGTGTAGTAGTAATATGAGGTAATACTGGTTTTGTTTTTTCAAGCTATGTTGTTATTTGTCATCATGACTTCAAGTGTTTGTTTCTGTTGGAACTAGTATTGGAGATGTTCTCAGTTCCGTTCATTAAAACAATTAATTTCCCCTCTTATTTTTATACAATGTCAGTTTACGATGGGGTTACATAATGTTGAGCTCCGCTGGCCACATAGGCTTATCTTTCGTGATGGCGGCAGGAAAAGACTCCTCTGCTCGATTGCTCCCCTGTGTTCTGGAGACACCTCACTGTTTGCTATATGGACCAAGGAGTATGCTGTCCGCCTCTGGATTCAGCAAAGCTCTGACCAGGTGTTGCTCAATAACTTTAGGACCACAGTCCCTGAAACAAGAAGGTTGTACCTCCTACTTCAGAACTAATTTATACTCTATTTCTACACTGAGCACAATACATAACAAACACTGAGTTCAGAGCGGTAGGCCAACTGCTATCTTCATCTGAAACAATTTTCACCAGTATATTCCTCCCTAATGGTTACTACGCCTCTGCAATTCCAGCATTATTTCTTTCTAGTCAATAATATAGGTGTCAGTGTACTGTTTGGCAATTCCATGTAGTTTCACTTTCCTCCAACACCTTCTGTTCAGGCTGGAGCACTATATAGGCTTTACCTCATGTTCGCTACTGAACCACACATATATACAGACATAAATTATCAATTTACATTCCATTTTCATTAAAAAGATATCAAATATTTCACGCTTACCACAATTCATGGAAATAATACAGAATTACGTTGACTGGCAATGAATATAGCACACTTTCGATCTGCCGATGTCCCAGGCTTTTATTTAGAAAAATATGCACTGGCGCTCAACGCACTGGTTCTGTAGTAAGTTTATTTGCAAATGTGGTGCTGACCTGACGCCTCTGATTGACTATATTGGCAGGTCTAACCAATCGTGCCATGTTTACACAGCTTTTCAAAAAAGTACTCCTACTCACGTTTCCCCTAACAACAAAGAAGTAGTATTTATAGTCCGACTAATCGTGTTTAGCCTTACATTTACTTTCCGCCAATCAAATAGGAGGTAACATGTCAGCCTATTTCCTGTATAATGGTGTGTTGAAAATCTGCCACTGAGCGATTCTGATTTGGGTGTTGTCTGACATCCCTCACTATTTCTTTTGGCTATAATTTGTTATTTCCTAGACTATTTGCGTAACGTTTAACATATTATTTGTCAGCAAGTCCTAAGGAACCCAAATATATAAATTTAATGGGGCTAAGGGGCTGCGTTCAAAATATGCATTTTCTACTACCTCCTGTTCTCTTCGAATACGATGTGGTGTCTGGGTACTGTAATGTTTTCAAACGTAAACCAGTATAATGTCATATTTCCTAATAAGAATTTTCAGGTTTTTAAAAACTAACTCTCGTATGGGTAGTGTTGTTTATCACTGTCGATTTGAAAAAAGCTAGTGCATGTGGCCTTACACGCGTGATGGTAGTAATTGTGTATCGCGCGACTGTGGCAGTATTGCCTGCGTTCCGGCTTTCAGCCCCTCCCTTTCTTTCTATCTTTAGTCCATCTGTCTTTCGTTTATGGTAACGTAGTGTATAAAATGACATGAATGGAATTTTAAATCTAGGTCAGCTGCGTATCTCAAGGTTTGTCTTAGAAAGGCAGTACACGTTTTATCGTAGAAAGCGGGTATTGAAGCAGTAGGCTTTTACTATCAACGTGAAACGTTACAATTTGCAGACGAAGTAGAAAACAAGGGGGATTTCGAGTACAGTCATTGTGACAGCACTGTTCTTTACCATTCTTCTTTCCTTTTATTGAAGTTATTTGTTAGGCTTTACATTTACGTTTTAATTTATATATGTGGATTAGAATTTCTCACGACAAGTCCAACCCAATTTGGTGATTGCTTCCCGTGTTGCCAGACTTGTGTAAGGTCGCACATTGTCGTGAAGGAGAAGCAGGTCTGCTGGATTCTTGTGCGGCCGAACTCTGCGAAAACGTTGATTGAGTTTTTTCAATGTCTTAATGTAAGCTAGCGAATTGATTGTCTCTCCTCTTGGCATAACGTCCACAAGAATCACACCTTCAATGTCCCAAAAGACAGTGATCATGACCTTTCCAGCTGAAGGAATTGTCTTGAATTTATTTCTTCGTGGTGATTGCGGATGATGCCACTCCATTGACTGTCTTTTTGTCTCAGGTTCAAAATGATGTGCCCAGGTGTCGTCACCTGTAACGATCTTAGCCAAAAAGTTCTCTCCATCAGCATTGAAACGCTCCAACAATTCAGAAGAAATTGCTTTCCTTTGCAATCGGTGGTCATTTGTGAGACTTCGAGAAACCCATCTTGCGCAAACCTTAGAAAATCCGAGAGTTTTTATAACTGCATTTGCACTACCAATGTTGACTGACAGCTGTAAGGCCAACTGTTGAGTAGTGATTCCGCCTATCAGTAAGAATAATGCCCTCAGCGCATTTCAACATTTCTGCGTTGGTGGCTGTGGTAGGACGTCCACAGCGCGGCCGATCAAGCAGCTCCGTATCTCCACTTCCTGATTCTTTGATTCTCTGAACCCAGCGACTGACTGTACTCCTGTCGACTGCAAAACTTCCATACACATCACATAGACGCTTGTGAATGTTCACAACAGTTTCCTTCTCTGCAACGAGAAATTCTATCACAATTCGCTGTTTATAACGCAAGTTGCTAACACGCTCCATTTCAACGGTTTAGGGCAACCGTTTTATTTGGCCGGTTGCGGTGCAATTTGGTGCACACAATTGGCACATGCCATATCTGAAGTGTGCAAAATGTCATGCTTCTATCTTATTATTATTTAGCTGAGAAAAACGATGTGGTGCATTACTTTCTGAACGCCCCTCGTATGATATGAACTTTCTGTCTCCCTGTTTTAGTCCGCGTACTCTTATCTCACAGACGGAGGTTGGTGAGATCAAACGTAACCGTATCACAGTTTCACAAGACACGATAGAACATAAACGGAGGGTGGTGAGATCAAAAGTAACCATGTCACAGTTTTACAAGACAAGACGGAACATAAACGGAGGGTGGTGAGATCAAACGTAACCATGTCACAGTTTCACAAGACACGACAGAACATAAACGGAGATCAAACGTAACCATGTCACTGTTTCACAAGACACGACAGAACATAAACGGAGATCAAACGTAACCATATCACAGTTTCACAAGACACGACATAACATAAACGGAGGGTGGTGAGATCAAACGTAACCATGTCACAGTTTCACAAGACACGACAGAACATAAACGGAGATCAAACGTAACCATGCCACAGTTTCACAAGACACGACAGAACATAAAAGGAGGGCGGTGAGATCAAATGTAACCATACCAAAATTTCACAAGACACGACAGAACATAAACGGAGATCATACGTAACCATATCACAGTTTCACAAGACACGACAGAACATAAACGGAGGGTGGTGAGATCAAATGTAACCATCTCACAGTTTCACAAGACACGGCAGGACATAAATGGAGGGTGGTGAGATCAAAAGTAACCATATCCCAGTTTCACAAGACACGACAGAACATAAACGACGGGTGGTGAGATCAAACTTTACCATGTCACAGTCTGATAAGACATGATAGAACATAAAACATTCATCTCTGCATACTCAGAGTTAACATGAGTTCATAAAACATTATTTTCTACGTTTTAGTGCGCAAGGGTTAACGAATCTAGTTTCTGACTGTAAAGTTAGTGGTACCACCAGTTATTGTTGATCAGAATCGACGTCACTGCACTCCGGGCAAACCCACATGTGCTCAGTCTCCCTCAGCAAATGTCGAAGGGCCATTCTCTATCCGGCGATCATTAATCGCCCTTAGTATCTGTTGGGGACTGTTTGTGAACAGGTTTATATAGTTTAAATTAATAGTTTTCCCCATCGGGTTTGTCACCGTGGGGTTTGCCCAAGCATTATTCATGCTATTGTTAAGGTGAGATAAACAGTTAGGACAGCTCACAAGAGAAAATAATGAATGAAAATAATAATATTGCTAACTGACAACGGTTCAGAATACCGGCTCACGTTAATTAATAGTGAGTGATTATCTTGAGTTGTAAATAGAAAGTTCGAGAACAAGAAAAAAAAAGGCTCGACCAATAAATTTAAGTAAAAAGATTTGGGTCAGCGAATCAAAAGAGTGTCGAGAGAAACACACCACGCGAAATGACCAGAGGTCATTAGATGACAGTGAGTCCTGAGTTGTGCTTCAGGAAGAAGGTGTGATCGCTGTGCGGACAAGATGAACCTTCTGTGGTTTTACAGATAGGGTTTATGTGAATATATTTAGATTTCCCGCCATCACTAGCCAGTGTTATTCTATCGGGAGATAGTATTTGATTCTGTGGTTCACAGTTAAGGTGTATTTCTGAAAGGAGATCAGCGCTTATGCTGTTTTTTGTAAGTATTGAACTATGATTATATTTTTGCACAGAGTAGAATTTTGTTTCCAGGAGAGTTGTGCAGAAGCACGATTTGTCACTTCAGTATGAGTACTTTACGACTATGTACCAAGAAAACGGATGGTTATGAGCATATAACGACTATCTGTAAAGTATCAAAAGGCTGTAAACATTTGAAGGAAACTAGAGATATTAAAGAGGAGCCATATTGAACAAGGTTTGAAGTATCCAGAATTGCATATGATTTTCAAGAAAAAGTGAATGTCGACTTTTATAGAAGAACTTCAAATATGCTCTCTCACTTGTAAGTATCAGAAGGGTGTACATACAATTATTTATGCATGAGATGAATTTTGTTGCTAGGAGCAGTTATAGAGACCTGTCTGACCAGTTCGTCGAGGAAGATATTTAAGTAACAAATAAAGTATGGAATGCCAATAAAGAGCATTGGTATATGAGGAAAGAGGAGCAGGTTTTGGGAAGACTAAGGAAGTCTACAGGAGAAAAGAATAAGTTAAAGAGGAATACGGAAGTTTACGAGACATAGAATTCATGTATGAGTTAACCTGAAGTACCAAAGACCCAGTACAGGCTTCTATGAGAACTCTATCATTTGAATGAGCATTATACTTGTTGTTTTATTAACTTATTAAAAGTTTTTGAAGGATCAAAGTGAATTTGATTCCATCTTTATGAGTTGCTGATCGTATGCCATGTACATTTAAACTACCTCTATACGAAGTCACTATTACACCGAAGAAGGAACGGAACGGATTTGAGTTGTACAGAAAACGATAGGAGTATCATCCAGGAATTTACACCTCTGGCGGAGATGGCCAATAATGATATCAACTAAATAACTTGGAAGATAAAAAGAGAAGTTGTAAACTTAAATTACGTCACTAGGCCTGCCATCTGCCACCTAGTGACTCCAACATTTAACAGTCACCAGTGACCACAATGTCACAGGTTCTTGAATATATCTTTTGAGCATCGTTATTCATTAAACAAGTTCGTTCTGACTTTTGAGTTCTAGTGTCATTATTCTAATCGTTTGATTTTCATCGTAACAACTTGAGCCAAGGTTTGTTAAGGGCTTGTGTTCATTTATATTAAAAATGATCTTTGGTGAATACCAGAGACAACATCATTGAAGGTCAACACCAACGGTTAAAATCACGCAAGGCGATGCAATGAATTCAATTCAGTGAGAAGAACGCCAGTAGTGACGACTATGAATTTTATTATACGTTCACACTTTTTTATGAAGCATGAAAAAACACTAGAACTAAACTCTGTTATTGTCTTTGATAATCGTGACTGACATTACAATTTATAAACTTGCACAGATCCTTGTGCATTCATTATCATTGTCAAAATATAAAGTTTCTATAACCTTACTGTCACTGCATCGAACATTGTTTAATTATAATCTTTCACATCACTTTATGTCTGCGAACTCATTTCTAGATTTGCTAGTTTAACTCTTACTTCATATTTATTTGTATTTGGCTTATCACGCCATCTTTCCATCTTTGCTAGTTATTCTGGTAATGTTGCCATTACACAATATTATTCGATAATTAGCAAATTATCTAAGAGCCGCCGGTTACACGTTGCTCTACGCGCTGTAGAGTGATTAAAATCACATTAAATCTAAAACACTTTCACTGGGCTCAACAGCCATAACGCAGACTAACACTACATATATGCTAGTGGATAAACCACATATTATAAACACTACCGTTAGGCACGAATGCCACATGAAGACTGACTTGTCACTAGGTATAAACGCGTCATCCCACTCTATGCGATGCGTCTAAGTGAGTTTTAGTTGGGGATGCCACAAGGTGCAACCATCCCGACCGAAAATAAACCAGCCAAGATAATTACCCACCAAGAAGTAGCCCCCAACAGTATCTCTCCCTTATCAATATCCAATGCCACTTCTATAGGTGCTCTTGAAGCTAGTCTGTCAGTTCTTTCATTGCCACGTAACCCTGCATGACCAGGACAGTAGATCCACACCAGTCCCTGAAGATTCGAGGCTTCTATGGAGGTTTTCCATTCAGGCTGGAGCCATCCACTTTGGACCTTCCGAATCATGGAATGTGAGTCTGATACAATAACTGCCCTTGTTAATGAAGTTTCAGACAGCCACCTTAAGGCTGCAGTAGCTGCTTCTATATCAATTCTCATGCTGGAGGTTTTTATCGTATAAGCCCCGCTTATGTTCAGCGAGGACTCTGCCCTTTACTCTAGCAGAAAAGCCCCAGCCTGATTTCTCATCACGGATTACAGACCCATCCGTGTACACAATAGCATCATCATCCTCGGCATGATCTTTTATCAGCGGATCTATTTCCGCTCTGCCCTCCTACTGGCCCAAGTTCTGCACTCTCTACCAAGGCTGATGATAACTTGCTTATAGTTCGCCCAGTTCTCACCTGCCTTCCTCCACTCTTCTCCCTTGAATATATTTTCAACTGCGGTCACCTGTCTAATAGTTGCCTCTGCCTGCACCATCCATGACATCCCCATCTTTATTCTTGCTCCTCTGATGTCAGCTTCCATGCAGGGGATGCCCGTCTGTCTGTGGTTACTCGCATATAAGACTTTGCCTGGGCCATCGCATTTCTCAGTCTTACTTATTTCCCTAATCCTTTTAAAACCCATTCAGCCATTCCTATGATTTTCATCCTGCTTCTCCACATTGTCTATGGTCACACTTCTAGGTATGTTGTGTATTATTAGTGTCGTGATTTAGTCTGTCTTATAACACGGTTTTCTAAATAATTAGGAGTAAATCTGACCATACCGCATGCCATATGTTAAGAACTCTTAGATACACTAGCCGATGAAAACGCGTCCTTCTTGTGTGTGTTGTGAAACGTACTATGCTTGAACATAGAGGCCCATTTTGTGTAACCGATGGTACAATGCCATTTAAATTTAGAAAGAATAAAGAAGTATCACCGGAAAGGATTATATAATTCAACAATGGGAATGTTACGCTAGAGGTAGGTGTATAAACTTTCTCGAATAGTATTTTAGTAAGATATAAATATGGAGGGAAAGGGCTTCGTTACATCATGGTTAGTCCCAATTTAGCTGGTTAAAGCATGCATATATTAAAATGCATTTTGCAAACTAACCAATTAGTAGATAGATCAATACCGAATAATTCAAGCTTTAGATGATCAAAATCGGCCCAGAATTAAGAAAGATAATGAATATTAACAATTTTGCTAATTGAACAGAGAGCAAAATTATGCCTCATTTTGAGATTTTTAACACCATTTTTCCCCCATGCCATCCGATACGGCGGGAGTGCTAGTATATAAGACCTTGCCCTTGGCTAAATTGAGGCCACAAAATTTGAAAATACAGCTGAACAGAAGGGAGCGGTAAAAGTGTAAAAGTCATATAACTTTGCCACCGCATCTGCCTGGCAGATCTAGATGCCCATTAACAGCCTGTTACAGCTTGTGTGTATTGCCTGAGGGTAACAAAGAATGTATTATATATATATAGTTATGTAATTTTCCTGTGATTAATCCACTTGTGCGTTAGGAAGTGTGTAGTATGTGTTAAGAAAAATTACAGGACGAGTGTGTTGCAGGCGGCAACTGCCAGCATCTGTGTACAGTTAGAGGAAAAGCCAGCCTTGTAAATGTGTAGAATAATTGAGAATGATGGCCAAAGTACGCCTATAAGTTTAATAACGTATTTAAAGGAATATTTCTTAAAGGAACGACACACTTATCAGAAACATAAGAAAGGATGACAGGATTTGTTAAAATATATTGATCAAGGTATTACTTAGTCTTTTATACTAGACCAAATCATTTTATATGAAGGCGGATCATGGACAACTGGATCTAACTTAGGATTTATAAGGAAAGTGTAGTCACAGTGAACTGGCTGTAAGGGGTATTGAGGTAAATTGTCCTGTGCATATGTTAGCACAATGTCTGACACTGTTTGTTATGGACTACATTTTCTACATTGGAAGATCTGGAATATGCAGATGACTTTGCATTACTAGCACATTCACATCAACACATCCAGGAAAAAACGGATAGACTTAATAAGTTTAGCCAGCAGGTGGGCTTGAACATCAATTTAAAGAAGTCAGAGGTCATGCCGCTCAATGTGAGCAACCCTGAGCCCATATCAGTAAGGAATCAGCAACTGGTACAGACAGACACCTTCACATACCTAGGATGCATTGTAACACCAGACGGCGGGGCAGGCAAAGACATCAACATCAGAATGAATAAGGCAAGAACAGCCGTTTTTAGCCTAAACAACATCTGGAAGTCCTCACAATACAGCACAAGCACAAAATTAAGATTATATCAGAGCTGTGTGCTTTCTGTGCTTCTCTATGGTGCGGAATGCTGGAGAGTTACGGAGAAGGAAATGTCGAAATTGTCCTCTTTTCACACAACTTGCCTAAGAAAAATTCACCGTATCTTTTGGCCGAATACCATCACCAACCAAGATCTGCTTACTCGGAGCAAGCAAGAGGACATGCACACCATCATAGCTGGCAGACGCTGGAGCTGGGTTGGTCATGTCCTCAGAAGAGACCCCGATGCCGTCACAAGAACAGCTATGCTTTGGACCCCTGAAGGAAAATGAAAGAGAGGCCGACCAAAAACAACCTGGCGGAGGACTGTGGAGGCTGAGATGCAAAGAATGAACCAGAATTGGGGCACCGTATGAAGGATGGCCACCGACCGAGCAAAGTTGAATCGTTTTGTTGTTGCCCTACAACACGCCACTAGGCGTGATGGCAACTGACTGCTTTGACGGTCGATGGCTAAGGATCAAAGAAGATCAAAGAAGACAGCTTGTGTGTATTGCCTGAGGGTAACAAAGAATGTATTATATATATATAATTATGTAATTTCCTGTGATTAATCCACTTGTGCGTTAGGAAGTGTGTAGTATGTGTTAAGAAAAATTACAGGACGGCCTATAAGTTTAATAACGTATTTAAAGGAGTATTTCTTAAAGGAACGACACACTTATCAGAAACATAAGAAAGGATGACAGGATTTGTTAAAATATATTGATCAAGGTATTACTTAGTCTTTTATACTAGACCAAATCATTTTATATGAAGGCGGATCATGGACAACTGGATCTAACTTAGGATTTATAAGGAAAGTGTAGTCACCGTGAACTGGCTGTGATGGGTATTGAGGTAAATTGTCCTGTGCATATGTTAGCACAATGTCTGACACTGTTTGTTATGTCCATTGTATGTGAGGACAGAATAGTGCTGGACCATACAGGGGTTGTGATTATTTGTATTCCAGGTTTTATCCTGCAAACTACCAGACGATTAGGAATCATCTATCTCTGTTGGACTCTGAGGTGCAAGTGCTCTTAAAGTCATTGGAGCCAGATACCCAGCATCCACTGCCTGACAATTCACAGACGTGTTCGTCCATGGCAGGAGCGTGTTTGATTTCAACATAAAAGATAAGTGGCAAAGAAAAGCCACTGGTCAGCCTATTCAGACTCTATCACCAATATATAAAATGAACGGATAAAAATACAGTGTATGATGAATCCTTGTGGACAGAATGTATCTATTACTACCTTCACAGTTCAACTTAGTGACAAACTATATTGAATTATAATGTTAATCAGTGTAGAAAGATTGAAACTTAAGTACAGAATTCTGTTTGATAATTAAAGTTTCTATGTTTATTTATTTTATGCTGTAAATATATTTGAGTTACTTCTAAGTTACCTAACCGAAAAGAGAACCAGTATAGGGTAAATAAATTGTAAATATGTACCATCAGATTTGCTGAAATTATTTAAATTGAGTTCCAAGTTTTCTTGATACATATTTAAAACAATATATATATATATATATAGCTACCTTTGCCCGCCTCACATCTCGTGTTTGGGGAAACTCTAAACTCACAATGAAGACCAAAGCTGCGGTATATAATGCCTACGTCACCAGCACACTCCTATATGGCAGCGAGACCTGGACGACCTATGCTAAGCAAGAAAGAAGGCTCAATACCTTCCATTTGCGGTGTCTACGCCGCATCCTCGGCATCTCGTGGAAAGATAAAGTGACAAATGTCGAGGTGTTGTCACGTGCTGGCCTTCAAAGTATGTATACGCTTCTTAGACAGCGCAGACTTCGCTGGCTTGGCCATGTTCGCCGCATGGATGATGGTCGCATCCCAAAAGATATCTTCTACGGACAGTTAGCAGATGGCAAGAGAACAGTTGGGCGACCACAGCTGAGGTTCAAAGATGTGTGCAAGAGAGATATGAGGGCACTGGACATGGATCCAGCAACATGGGAGGATGAAGCTGCAGATCGCACTAAGTGGCGATGCTATTTACGGCACCACCTCAGATTGGGCGAAGAGAGGCTCACACAAGAAGCAGAGGTGAGGAGAAAACGTCGAAAGGAGCACCAGGAAAATAAGCAGCTGAGGGCTGTCACCTCAGGGGCGCATTACCATAGTCAGTTATGACTGATCATCAATTTCACAAAATATGGCTCCCACAATCACAACGGAATACCCAAATCGTCAGGGACTCAGGTTGGGACATCT
The DNA here is from genome assembly GCA_024509875.1 of Oreohelix idahoensis. Lineage (NCBI taxonomy): Eukaryota > Metazoa > Mollusca > Gastropoda > Stylommatophora > Oreohelicidae > Oreohelix > Oreohelix idahoensis. Next base: position 51,938 of record JAMPIV010007018.1, read on the forward strand.
GAATGTTTGTCATCTCTACAATGTGAGTAAATTGGCTGAAATTACTTCCATATTTTCCGTCGGGATCCATCAATTAGGTTTGAAACTGGTGTGGCTGCCTATGTGCACACAAGCATCAAAGCTATAAGACGCGTTGATCTCGAATGTCCTGAAGTTGAATGCATGTGGCTGGAAGTCCGACTCCCACACACTACCTCTATATTAATTGGCTTTATATACCGCAATCCGGATGCCAGAATGGAATGGCTAGATCAGTTCTCGGACATGATGGACAAAGTCTGGATAACTTCTTTGGAACTATTGATAATGGGAGACTTCAATATTGATGCCTTGAAGCGAAACGTTAATTGCGATAATTTGTATGCCCTGTACAACCTGAACCAGTTGATATCGCTACCCACCCGTGTCACAGACAAGTCATCAATCTGCATAGATCATCTGTATGCTACTAACACTGCTCACATCATTGAAGTCTGCGTTCCCGTATGTGGGCTAAGCGATCACTACCCTATATGTTGCACCTGGACCAAAAAGGGAGTTCGAATTCCTAAACTCTGTCACCAGGTTGTACAAGCACGAATATTCAAGAACTTTGATAGCTCCAAGTTATTGTCTGATCTCTTAGGATGGATGGGTTTGAAAAAAAATCGAAAAAAGGTGATTCGTCTTACGAGGACAAAAGACAAAGAAAATAGTCTACGTTACGGCCACAAGGCCTTCGTCAGGAAAGGAAAGAAAGTGAAGGCTAGATAGGACACATAAAAACTAAATAAAATAAAAACTGGGTACTTCCCTGAAGGCAAGAACCGACATTCTATTAAAATCGCTGTCTGTTGATGAGCGCGTGGCTGAACAGAAAGTGACTTCCGCCGCCGGATGTACACAATGCATACTAAGAAACTAAAAAACGAAACCGGACAATAAACTACCCAACGTGATAAAAGTGGGGACTGGAAATAGAAGAGGACAGAATGAGTGGGAGATAAATAAATATGAAATAAAAAAATGTATATGGCATACAAATAGAAGAATAGGATAAGAGTGGAAAGAGTAAAATAGAGCAAGAGAGGAGAGGATGACCTCAGACAAAGGTGTGAAAAGTGTTGAGACCGGCTGGTTTTAGACACCCCATGCGGTGGATAAGACGGTTCTCAAGCTGTTCTCGGCTGGCAGTGTCAGAGGAGCAGGATCGGATCGGACTCACTTTGGCACACTACCCTGTGGTCGGACACGATGCAACACGTGCAAGTATGTCATCTCAACCCAGAAGGTGTCCTTTCCTAAGGCTACATACACCATCACTAGTAGCTTCACGTGTGAATCGCGCAATGTCATTTATACGATCATATGTAAACGTTGCTGCAAAACCTATATTGGCCAAACAGGCAAACGACTTGGGGACAGATTCAGCCAGCACTTAAATGACATCGCTCAGCAAAAGTCCACACCAGTTGCTATACACTTCAATGGTCCTGACCACCATGGTCCCAACGACATCCAGGTCACAGCGATCCGATCCTGCTCCTCTGACACTGCCAGCCGAGAACAGCTTGAGAACCGTCTTATCCACCGCATGGGGTGTCTAAAACCAGCCGGTCTCAACACTTTTCACACCTTTGTCTGAGGTCATCCTCTCCTCTCTTGCTCTATTTTACTCTTTCCACTCTTATCCTATTCTTCTATTTGTATGCCATATACATTTTTTTATTTCATATTTATTTATCTCCCACTCATTCTGTCCTCTTCTATTTCCAGTCCCCACTTTTATCACGTTGGGTAGTTTATTGTCCGGTTTCGTTTTTTAGTTTCTTAGTATGCATTGTGTACATCCGGCGGCGGAAGTCACTTTCTGTTCAGCCACGCGCTCATCAACAGACAGCGATTTTAATAGAATTTCGGTTCTTGCCTTCAGGGAAGTACCCAGTTTTTATTTTATTTAGTTTTTATGTGTCCTATCTAGCCTTCACTTTCTTTCCTTTCCTGACGAAGGCCTTGTGGCCGTAACGTAGACTATTTTCTTTGTCTTTTGTCCTCGTAAGACGAATCACCTTTTTTCGATTTTTTTTCAAACCCATCCATTGTATTCCACGTCTTACCGCAGTTCCCCTCCACTTCCTCTGATCTCTTAGCGACACCTTTTGATAATGTCTATGGAGTATCTGACCCGACTGAAGCCCTAGAAATATGGCTGACAGCATTCACTTCAGTTCTTAACAAACATGCTCCTGTGCGTATAAAACGTGTCAAGTCAAGAATTATGCCTCCATGGATAACTTTGGAATACCTGAAAACTAGGAAACAGCGAGACTATTTCAAGAAGATTGGAGACTATGCAAGCTATAGAAAATATAGAAACTTAGCGCAGTACATTTTAAGGAAATCTAAAAGACAGCACCTCAGATCCATTATTGACGACGGCCGGAGCTCATCTAAAATCTGGAGCGCTATTAACCTTCTCACAAATGTACGCCGGCATAACCTCCGACAGCAAGCTACAAACATTAATGCTGATGAATTTTGCCAGTTCTTCTCGTCGATCGCACGAACATCCGGGATAAATCATCAGCAACTGAATTGTACTGCTCTTTCTGATTTCGTTCAATCAAGGTTAAACGAAGCCCAACCTTCCTGAATTACCTTTACTGTCAATCTCGGAGGTCTCTATTTTAATTAAATCATTACCTCAGAAGGAATCGTGCGGTGAAGATGGAATATCTTCGATGATACTTCAGATTGCAGAGCCTGTTGTATGCGACTCACTCACTTACATTTACAATCTGTGCCTCACAAAGAAAGTGTTTCCTCAACGACTGAAAACAGGCTTTGTGGTACCAGTACCTAAAAAAGGTGATATTAATGTCGTCACAAACTACCGGCCGATTTCCCTACTATCAGTCATAACTAAGCCTCTTGAACAACACATGTATAAACATATTCTTTCTTCACTGAACAGCTACAATCTTATACATGAAAACCAATCTGGATTTTGACCCAAACACTCTTGTCAATCCTTGTTGACTAAGATTACCGAAATCTGGCATTCTAATATCAACTGCGAAAAAATAAATGGAGTGTTATTAATCGACCTTTACAAAGCATTTGACACAATTGACCACTCGTTGCTGATACAAAAGCTTGCGGTGTACAAATTTCATCCACAAGTGATCACATTAATAAAATCATTCCTTGAAAACAGAACACAACGAGTCTTATACAATAATGTGCTCTCTAAATCATACACCACTACAATGGGTGTCCCGCACGGCTCGATACTAGGACCCTTACTCTTCAGCATCTTCATCAATGACCTGCCCTTGTCATTGCCACATGACGACTGTCTTATGTTTGCTGATGATACCACAGTAACAGTAGCTGGCACAGACATTAACACTGTTCAGTCTCTTTTACAGCATCACCTGGACATTGTACAAGATTGGTGCACTATTAATAGTATGTCCATTAATAAAAACAAAACTCAATCTTTGATTATCTCAACCCGACAAAAGATTATGCACTGTCAACCAAATACGTTATCGTTATCTCTAGACGGAGAACGTATTAAGCAAGTAGCGGACCACAGCCTGTTGGGTGTGGTCATCGACCAGTCTCTAAGCTGGAAGTCACATGTCTATTTCATCGCAAACAAGATCTCACAAAAATTGTTTAAACTCTCAAAAATCAAACATTTTTTATGTCCGCACTCTAGACTTATATTCTATTATGCACATATTCAAAGTCACCTTGCCTAGAATCCCTACATAAAAGGGCGCTACGACTTGTTTGCCTGAATGATAACATTCCCAGTGCTCAGCTATTTTCACAGCTGAATGTTCTTCCTCTTAAAAAATTCTTCTTCTTCCAAGATCTCCTATTTGTGCATCAAAATGCGTGAATGACTATGAGTAAATGTACTTGTGTGTGCTAAGTTTCTGATTGTGATGATAATATTAATTGATCCTGTCTGAAGTTAATATTTTAATTTTTAAAACGCTGAAAATTGCATTGCAGGGCAGAAATGTAAAAAGGCAATTATGCCTATTTCTTTACCCTGATGAAATAAAGATTTCGTTCGTTCGTTCTCTCTCTCTCTCTCTTTCTCCATATATATAAATATCCTCTGTCCTCTTAGATATCCAAGTTTTTTCATCCTCATCATACCTGTTTATTTCTCACATTTTCCCCAATCAATTCAAACAAATATTCAGTTTCATCTCCTTGGTTACTGTCTTATACGTACACATCTATTTCACGATGAAGGTCTGCCTCATTCTTCTCTGGCATTCAAATATTGTGCACTCCAGGAAGTTAAGGAAGATTAGCGCTGTTAGCCTTCTTCTCTTGTGCAGTCACACCTAGGTACTTACATGACAACCGTCAGGCGTTATTAACAGTAGTGCTGATGGTGGTGTAATCACTCACAGTCTGCATCATATTACGAGCTGTGTTAAATAAAATGATTACCTGGCAGGATTCTGAGACTAGCCGTAAGAAAAGTCGCAATAAATCCACCTTTTGGGCGTGGCATTGCTCTGTGACGCATACATGTGCAATCCAAAATGTCAGACAAACAAAGGCAGATTTTTGTGCCTTTATTTGTTACAACCACTATTGTTGTGCTCCAGGATATATCCATAAATATCCAACACTAGCAGAGCTAAAATTATAATTTAAAACACAAGGGCGGACATAGATAATAACGGAAACGCTTGATTACTGATCTATGTTTACATGTATCAAGGGCAGTGACTAACTGATTGATTGATTGATCAAGTGACTGAGTAGGGTTAAAAATAAATGTACATTAAGTCCGTTATTGATTATCTTTGCGCAGTTCTGAAAGAGCAGATCAAATCAAATCGATCGCTTCAAGCTTTCAATTTTTTTATGAAAGCCAGCTCACTTCAAGGTCACTGTTGTTTGTTTACGATAAATAATGTTTTCACGGTGCAGAAAATTAGCATTTATTAGCATAAAATTTCCCATTTCCAAAGTGATTCTCTGTCTACAGCGTACAAGGCAAGACTTTAAGGTGATGGCGCAGGACAGGAAGTCTTGGTATACTTTTGTTGAAGGCCTATTCTCCTTAGGGAGCTGAAGGGTGATGGTGACAACGATGGTCAGCATCAAATGGCAGGTCAGTACAGGCAGACTAAACAACTGACGGACAGGAGAACTACAGACAGATATAAGAAGAAAGAAGACCTGGAAATGACCTTAGCTGATGTCCCATGACAATGGGAAACGGAAAGAACTGAAGACCTATTTTTTCTTCGGTTATGATGGCTCTATTGTTCGTGTCCAGGACAAACAGCGTATTCAAAAGCTTCACACTTGAATATTCTATTTATAGTGTTTGTGGACAAGCTTCATTAATTAATTCTTAAAAAAACCTGACTGGTTCCTTTACGCTCTTCAAGTCTGCGTGGCGTCAACAGACACCATTTTATGAGCCATACCTTTAGCAAACTCGACAACGCTCGTCTAGCTCTGAAATCTTAAACACCTACGCTACAGCGTCTCCTGCCATTGTGCCATCTTTAGCTTGGCTCTAGGAGACACGTCGATGAATGCTTTGCGTAATGATTTGTATTTAAAATCCCCTTTCTCTTCACAGACCGATTCCTTCTCAGCTGCTAAAACGTTCTTATTCAGCTGCACTTGGAGGAATTAACGCGAAAATGACGCGCAGTAGACACGCGTTGGGGGGAACATTTTAAAGACGGGAAAATTTACGATGAAAACGAAAACCCAGACTTCGTCGGCATCGAAACTTTTTACTACAGGGATGCGTGTAAACATGGGCGGGATTACTGTAAAGACAGGAAGAGATTAACATGATCAGTGTTGTCACACATCATCATCATAATTATAGCAGTACTTCCCTGGCGATGGAAACAGTCAAGTGTACATCATTAGCGACTAAAAGAAGGACAGCGAGTAGAAGCGGGAACAAAATGCAGCTGTAAAGAGTAGCTAGTAATAAAATATGCGTGCGTTGGCTGAATCGATAACGCTGTTCAAGGACCAATTATAGACAAAAATACAGAGGACAAAGAAAAAAGTGGGTGGGTGAATGTGAAGGGAGCTAAGACTGATGAATACAAAACTATAATTATGTGCTCTTACTTCTGTTCTATTTCAGGTTGTTGGCTATATTAGGTAACTTGTAACTGTTGGTGGAAAACTGTTATGCTCCAATGGCCTGTTTCAACATATTTGTCTGAATTCTACAATACTTCTGTTACAGAATAATGTAGCTGTGCTTAATCACCACTGCTTGGTTCCCGAGGAACAATACTGCGGAGTGAAAGAATAAGCCGTTGTGGTCTACCAAGAGATGGCGTAGCATTCAGCTAAAGAAGGTGTTGATAGAACTAGCTACTTCATCTGCTGCTGTTACTACAACTGCTACTACGACTACTACTACTAGTGCTGCTGCTGCTGCTATTACTAGTACTACTGCTACTGCGGCTGATACAACAACTACTGTTACTACTGATAGTAAGCTTGGAGAAGTCACTTGAGCCCCAGGCGTAATTCTTTGACTTGGTTGACTGCATGCAGAAGGATCTAACTGTGAACCCAGTGATAGGCAGGGAAGCTGAGAAGTGGCTCTGTGCAGGCCGTGACAATTCCTTGGGAGAACCCAGAATCAGAGCACAGTATTTTAGCTCTGCATAGCTGGAGAGCCCCCGTGGATGGCGGGGAATGCACAGTGTGCCACGCACTTCTCACTCCTAGCTTAGGACCAGATGTGACGATCCTTTAAATGCAAGCCAAGATGGAGAAACTGGAGCTCATGACTTCAACTCAACACGTTTCGGAATAGCAGAAAAGCCACAGGAAAAACCTAGATCTACAGTGTAGATAATACCAACATGGTATTGGCTGTTAAAGAGCGAGAAGCTCAGCAGCCCTAGTTAAACAACAACAAGAGTAATACTTCTATTAACCAAACTGATTCTAAAGTGACCTCCTGATGCTCACCCCATGATTTCAGTAACGTGGAATTCTTATTAAAAGTAAAATAAAAGTCGCAGTCCAGATCAATGAAGTTGTAACGAGTAAAGAGAACGCTCGGCGTTTTGCACATTGTGGCGTTAATAATAGTACAGTTAAAGGAAAGCAGAAGTGTCTTTTATTTTTTATTATTTTATTTATTTATTTGTTGGCGTAGATTTTCTTTTGGTTTGCGTAATGTTAAAGACCTTTTTACAAGTAATACCATGATGGGACATCAAATTATATATACAACTAACAAACATTACTTACAGTTTGCTTGTAACGGATCTGAGTGCAGTTAGCAAGAGTCGGAAAGTCTCGTCTTTATGGTGCTGGCGATGAAGATGCTGGTCTCGCGCGTGGTTGTCCGGCTGGACGACTACCATATATGCAGGTATCATGATTGGAATCACGCGAATGTCTACACCTTTAACCTTTCTTCTTTAGTGTTTAGTTTTTGTGGAATACCTGTTTGTTTGCGTTTACGTGTGGCAAAAATCTCATTGATCTGCAGCGAGTTTGTGGTATCAAGATATGCAAGACAAACAAACAGCTGGAATATGATATCAATTAAACTGTTAGCTGCGTTCTGATTTTCACAGCAGATTTATCATTAATATTCTCAACTGGCAGAATTAACACACCCGACAGCTGAATTCTACCTGTGTTATTTCTTAATTATTTTTTCTAATTTCATCATCATCATCACCTTTTGCCCTAACGTTCCTCGTGGAGGCATGGGGCCACTGTTGCAGGAAACCTGTACCAAGCCATACATGTGCTTTTGTGCCGGTGGTGTCTGTAGCAATTTGTTTCACGTGCTGGGGTTGCCAGCCCATGCATACCCTCAAATGTGTTGCCTTTTACGACATGCATGAGAAATAAGTAGTTCTAGTCTTTTTTTTACCTTCTCATAGCCGCCGCCACACACACCCCCCCCCCCAACGAACCACACGGGATATTTATAATCTCACGTCACTAAATACACGGATAACAGTTATTATTTCACATCCTGCGTACATGGCGGATACTTAAAAAAAAGTGCAACACATCAGTTCATGTGCTCAAACTGCCCTTATAAATTTAAATGGTATTTCCGGTTGAAATGAAGAACAGTGCGACATGTTCTTTGATGTCATCCAAATAAGTCGTTCACGTCGTTAGGGTTTAGGATTCCTAAACCTAACGCTAACCGTAACCCCTGTTTGCTGCGTCACTGACATTTATTTAAGGCCGTATCGAACATATGGCCCAATGTTCTTCACTTCAACTGGTGTTTCCAACTGGTATTCCCTTAATGATTGTGGAGAGAGAAATATACGAGAGAGTAACGCGTATTTTCACATTCTTTGTGACAGATGACCCTCCCTTCCAAATATATCTTGTGTACCGCCTTATCGTAATGAGTAACATAAAGATTCGGTCCACACAGGCGGCTTTAATCAATCAATACATTTAAATGCGATACTGTACACAGTTATGTTATAAAATCAATCCACAGCTTTCATTGATGGTGTTGTGTTTTCAAAATATTTGGAAATCGCATGAACATGCGGCACGCGTCTTCGGTCACATGACTAGATGATACACCTCTTTAAAAAAAAAAAAAAAGACACTTTTCTTTAATCGTGGTACACAAATGTTATAAGATCAGTTCAGATGACAATTATAGAAACCACAAGATGATGAGTCTATTGTTAATGTCCTATCATATCACAAGACATTCACAAGCGGGAAGCAGTTTCTACTAAAGATACAAATATCTGCCTCACAGCGGAGTTCTATAATGTTCGGACTGGTAGCAATACATCGATGTTGGTTACCATTAAATTTCCGATTCATGAAAAAGTTGCATTTCCTTGTCCGCGTATAAGATCAAACGTCGGCAACCACTAAATGAAGACTGGGGATCGCCAACCCACAAACCCGGAGCAGTTCACAACCGCGCTTATCTTGCGATAATACGAACAGCAAGTTTAAAAGAAAAAAATCGTTTCATTTTCCATGCCTCAAAGCGAGACGAAGTTCGTTCATCTGGGACTTCTTAGAAGCCCAAATGCATTTTGTTCGTCTGCCCGATTCAAAACAGTAGCCGGTGATATTGCTTCACTAAGCTGGAATTTGATTGGATGACGCATTGTCATATCCGTATAGGGCAACTACGCTGATATCGAGCTGACGGAGGAGAAGAGCAACCGAGTTACATTATCATAATAATTGCACCACATACACACACACACATTCACATATACAAACATAATAAACGGTTTGGAGCTGACTACTAATCAATCATTTAAAACCAAAAACTGCTATGTACTAGCAAATATTTAAACAGGGGTACGTTCACACTGCCCCGGTGTAAGTTATCTGAGCAGACACGGAAATAACAGAACAACTACTGCCTCAGGCATGTCGTAAGAGGCCAATAATATCAGGTAAAACAAACTACTTCATAAATCACAGCTGCAAGAACACTTCGATGCTTCCGTCCAGGCCCCCGCAAGGAGGCCCAGTGTAGTGGTGGCTTCATGCTCCCCTGGGAGCAAAACAGGACACGAATAAATGAATGAATGTTTGGTCCATCTTATGTTTTATGTATTCTAGCAAATGACAGGTTCTTGGTCAGCTTTCTTCCTCGCCTTTCATTCGTCAAGGATCACAGGAAGATTCACTGGCGCTGTTGAGACCTTCGACTAGTTTGTATTATGTTATACTACAGATACTTCTCTTATATGACGGTTTATCCACCAAACATTTTTTAAAGTGGTATTTTCCATGCCTCATATTAATAGTTCAAGCACCAAATGTACGAAAGACACGTTCACATGTTCGGTAATCCGACCAAGCGTCAGCAACTATTTTACAGTTCTGTTTTTTTTTATGCTCAAAGTAACCCCGTGTAGTTCTCTACAGAGACAAGTACAGAGTAGGACTACTGATACCCGTGACGGGCAGGGCCGGCCCTAGGAATTTTGCCGCCCCGTGCAATACCATAACTTGCCGCCCCAGCCCAACCTCAAATTAACGTTTGAAATTTTTAAAACCATTATGTTATTAAACAAGCTTCAACATTAATTTCATGACCATAAGCCTAATTTTAAATAGTACCATTAATAATAATGTATTGATAAATTGATGAAAATACTGTACAGTCATAAAATAAACCATTGACTTTATTAGAGACAATTATATGAAATAAATGTAGTTACATTACTTACATATAGGGGATGCTCTTCTCATGTGGAACGATGAACTGCTGAGTCACAAACACTTAACTATAGTATGTACATGTTATAGTTTTTAGCACTATTTTCACATTATTTGAATTTATATTGTTTGAAGTATATACTGCTTAAAAAGACACTTTTCTTGCTTTCATATATGCAAAAGCAGAAATAAGGTCTGCGTAGTCTAATTTTTGACCGATTTCATGTTCAATTGAAATCATGGCAAGTCCTTCCAATCTAGTTTCGGCCATTGTTGAGCGTAAATAAGTTTTAATAAGCTTCAGTTTTGAAAAACTACGCTCACCACTTGCTACCGTTACCGGCAAAGTTAGTAATATTCTTAAGGCTATAGACATTAGGAGCAATGTTATTTTCAATAATGTAACGAAGAACTTCAATTGGTGGTGTATTTTCTGGTACTAATTTGGATACTACTTTCAGTTCATCACATAGCTCAATGGCATCAATGTCTCTATTTTCTTGATGTGTTAAAACGCTTTCTAGGTTTCTACATTTGTTTAAGAGCTCATTTATCGTCTCAGATTTCAATTTAGGGATGTTATATAATGTGGCCGTGCATATCGGATTTTCTTCAGAAATAGACTATACCTTACCAGTAACAGAAAGAGGCACAGATTAACATAAAATAAATTCTTATAAGAAACAGAAGATATAAAGAAATCTTGACACAGATTTCTAATTAGGCCGGCTTGGCTTCGATAACGCATTGGTCATGTGATCTCCAACCAATGGGAAGGCTCACTTCTTTATACCGGCAGGAAATGTAGAACAAGAAGCCATAGCAGTAATGAATTGAGAGCGGTCGAGTGAAGACTTGTTTTTCCTACTCAGTGTAAATTCCAGTTGAAGAGAATCATTTGTTCATAATCTGCAGTTGTGTATATTCCATTATGTATTGGAAGTGTTTGTGAATTCTTTAATTCAGTAAGTACTGTCAAATGAAATGCAAAATATAAAGAAAACTGTTAGCGCTCACGGTACTAACCCAAGCAGAGTCACGCTCGAAGATGTGCAGCAATGAAAGCCTAGGTTATATTTAAATGAAAGGCTTACGGAGGAAAGTCCTTAAGTTGAGAGAACATTTAGGAATACCTACGAAGGCTGAGTGACTCAATATATGACAAAATGGAAGACATAGAAAAAAAAGGTCGTCGAGCCTAGAAAATATAATAAAATGAAGGAAAACTAGAAAGATAGAGGAGCCACGCTATTCCTTGAAAATTGAACAGATTAACAGATGCAAATGGGAATAGGCATCAGTGAGAACATATTAACCTGTATATACCTATGTTTATTACTGTCAGCATGCTATGTTTTGCAAGAACTTTTTACAATTTGACTTAAACCAGTTCCTGTTGAGAGTTGAATAAACATTTGTTTCATTGAACACAAATGCTGTTGACGAATCATATGCTTGCAGTTTGCCATCATACCAATTAATTAAGGTATCATATAAAAGCAAATCGCTACAGGTGCAACATAAATAGAACCCATCTGCTCTAACATAAAACATCATAGAGGATTATCCCCGAACCTGGTTGAATCCTGTAAGACTGTAAGAGAGCAATCACCACCTCTAGCAGGCTAGCTAGTAATCTAAACCTAACACTCTCGACATAAACAGCAACCCCCAATTCCCTACCCGGCCACAATAAAAAGGAAAAATGTGAACTGTGATGTTCCAATTGCTCGAACCTTTCTTCAATAGAATTAGTTGCAACAACAATAATAAAAAAGAAAAATTCAATTTTGAATTTAGTTTTGGGATCTAAAAAATGTTCATCTCTTGCTTCATAGTTGTGTTCCTTTTTCTGCCGACGCACTCTAGTACATTCAAACGTTGGTATCAAATCAGGATCAGTTTCAACTTTCTCAGCTAATGTTGTAGCATCAACAAGAAAATTTTGAAATGATTCATCATTTCTGAGATTCTTAAGGCTTTGGAGAACATTTCTCAAATTTGTTATGGCACTAGAGAATTCCATTTTTATGCTTTGCAACAGTTTACTAGCAACATTAATTTCGTTTAAAACATAGTGCCATATAACCAGACAACATAAAAATTAAAAATCTCTTGAGTTTTAGGGCAAGGGTTTCAGCTTCATGTCTCGCCATTTTGTCTACTGACTCGTCATCAGCAATTTCTATCAATGCATCATAAAATTCCCCAATATAATATCTTAAAGGACGAATGGCCTCGATTCTAGATTCCCAGCGAGTTGTACTTAGTGGCTTGGGCGTTAGAGTTGTAATATGTTTCTTAAGGATTCCCCAACGCAGTGTTGACGCTGAGAAAAACACATACAATTTCTGAACCGTTTCAAAAAAATTAAACCCCTTCTCTAGATGACATCGCGGCATCATTGACCACCAAGTTGAGAGAATGAGAACAGCAAGGGATATAAAAAGCTCTCGGGTTCAAGTCCCTAATACGTTGTTGAACTCTTGAATGTTTTCCTTTCATATTTGATCCATTGTCATACCCCTGGCCACGCATGTTTGCGATTGGAATATCCATGTCTGACAATTTTCTTAGAATGCATTCGGTTAACGCTGAGCCTGTAGTGGCTTCTACAGCAATGAAACCAAGAAAATGCTCATGAATGTTGATATCATCTGGATTAATATTAACAAATCTTACAATTAGTGTTAATTGTTCAATGTGACTTACATCGGGAGTACAGTCTGCAACTATGCTATAATATTTAGCTTTCTCCACCATAGAAATTATTTCTTTTTTATGGTTCCAGAGAGAAGAGCAATTAATTCATTTTGAATGTTTTTCCCAAGGTAATGTTAGGTCGATCCACGAGCTACTCTCATTAAATGTTCACACATAACACTATCAAATCTGGCAATCAGTTCAAGAAGCTTTAATAAATTTCCATTGTTAGGGTCATATAATTTATCAGATGTTCCACGAAATGGCAAGCATTGTTGGCTCAAGAACTGGACAACAGCAATTAAGCGTTCTATTATGCTCCTCCAGTGTCGAACTTCTGAATTTAATAACTTTTGTTGCCTTGAATCAATTGTCTGTACTGATTTAAGCCTGGACGATAATTCAATCCACTTTGTATGGGACTCCAAGGGGTTTTTAGATTTTTCGTGTTCATTAAGATACACATACAAATGACCCCAATCATTATAGCCATCAGTAGTGAGTGACATTTTATTACAGGAAAACAACTTACAGCAGAAACAAAATACAGAATCTTTTTCTTTTGAATACACTAACCATGATCGATTAATATGTTCTCCATTGCTTAGCTCCCTAGTGTAAAAATTTAGTGAAAATTTCCGACCATTAGAGCTGCGCGGAAAAACGAACTCATTTTTTGGTCTCTCTGGCAGGCCTTTTTTTACGATTTCCATTCTTTCGGTATCGCTTAAAGAAGGACTCCATCTTGCCGGATCAGTGTACCTCTTAAGTTCATCACTTAAATCTCTGGAATTGGAAACAGTCAAATCAGTCTCATTTTCGACATTGTTAGTAATATCTACGTTACTGGAGTCCGAGTTATAAGTACTTGCCATGAGCTCAGAATAATTTTTTTCGGTACATTTGCTTATTTTTTTCTGTCCTACATCAGCTGTTTCAGTTTTTATTTATTTATGTAAAGCCCCGCTATGTTTTTGAATATCGCGTTCTTTTTCCAGTTTCCGTTTCCGATATTCAGCACCTGATAGTTTTTTCTTTTATCGGACATTATATCTATTTGAATATTAAAACTCTTTTAATAAACCCTACAATAAAATGTATTATTTAGTAATGAATGGAGGCTGAAGCACTGTACTAATTTCCATAAAACGTTTAAAAAACTTATTTATCACTGTAACTTCCTTGAATGCACAATCCAAAACAACTGAAACATTCGAGCCGCCAACATAGAACAGTCGATAAAAAAAATTCCTGATTCCCACGCCAAGTTAATTAATTCCTGTCTCCCGTTCAGCCATGCCGGAATATTTATCTCTTCAGTTGACCACTGAACACGGAAATATAATCCTCTTGGAACAACTGTGGTTTCGACCAAGCGAATAAATTGTACTGACGTCTCTAAAGAAATACCTTTTACTGCCTTTGTAGGAGGAGAAGATAGCATTAGGATCGTATGGCAGAACTATTAGTGAAAACTTGAAAAACAGCTAAAGAACAGATCGCAGGTTCAAATATTTCGTAGAGAAAACAGACAAAATGTGAAGGAATAGAAAAGTAAGGAATTTTAAAATAGTCTAGACGAAACCTTTGAACACTCCGCGACGCCATCCACAGAGGGTTTATTTCAGGGGCCATTCAGGTTATTCAGTCAAAATCCCTATCGATGACACTCTTACAAATGCCTGCGCCCGGGCTTGAACACCTGATCGCTAGCGCAGTGTGGTAACCATTACACCAGCGCGGCTCCCAGGCGGAATATTTTGGCGGGATTGTAAAAATAAGTAAAAAAGATTTTTTGCCGCCCTTCAAAGCTTGCCGCCCCGTGCAAATGCACGTGTTGCGCCGTCGGTAGAGCCGGCCCTGGTGACGGGCGGTGGAATTGTCTGCCCTTAGTTTTGCTAGGTCGGTCGGGTTTCTCGTCATTCTGACCTGTCTACCTTCTCTCCATCAAAATTCTCCGCCCACTTTTCTGTAAACGTTGTCTCTAACAGCGATATTTCTGTCATCTTGTCTGTCAATCAGCACTGTAGACCTTCTTCATGCATATCTCCTGGCACGCGCATGGCGGTATGTGATCCTTTTTTATCGGTCCCCCAGGAAACTAAATACTTCCCGGGTCTCCTTTAATTCGAGAAACTCAGGGTAATTTCTCCATTCCTGTTAACGGGAGAGAGCTTTGATAGTGGCCAAAAGTCACCACTCAAGAACGCCAGCGCCGTGCTCACGTTGCGTCATACTTTCGTTGTCGTAAGAACGCAGGAGGAAAGGCTGCGGTTAGCGTACGTGGATTTCTGTTTAATCGGGGGGAGATCAGAAACTCTTGCGTCTTATTACGTGCTAGTATGCTGTTTCATCTCGAACGGTCGCGAAAGCGAGCCAAAACATCTGGCATTATCTGGTAGTACTTAAGCGACTGTCCCAATAACTCTCTATCAGTCATGCCCTCGGATTTTCTAGCATGCGTGAATCTTATCCTTCCTGTTGATAGCAGTCGTGAATTAAGTCCGTATGGAGATTATTCAATGAAGCTGGTAAGAGCGAAATAATTGTTTTAGAGTCATCTGGAGTGGTAGCGTAGAAGAGTTTATGCAGATATAATCTACCCAGGATTACCTATTCTACTGCTTAAAATAATTAATTCATAACGAATAGTAACTCTTTCGTAAGACCGCAAGTGATTTAACGTAGCGCGCCGCCACTTTTTAACTCAGCTTAAGACTTAACAGACAGATAGCTAGATAATCTGGTATAACAAGAAGATAGATAGAGAGATAATGTGTACTGACAGAAGGAAGATGTACATATTGCATTTTTGATTATTGTTCTCTTCGATGTTTATCAATTAATCCTGAGTTAAGTGTTAACTATCCTAGTACTATTTAATTTTATTTCCCACGTACACGTCGATTACGCCTGTCAATTCTGTAGCACGACCTTGTTGTGAGGTGAATGTCTGGCCTCGCTTAGCGAGGCTGTCCGTGTGTGTGTTACTCCGACCGCCCCCGCCTGCTCGCTACCCAAGCGCGGGAGAGGAATTTGCCCAAGACAGGTGGGGACACGGCGCATGTTTATTGAAGTGTATACGTTTTAGTGGAAGACAGAAGAGAGTGGATGTTTGTACGTCTGTTAGTGTCGATCGTTCTGGTCGAACAAAATCATGTAAATGTTTTTGAATGTCTTTATTCTCCCAGACCCTGATCAGAAAAACAGAGAGCGGTCTGTGTTGCTATCTACGGGCTCAACCAGAGTCTACGGAGATTTATTATGCACAACGTTTCCACACATTGGTGCATGGTCTCTTGCGTTTACTAGGCCCCATTTTTCTTTACTGACGGATTAACTGCCAAATCGCTACCGCTGGCGGATATTTCGTGGATTACATTACGGCCGCGCAGTGCAGACAGCATCGTCCACGAGCTGTTATAAATAATTTGCCATTCATACATACAGGCAATAGTGGTGTAACCCATTTACCACCCGGGTGTTGGAGATAATACAACCACATAACCCAGAAAGAACCAGCCTCTGAAAGTTCTCACGTGAACTTACCACTAGATCATCGCATTCGGATAATATTCGTGTGCTGGAATTAATTTTTTTTTTCCAGTACCACCTTTTGTTCACTCCGAGTTACGGCAGTAGTCGCACTGTGGAAGTTACATGTTACTATTTCCCCCTGGAGCTTACCTCCGGCAAAAGTGGATTACTAAGTCCAGCCGGACAGTGTTGCCCCACATACGTTTCTTCTCAGTTTTGGATTTATCACCTACTAAGGCAAACACGATCGTCTAATTTCATTGGACTGGGGACCCCTGTCCAGGTGACAGCAAGACTGTATTAGAACGTTTGTTTTTAAGTGCGGGAGTGGTTCGAGAGAACTTAGGTGTGTCCATGTGAGAGTAGGAAGGAAGTAGAGTGAGGTGGCCACACTGTGTTTTTCTCTTGGGGATATTTTTTTTTTGGAGGTTCATTTTCTTTGCTGTGTATCCTTCCGACATTGTTTATTTTCAGTGAAGGTACACGGGGTTTCCGTGTTTTTTGGTTTTTTTTTTTTTTTTGTTTTTCATTTTGCTACGTTGGATTTTGTGCAGTTTTATTTTATGGTTAATAAAAACCAAGAAAACTTATTATTGTGCTGGTTAGAACGCCTTCCCTTTAAATGTCATGTTGGTGTAGTAACTGTAGTGTCCCTTACTGAGTATTAAATTAGTCTTTTACAAACATTGGAGGGCGGGGCAAGATTGTCTTACTAAAAGTTAGTCACCAGGTAGGCTGAAGGAGTAGCACCACTACCCTCCAGAGGCATATCTTCTCCCAACTTTGCACCCGTGACTCTATTTTCTATCAATTCACACTTTCCATTTAATAGTCTGTCTGACCTCAGACAGAATCTATCGTCTTACTTATATCTACCTGTGACAATACCCCAGGTCATATGAGGTAACTAATATGAGTTTGTGTATGGAGTTGTTAACCCCACGATGCAAAATGTAGCAAAACAAATTGCTTACAGAAATCGCCACTGCAAGAGTACATCACTACATTGGTGCCGGCTTCATATTCTATAAGGAAAGAACAGGGAAATGATGATAGCCCAAGGAGGGAAGAGAGAAATGATGATAGCACAAGGAGAGAACAGGGAAATGATGATAGCACAAGGAGAGAACAGGGAAATGATGATAGCACGAGGAGAGAACAGGGAAATGATAATAGCCCAAGGAGAGAACAGGGAAATGATGACAGCCCAAGGAGAGAACATGGAAATGATAATAGCCCAAGGAGAGAACAGGGAAATAATAATAGCCCAAGGAGAGAACAGGGAAATGATGATAGCCCAAGGACAGAAGAGAGAAATGATGATAGCACAAAAATAGAACAGGGAAATGATGATAGCACAAAGAGAGAATGGAGAAATGATGATAGCACAAGGAGAGAACAGAGAAATGATGATAGCACAAGGAAAGAGAGAAATGATGATAGCACAAGGAGAGAACAGGGAAATGATAGCACAAGGAGAGAACAGAGAAATGATGATAGCCCAAGGAGAGAACAGGGAAATGATGACAGCCCAAGGAGAGAACAGGGAAATGATAATAGTCCAAGGAGAGAACAGGGAAATAATAATAGCCCAAGGAGAGAACAGGGAAATGATGATAGCCCAAGGACAGAAGAGAGAAATGATGATAGTCCAAGGAGAGAACAGGAAAATGATGATAGCCCAAGGAGAGAAAAGGGAAATGATGATAGCCCAAGGAGAGAAGAGAGAAATGATGATAGCCCAAGGTGTGAACAGGGAAATAATGATGATAGCCCAAGGAGAGAACAGGGAAATGATGATAGCCCAAGGAGAGAACAGGGAAATGATGATAGCCCAAGGAGAGAAGAGAAAATGATGATAGCCAAGGAGAGAACAGGGAAATGATGATAGCCCAAGAAGAGAACAGGGAAATGATGATAGCCCAAGGAGAGAACAGGGAAATGATGATAGCCCAAGGACAGAAGAGAGAAATGATGATAGCCCAAGGAGACAACAGGGAAATGATGATAGCCCAAGGAGAGAACAGGGAAATGATGATAGCCCAAGGAGAGAAGAGAGAAATGATGATAGCCCAAGGAGAGAACAGGGAAATGATGATAGCCCAATGATAGAACAGGGAAATGATGATAGCCCAATGAGAGAACAGGGAAATGATGATAGCCCAAGGAGAGAACAGGGAAATGATGATAGCCCAAGGAGAGAACAGGGAAATGATGATAGCACAAGGAGAGAACAGAAAAATTATGACAGCCCAAGAAGAGAACAGGGAAATGATGATAGCCCAAGGAGAGAACAGGGAAATGATGATAGCCCAAGGAGAGAACGGAAATGATGATAGCCCAAGGAGAGAACAGGGAAATGATGATAGCCCAAGGAGAGAACAGGGAAATGATGATAGCCCAAGCACAACGTGGTTTCAAACTTTCTCTTACACCGGATGTTGTTGTTTTTTTTAACTCACTGAGTCATTTTCTGATGTCAGTTACTGTTCTCAAACATTTCATCTCACAAACTGTAAGTTACACAATTTATCTAATGTACATTTAAGGACTTCACAGCAAAAAGCTGATTTGAGTATCAGCCAAAATCCTATTATGCTACCAATGTTTGCGAGTCAAACAGCCAGCTGAAAGACAACAGTATGGTATTCTCTGCTCGTGTTTCTATTTCTCTATCAGGTCTATTTCACCCCAGCTCCGATCATTCGTCCTCTGCCAAAATGCTGCCTTTCTGCACATACTGTTCGGAATATCTATGCTCTTATAAGTATGGGTTTCCTGTTTTTAATTGTTCTGACAAAATATCTGTAACAACCGATCTTTGTTATAAATAAATGAAGACTTCTATTCAAACGAGCACATAACCGGGTAGCAACTTCAAACTAATGGTACGCAATAAGCACGGTCCTCTTACATGTACCAGTACTTCTCTGACCTTCAGTCACCTGCTGCAGTCATCCAGAATTCTCCACTCCACTCTGTGCGTGACTGTTCTTTTGGCATCTTATTTATCTTTCATTTTCTTTTTAACTTCTGTCTCACATTCTGCTGTCCGTCTGTTTTTTCCCCTCCTACCCTGGAAGCTGAGAGTTCGATTGGCAGAGTGGTTAGGACGCTGGCCTCCCGCGGCAAAGGTATCGGGTTCGTAACACGGTGGCGTCACACTCTAGTCTACGCAGCTGTAAATGGGTACAAGGCCCTTGAGTTAGGGAAGGCAAAGGCAGAGAGAAAGGGAACTGGTCACCCCCACCTCTCGAAGCTGGACCTAGTATAGTGAGGCCTCTAACACTTCTCTCCCCTACGGCTGTATCTGCTATGGGACTAACCTTTACCCTTTTAACCCTGGAAGTTTCAGACCAAGAACCGCGTTACGGTGTTAACAGTTAGTCAATGGTTTCCTTAACGTTATGTTTATCTACTGCAACGTTTCTGCATTGTACTGGTCACATAATTCATAACATGTTGTTGTTGTTGTTGTTGTTGTTGTAGTAGTAGTAGTAGTAGTAGCAGTAGCAGTAGCAGTAGCAGTAGTAGTAGTAGTAGTAGTAGTAGTAGTAGTAGTAGTAGTAGTAGTAGTAGTAGTAGTAGTAGTAGTAGTAGTAGTAGTAGTAGTAGTAGTAGTAGTAGTAGTAGTAGTAGTAGTAGTAGTAGTAGTAGTAGTAGTAGTAGTAGTAGTAGTAGTAGTAGTAGTAGTAGTATAGTAGTAGTAGTAGTAGTAGTAGTAGTAGTAGTAGTAGTAGTAGTAGTAGTAGTAGTAGTAGTAGTAGTAGTAGTAGTAGTAGTAGTAGTAGTAGTAGTAGTAGTAGTAGTAGTAGTATAGTAGTAGTAGTAGTAGTAGTAGTAGTAGTAGTATAGTAGTCGTAGTTGTAGTAGTAGTAGTATAGTAGTAGTAGTAGTAGTAGTAGTAGTAGTAGTAGTAGTACAGTAGTAGTAGTAGTAGTAGTAGTAGTAAAGTAGTAGTAGTAGTATTTAGTAGTAGTACTAGAAGTAGTACAGTAGTATAAGTAGTAGTAGTAAGTAGTAGTAGTAGTATAGTTAACAGTAGTAGTGTAGTAGTACTCACAGTTAGTAGTATCCTTACAGTAGTAGTAGTAGTAGTAGTAGTAGTAGTAGTAGTAGTAGTAGTAGTAGTAGTAGTAGTAGTAGTAGTAGTAGTAGTAGTAGTAGTAGTAGTAGTAGTAGTAGTAGTAGTAGTAGTAGTAGTACGGCTGAGAAATCTTGGATTCAGAAAACTGTAAATGCAAGTGTAACTGATATCCTGCTTCAGTTAAATAACAATCAACAGAGTAAAATAATATGCTCTTTGTAACCGTCTACGTAACAAGTCAAATACTGATAATAACCCTTACAAATATAGTCTATTTAACAACTGGAACTCACACAATAATCCTTACAAATATAGTCTATTTAACAACTGGAACTCACACAATAATCCTTACAAATATAGTCTATTTAACAACTGGAACTCACACAATAATCCTTACAAATACAGTCTATTTAACAACTGGAACTCACACAATAATCCTTACAAATACAGTCTATTTAACAACTGGAACTCACACAATAATCCTTACAAATATAGTCTATTTAACAACTGGAACTCACACAATAATCCTTACAAATATAGTCTATTTAACAACTGGAACTCACACAATAATCCTTACAAATATAGTCTATTTAACAACTGGAACTCACACAATAATCCTTACAAATATAGTCTATTTAACAACTGGAACTCACACACAATAATCCTTACAAATATAGTCTATTTAACAACTGGAACTCACACAATAATCCTTACAAATATAGTCTATTTAACAACTGGAACTCACACAATAATCCTTACAAATATAGTCTATTTAACAACTGGAACTCACACAATAATCCTTACAAATATAGGCTATTTAACAACTGGAACTCAAACAATAATCCTTACAAATATAGTCTATTTAACAACTGGAACTCAAACAATAATATTTTTAACAACTGCAACTCACACAATAATCCTTACAAATAAGGTATATATAATAAGAGGAATAAAGACAATAATCCTTACAAATACGGTCTTTATAACTAGTGAAATAAAGACAATAAAATAATCCTTATAAATACAGTATATACAAGTGAAATACACACAATAATCCTTGCAAATACGACGTGTGCAATAAGAGGAATAACGACAATAATACCTACAAATACGGTATATGTAACAAATGAAAGACATACAAGAATCCTCACAATAACTATATACAACAAGTGAAATACACACTGTAATCCCCACAATTACTATATACAACACGTGAAATACATACTGTAATCCCAACAAATACAGTAAACACAACAAGTGAAATACAGATAATGGTTCCTAGAAATGTTAACGACAACACAACTTGATTATACACGTGACAGACAAACTGAAGGATCATATGACAATGTCGTTACACCCAGACGTCATAGACTAGGTATGCAACTTGAAAGCTCACAGATTGTAATTAATGTCCATTTTTCACACAGCACCCTCTGCCTTCGCCAATGAGCTTCGTGTTCTCCGACAGCTGTGGTTTATGTATAATTTTTTTGGACAGGAATAGATTGCTTCTATTTTTTTTTTCACAGACCCTTGAAAAAATAAACACACACACACACACACACAGGACCCCAACGCCTGGATGTCACTGAAAATGGCAAATTTTCTTGCTTATATTTTCACTAAATTCTGTAAGGACTAGAGCAGGGTCCCACAACCAGTCAATCACGCCTGCCGGTGGATTACAGGGAATAATGTGGGAAATCTTTAGGTGACGGAGGGTTTCAGAAAAAAAAAAACAACACAATTTTTAAGCTAGGGGGAAAATTTCGAACTCGCCCTTCCCGACAAGCACTTCAAAGCTCAGTGTCCCTATAGTTAAAGGTTCAAGGCAGCCACCACTTTAACAAAGAATGCAATGCTGAGAAACATGTTAAAACTGTCCATGTTACAACAAAACAGATTTTCCGCCTAACTGTGCAGACATGAGTTTATCAGTGTAGATCTGTGGAGAGCTCCGTGTTTCTTAAGTAGATTGCCACACTTCCAGGGCTGCCTACCACTGGACTAGAGTAATGTTGGAGAACTATGCAAGCTGTAACGTATAAGTTAATGTTGACAAATAAGGTGAAACTAAAAGGTAACGGTAGTCCCGAAGTGTTAGAGACTCTACTATACTAGGTCCTGCTTTTTTAATGAAGTGGAGTGACCGTTCTCTTCCTCGCTGCATTTTGCCTTCCCTAACTCACGAGCAGAGTCAGGTACCCATTTACGGCTGGGTAGATTGGAACGTGACGATACGAGGTTTTAAACAGTAAAACTAAAGACATATTATCAAAGTGGTGTATTATCGCACGACTGATGCATTATTAGAACTTGAATTTAAAAAATGCAGGCACTATTTTAAAGTCGTTGAATCTGTGATATCTAACATCATCATCAGCCATTATGACCTGGTGTACAAAGATGACTGAACGGCGATTAATCGATGACACCAGATACAGGGAAATGTGTGTAAGACAAAATGGTGATGAATCAAAACCTATCCCAGATGGAACATTTAATCAAAACCGACCAAACTGCTGATTGGTTGACGACAAAGTATGACTCATTAAGCTAACGTCATGGGGGTGACAGGACATGCTAATTGTGTTACACTTTCAAACTGGGTCAAACTTTGAAGACAAAAAAAAAAAAAAAAATCGGAATGAAGAAATTAAGCAATGAAAGAAAGAACGCAAGCCCTCTGCTGATACAACAAACAACTAGCTAACTAACTACAGACCACCACTGTGTTCTCATACGTAAATACAGTATTCCTATAGTCAGTTGTTGCAGAAGTGCACACAATAATGCATTATATAGTTTTACTAATGCATAAGAATTGTGAGAGTACTTGTTTTTATGTACAAGGGGCGTTCAGAAAGTAATGCACCACATCGTTTTTCTCAGGAGCTGTTTATTAAAAAAGCATGAAATTTATACACAATATACATGGATATGTCATGTAAACATCGGTATTATTCAACATAATCCCCATCAACTTGTACGGCTTTATTACTTACTTACTTAGTCGTTCCCCTTCTACCGTGAGGTGTGGAGGTTTGGAAGAGAGAGCGCCAGACTATTCTATCAGCTGTCTTCTTCCTGGCCTAGTTCCATTCTAGTCCTCGGTCCTTCAAAGATTGTCTAATGTTGTCCTCCCAGCGGACTCTGGGTCGTCCTGGAGGTCTGGATCCCTGGCTCTTTGTTTCCCATGCTTGTCGTGATAGCCGATCTTCTCCCATTCTGCAGACATGGCCAAACCATCTTAGTTGGGACAGTTCTATTTGGGTCTGCAGCGGGTGGGATTTTAGGCCTTGACGTATCGTCTGGTTGCGGACCATGTCTCTTCTTGTTACTTCAACCACCTTCCTCAGATACCTCATTTCTGAGGTTTGGATCCGGCTTTTGTGGGTTGTAGTCATTGCCCATGACTCGCATCCATATGTCAAGACTGGGACATAGGTGGAGCGGTATACAGTCATCTTCGTTTTCTTACCAACCTCTTTCTTGCTGAGGAATCCTCGATTTATGGCCTGATAAAGTCTCCCAGCCGCTGCTTTTCGAGTGGCCAACTCTTCTTTGATGCCTCCCTTTCGGTCTATAATAGCTCCGAGATATTTAAAGTGGTCGACCTGTACGGCTTTATGCCAGCGCGAAATAAGTGCATGTATTCCTAACCCGTACCAGATTTTGTCTTGATCATGTAGCCATTTCTTCGCTGCATGAATTACTCCTTCATCATCTTCAAACCTTGTCCCACGGAGTGCATCTTTAAGTGGACCAAATAGATGAAAATTAGAGGGTGCCAAATCGGGACTATAGGGTGGTACAGTCCAACCCAATTTGGTGATTGCTTCCCGTGTTGCCAGACTTGTGTGAGGTCGCGCATTGTCGTGAAGGAGAAGCAGGTCTGCTGGATTCTTGTGCGGCCGAACTATGCGAAAAAGTTGATTGAGTTTTCTTCAATGTCTTAATGTAAGCTTGCGAATTGATTGTCTCTCCTCTTGGCATAACGTCCATAAGAATCCCACCTTCAATGTCCCAAAAGACAGTGATCATGACCTTTCCAGCTGAAGGAATTGTCTTGAATTTCTTTCTTCGTGGTGATTGCGGATGATGCCACTCCATTGACTGTCTTTTTGTCTCAGGTTCAAAATGATGTGACCAGGTTTCGTCACCTGTAACGATCTTAGCCAAAAAGTTATCTCCATCAGCATTGAAAAGCTCCAACAATTCAGAAGAAATTGCTTTCCTTTGCAATCGGTGGTCATTTGTGAGACTTTGAGGAACCCATCTTGCACAAACCTTAGAAAATCCGAGAGTTTTTATAACTGCATTTGCACCACCAATGCTGACTGACAGCTGTAAGGCCAATTGTTGAGTAGTGATTCGCCTATCAGTAAGAATAATGCCCTCAGCGCATTTCAACATTTCTGCGTTGGTGGCTGTGGCAGGACGTCCACAGCGCGGCCGATCAAGCAGCTCCGTATCTCCACTTCCTGATTCTTTGATTCTCTGAACCCAGCGACTAACTGTACTCCTGTCGACTGCAAAACTTCCATACACATCACATAGACGCTTGTGAATGTTCACAACAGTTTCCTTCTCTGCAACGAGAAATTCTATCACAATTCGCTGCTTATAACGCAAGTTGCTAACACGCTCCATTTCAACGGTTTAGGGCAGCCGTATTATTTGGCCGGTTGCAGTGCGATTTGATGCACACAATTGGCACATGCCATATTTGAAGTGTGCAAAATTTCATGCTTCTATCTTCATTATTATCTGAGAAAAACGATGTGGTGCATTGTAGTGAAATTGACAGAGATACAACGGTAAAATACCTCCAAGGATAACATATAAGGATAAAAAAAAAACATAATGCGTAGGCTGCTGATGTACATGATCGCCCAGACCGCGGGTCATCACCCTCCATAAAAATTGACTTGCTAGACAGGAGGGGAACGGCGGATAAAAAGGAAAAAATATGACTGGAAAGATTGCGTGAGACTAGAAAGGCTAGGAGACGCAATTGGGGGGGAAACGGAGAAAAGTCACGTTTCCCAAGTTGACATAAAAAGTAAGCAACTCGACAGAAGGGACCATAGATATGTTACGCCACAGTCATTTATTGGACGCTTTTGCAATACCAAGCCCTTGATTTGAATTCAGCGGCTAAAACGCAGATGTTTGGAATATTACAAAATTTAAAAAGTACTTTTTTCTTAATATTAATGTTAAGAATATAAAAATTAGCTGGCCGGATGGCCCATTCTGAGCAGTGAACTAATATGTTCTTAATTTTACAGACGGATAGATAATATTGAAGATAATGACAAAAGACAGTGTTGTTCACATCATCGACAGACTGTATTGAATCTAAAAGTGTCGCTAATTGCACAAAAAAAACACGACCTCGAGACGCAGGTGTTCAAATCTACTTAGTATGGAAGAGACGGGATATTGTGGTGGCTGTGTCTAAAAATAACTTTTAACGACAAAATTTTGGAGGGGAGAGAAAGGTTGGTTCAAAAATCAAGTACATTTTTTTGTAGAAACGCAAGTAGAGACGGACAGACTAACAGATAAACATCCATACTTGACTGAAGCATGACTGAAATGACTTTAGGGTAGGAAATTTGAAATTCAAAAAAACCTAGGCAGTGATTGGCCACAGACAAGCATATTGTCGGCGCTTAGACGCGGATTTGGGGTCATTTCTCAATAGTTGTTCAGTGATAGACACAGATTTTAAAGTGTGGTGATTTCCATATGAAAGAAAGTGAAAGAAGTTTAGGGACGCCATACTATAGCCAGCAGCTCAGCTGAGTTTTGCTAGCAATTCTGTGTTATTTATTCATAATCTGGTAAGATTGAAATTATTTCTTTATATATTTTGAATATTGTTTCATGTTTGAGTGATTTGATACTGCCATATCGAAATCTAGCCTTTACAAAACAAGTAGGGATTTGCTCTAGACCCCCCGCCCAAGTCAGGGTCTAGGGACCAACAATATACATAAACTCCAGCAAGGGTTAGGCAAGACAGATCAAGTGTTGAGAATAATGAAACATATTACCTATCCTCTTTTAGGGCAGAAAACTAATAAATATTTTTCAGAATCTATAGTCTGGGAGGATCTATCTGATGTAAAACCACCATGGTAAATGTGCTGTTTGGTCAGAGAGATCTGACCTGTCTGTATGATGTGGTTGTTGTGTCAGTGTTGTGTCCAGACGTGGGTAGAGAATAGATTTTGACACATGGCCCATACTTTGATTGCAGAGCTGTGAGTTTCTGTTGTCAACAAAGCAGTGTCTATTCAGTTGGTGACTTTACTCGAGTGTATCTGTGCAGTACTTGTGACAGAGACCACCATTATTGCCCGCCAGCACGGAGAGGTGGGACCACCTGATTTCAGCACCAGAGCTACAACTACAAGATGAGTGAGCCTCTGGACTGCTGGACATTCACCAACGCTTTGTAGTTACTAATATCCCCATAAAAATTCCCACCATTTTCTGGACACTGTGTAGTCAATATAGACAGGTGTGATGAGGCCACCCCAACAGCACAAACCTTAACTATCCTCCCAAGTAGATGACTACTAGAACATTTTAATAAAACTAACTAGTATAGTACATACAATCAAACGAACAACTGAAAGAGTTGCTCAGCCTAGGAACTGCCCAACATCACGCAAGAAACCAAGTAAACGAGCAGGAGAAATGAGCATTAGGACCTACAAGCTGAGAGAGCCAGAAATTAAGACCAGATATCAGGGGCTTATTGCTTACAGCAGTGAGCAAACACAGAAGAACGACCTGATGACTTGGAAACCCTCTGGAATAAATTCAAGGATATCATAAAGACAGCTGCTGCAGAAGCATGCGGTGAAGTCCGACTTGGGAACCAGAGAAAGAGGACACCTTGGTGGACAGAGGAAGTCAAAGAGAAATAAGAGAGAAGAAAATGGCATGGAAACAATACTTAGGAGCTAAAAACACAACAGGACAAATGGAAAAATATAGAGAATATGTGATACTCAGAACAGAAGCAAAGAACAAAGTGCTAGCAGCAAAACAGAAGTCCTGGGAAGAATTTGGAGAAAAGCTAGAAAAAGATGCACAAGAAAACCAGAAATTGTTCTATAAGACCCTAAAGAACATGAGGAAGGAAAAAACAATGCCCTCTCAAATTTATAAAGGACAAGCAAGGCAAATTGCTTACTGCCCCGAAGGAAGTAATGGAAAGATGGAAAGAATATTTCTCAGAACTCCTGGATGGTGAGCATGGTGAAGCAACAGAAATGATAACCACTAGCACAGAAGAGAAAACCAATGATGGTGAAGATGACATAAAGATGGAAGAACTGAGGGCAGCACTAGAGAAAATCAAGATGGGCAAAGCAGCAGGGCATGATGGTATAACACCAGAAATGGTTAAGTACATGGGAGCATCAGGCGACCTGTTACTCTTAAAGGTCCTACAGGCAGCATGGTGCAACAAGACCATACCAAAGGATTGGGAGATTGCATCATAACACCAATTTTCAAAAAGGGTGACAATCGACAATGTGGAAACCATAGAGGCATATCCCTTCTCAGTGTCCCTGGTAAAATCTACTCTAGAATCTAGAGCAGAGACTCCGACGCCTAGCTGAGCCACAATTGGATGAGGTCCAGTGCGGATTCCGAGCAAACCGAAGTACTCAAGACCTAATCTTCACACTCAGACAGTTGAGTGAAAAGGCCCTTGAGTATAAGAGTGAGATCCATCTTTGTTTCATAGATCTGGAAAAGGCGTTTGACAGAGTCCCCTGGAGCAAACTTTGGGACTGTTTGGCAAGGAAGAATATTCCAGCACCTCTGATTCATGCTATACAGAGCTTCTACAAGTCTTGCAGAAATTATGTGAGGACAGCAAACCATAAGTCAGAAGAGTTCAGGACCACCACTGGTGTAAGACAAGGTGATATCCTGTCACCTTATCTTTTCATACTCCTCATGGACGATGTCATCAAGGCATGTAAGGAGAACAAGAAAGTATTCAGTGGGGTACTGGAAGATGAGACAGGTCTATATTTCGGAGCTGGCATTTGGTGATGATGTTGCCCTGATTGCTAAATCAGAGGCACATCTCCAATCCAACCTGCAAGTCTGGAAGGAAGAGCTGGAGAAGAGAGGGATGGTCATAAGCAGCTCTAAAACAAAATCCATGGTGATATCACGAGAAGAAAGAAAACATCAGATTAAGTTGGGAGAACAGGTCCTGGAGCAGGTCGACCACTTTAAATATCTCGGAGCTATTATAGACCGAAAGGGAGGTATCAAAGAAGAGTTGGCCACTCGAAAAGCAGCGGCTGGGAGACTTTTTCAGGCCATAAATCGTGGATTCCTCAGCAAGAAAGAGGTTGGTAAGAAAACGAAGATGGCTGTATACCGCTCCACCTATGTCCCAGTTTGACATATGGATGCGAGTCGTGGGCAATGACTACAACCCACAAAAGCCAGATCCAAACCTCAGAAATGAGGTATCTGAGGAAAGTGGTTGAAGTAACAAGAAGAGACATGGTCCGCAACCAGACGATACGTCAAGGCCTAAAATCCCATCCGCTGCAGACCCAAATAGAACAGTCCCAACTAAGATGGTTTGGCCATGTCTGCAGAATGGGAGAAGATCGGCTACCACGACAAGCATGGGAAACAAAGAGCCAGGGATCCAGACCTCCAGGACGACCCAGAGTTCGCTGGGAGGACAACATTAGACAATCTTTGAAGGACCGAGGACTAGAATGGAACCAGGCCAGGAAGAAGACAGCTGATAGAATGGTCTGGCGCTCTCTCTTCCAAACCTCTACACCTCACGGTAGAGGGGAACGACTAAGTAAGTAAGTAAGTAAGTATAGTACATATATATGTACACTATTGCATTTATGATATAATATTCCATGCATTTCTTTCATAATCTCTAAATCCTTTTAAGTTCTGGTCAACCTAAAAAATTGATCCAGAACACAATAAATGTAATATAATTTTATCAAAAATTTTACACACGTGAGTTAGTTCAGTGTATTTTAACATTTATTAATATTATTAGTCTTGTTAAATATCTGTGGGTATATCTATAACCTATTACACCACACTACATATCATAACCCTAGACACTTTACGTAGCCACATTCATAAAAAAAAATTAAGTGTGAGGTCGTAGTGGTAGCAAGAAAGGCCTTCTGACAATTCTCAACTACATTTTATCTCAGGAGCCTTCACAGCTGGCCTCATACAATTACATTTAGTAATATCACCATCATACAATACCATCAACTCCACTACATAAATTGGGGTCTTGTCCAGGGATAATTAGCCCAACAGTAATATTAGGATCTCCTGGTGGGAGAAATAAAAGTAGGGAAATAAATTGTAAATTCCCTTTAAAATTAAAAGTGTCCCTGCAGATAAAAGTTGGTGAATCTTCACAGCCAGTAATAATTAATTAGTTAACTGGTTAGTTAGAATTGGTTAGACTATAGTCATAAGAAGTACTTAGTGTATTTACTGGTTAGAGATTTATCTTGTATATTATTATATTGTCTAAAAAGTATGGCGGAGCTGGCAAAATTTAGATCAGCTGCTGTGCTCACCGCGAAGGAGATGGGAATGGATGGTCAAATTTTAATTCAATACGTAACGG
Organism: Oreohelix idahoensis; assembly: GCA_024509875.1. Lineage (NCBI taxonomy): Eukaryota > Metazoa > Mollusca > Gastropoda > Stylommatophora > Oreohelicidae > Oreohelix > Oreohelix idahoensis. The sequence goes on from JAMPIV010007018.1 coordinate 82,153, forward strand.
CTGAATGTGATAAATATATTGAACGGGAAGAAAGGAGATTAGAAAAAAGAGGCTGAAAGAAAATTGGAGTCTGACAGGTTGGTTGAAGAGAAGAAGTTAGAGGCTGAGACTAAGAGGCTGCAGATTGAGGCAGAAGAAAAACGACAGCAAAGGGAGGCAGAAGAAAAAACGACAGCAAAGGGAGGCAGAAGAAAAAAGGTTGACTGCCGAAAGGGAGGCAGAAGATAGAAGGTTGCAAAGGGAGCACGAATTACGACTAAGGGAGCTGGAATTACAAGGCCAGGCTCCTGAAAATGGTGCCAGCCCTTTTGCCTCAGATGCTACGCCCAGTCTGGGAGCCTCAAACTCAGCTATGGGGTTTCATTTAGACCATTTTGTTGAAAAAGACGATGACATAGAGGGGTACCTAGGACGTTTTGAGTTATTAGCTACTACATATGGGTTAGAGAGAGAGAGGTGGAGCTTAAAGCTATCACAGGGATTGAGAGGTACTTCTTATGAAGTATTTGCCAAAATGAACAGGGAAGACCAAGACAATTATGACATGTTAAAGCAGGCTTTGTTATTAAGGTACGAGAAGAATGGTGAATTTTATCGTAAGAAATTTAGAAATGCAAAACTGTTGTCTGGGGAGACATACCACCAATTCTCTGCTAGACTAGAAACCTATTTGGAGAAATGGACGGCTCTGGGGAAGACCCAAGATCTTAAAGAAATGATCATGATTGAGCAATTGAGAGAGTCCATGGCTCCAGACATGAGAAAATTTCTCATGGAACAAGGTGCAGAGAAGTTGGGGGAAATTTTAAATGTTGCTGAGAGGTATCAGGCAGCCCAGGCAGAGGTAAGTGGTGCTAAAAAGAAGCACATAGACAATTTTAAAGCTCCACAGCAATTTAATAAATTTGATAATAGAGAGCAGGGAAATAAAGGTAGGACAAACTTTGAGCGGCCAAGAAATGACTATCGCGACAGAAACTCACAGTTCAATGACCAAAAGTTCAATGAAAGAAAACCGTTGAACCAAGGAAAAAGATGGTGTAAATGGTGCAAGAAGGATAACCATAACACCGAATTTTGTAGAAGGAAACCTTCAAACATTGCTGCAATGAAGTCGGGGACGCAAAGATTAAAGGTTAATCCTAAGGGACAACAGGAACCTTATCACCCCCCAGTTTGTGAGGATGTTATTTGTAATGGGGTCACCATAAGGTGCCTTTATGATACAGGTTTGGATTATGATTCAGTTGTGAAGTCTAGCCTAGTGGACCCAAGTCAGTATACCACAGAAACAGTGGAAATACAAGGGGCGACTAAGGACATACCACTCATGACACTTCCCATCGCAAGGATAACGGTGAAAACTCGCTATGTGGAAGGAGAAATCAGAGCAGCAGTGATAGATGAACCAACCTACCCTCTGATATTGGGGTGTAGATACGTCTTCTTGGGGAATCCCGAGAAACCTGTGATCATGGCGACAGTGCAGACCAGGTCACAGAAGAAGGAGGAAGAAGGTGAACCTATAAATGCTCATCCTGAGGAGATGAGGAAGGCGCAGGCTGAGGATAGGACACTCAAGCCATGTTTTAAAAAATTGCCCAAATGCCACACACCTCCGAGCAAGGGGGAATATTTCATGAAGAACAAACTCTTATACAGGAGGCCGGAACTGGAACAAATGGTCATAACCAGCTGGTTCTTCCCACTTCATATAGAGATAAAGTGATGGAACTCGGGCATGCGATTCCCTTCAGTGGTCACATGGGGATCAGCGCCACAGGACAGCGTATAGCTTGTCATTACTTCTGGCCAGGGATAACGGAGGATATAAAAAGATATGTCAAATCCTGCCCAGAATGTCAAAGGGTAGCTCCAAAGCACTGGACTGCTCCTGCAACTCTAGGGGAAATGCCCATAGTGGGAACACCTTTTGAGAGGGTTGCAGTGGATATTGTAGGACCTCTCACTCGGACCAAGAGGAGGAACAGTTACATCCTTACTCTGGTGGACACTTGTTCTATGTGGGGAGAGGCGGTAGCCCTGCCATCAATTGATTCAAAACATGTAGCAGAGGCACTACTTACAATATTTACCCGATTAGGATTCCCGCATCAAATCTTGACGGATAATGGTTCTCAGTTCAAGGGGAAACTAACGGAAGAAGTTTTTAAGCTATTTCAAGCCAGGCACTTTCATTGTAGTCCGTACCATCCACAAGGGAACGGCCAGGTAGAGAGGTTCAACGGGACTCTCATTTCTATCCTGAGAAAGCTGGCACACGAAAAACCGGATCTGTGGGATCAATTCCTGCCCGCCGCATTGTTTGCTTACCGGGAGGTACCACATAGTTCAACCGGGATGGCTCCCGCAACTCTGCTATTTGGGAGGCCAATAAAAGGTCCATTAGAAGCCTTATTAAGGACCTGGACAGATGAGAAGGCGGAAGAGACTGTTACCTCATCGTATCAATACGTGAACGAACTGACCACTCGTTTGAAAGCTGGATGGAAACTGGCAAATGATAATTTGAAGCAAGCCAGGAAGAAACATGCAGCATATTTTAATAGGAAGGCAAAGGACAGGGAACTGGCAGTCGGAGAGAAGGTGCTGCTTCTACTACCCGGAAGCCAGAATAAATTACAAATTGGTTGGCAAGGTCCATATACGGTTCTAGAGAAGGTGTCTAGAACAAACTATAAAATTGACAAAAAGGGGAAGGAAAAAGTTTATCATGTAAACCTGTTAAAGAAGTATCTGGACAGACCACTCCAGGAAAGCACCCCCTTATTGACCTTGGCTATTGCAACCCAGATGCAAAAAGAACCACTCACCTCACATGAATACCCATTACATCCTTGTGAAACCGCAGCACAGGTAAAAGTCAGTAAGCACCTGACTAAAAACCAGAGGGAGAGAGTTCAACAGGTTCTGGAGGAACATACAGATGTATTAACAGATAAACCAGGCCATACAAATTTGCTACAGTATGACATGAAAACTGGTAGACTCAAACCCAATCTGTATGAGAGCCTATTCTATTCCGTTCGCGAAGGAGAAGGCATTGAAGGAAGAAATAGAGTATTTGTTGAAGGAGGGGATTATTTCGCACAGTGAATCATCTTTTAGTTCTAGTGTCGTTTTGTTGAGAAAACCGTCTGGGGAACACAGACTGTGCATAGATTACAGGAAACTGAATGCTGTCACAGAAGGACAAGTGGATCCATTACCAGACAAAAAACAGTTATTTGCCAGACTGAACAAGGCAAAATACTTTTCAAAGGTGGATCTTAGTAAAGGCTATTACCAGATCCCAGTGAAGCCTGAAGTGAGACCTTATTTGGCTTTTAGCACTTCGGATGGACATTATGAATTCAATATGCTACCATTCGGACTGAAAAATGCTCCGAGTGTGTTTTCAAGGATGATGCGAAAATTGTTGGATCCCCTGAATAACCCATGTATCACGAATTTCATGGATGATATTCTCGTCGCCACAGAGACATTTGAAGAACACATTGAAGCTCTGGAGATGTTGTTTGATAGACTTCGGGAGGCGAACTTAACTGCTAGGCCAACAAAATGTTGTATTGGATGCAAAGAGTTGGAATTCTTGGGACACACTGTATATCAGGGTAATATGACCCCTGATCCTAAGAACTTGGAAAAACTGCAGAGAGCACCTAGGCCACAAACAAAAAAGGACGTGCGATCATTCGTGTCGTTATGCGGATTTTATCAGAAATACATCAAAAATTTTAACGCTATTTGTGCTCCTCTGACTGATCTGACTCGCAAGGGACTTCCAGATAAAATTATTTGGACTGCACAATGTGAACTAGCGTTCCAAGAGTTAAAGGAAAAACTCACTAGCAAGCCTATTCTCAAACTGCCTGATTTGACACAGGACTTTGTCTTAAGAACCGATGCAAGTAATGTAGGACTCGGAGGGGCTTTGTTGCAAAGATCATCTTCACCTGATGGGAAACTGAAACCAGTCGCTTATGCAAGCCGCAAATTGAATAAGGCGGAACAAGGATACTCCACAAGCGAAAAAGAATGTTTAGCGTTAATCTGGGCAATAAAGAAGTTTCAAATCTATCTGTATGGTAGGACTTTTGTGGTGGAGACGGACCATCAGCCTCTCGTATTTTTATCTCAGGCTAAGCATGAAAACGCAAGATTGCTGAGGTGGTCTTTATTGCTTCAACCTTATCAGTTCAGTATCCAATATATCCCAGGCAAATTGAATGTCGGTGCAGATTTCCTCAGTCGGCACCCCTGTGATCAAAATTAGAGTAGTGGCAGACGTGAGGAGTAATTTTACCTATGTGTATCGCTGGTGTTGGAACTTGCCATAGGCATGTTTTCAAGTGGGGAGATGTGTAGTGAAATTGACAGAGATACAACGGTAAAATACCTCCAAAGATAACATTTAAGGATAAAAACATAATGCGTAGGCTGCTGATGTACATGATCGCCTAGACCGCGGGTCATCATCCTCCATAAAAATTGACTTGCTAGACAGGAGGGGAACGGCGGATCAAAAAGGAAAAAAATATGACTGGAAAGATTGCGTGAGACTAGAAAGGCTAAGGAGACGCAATTGGGGGGGGGGGGGAAACGGAGAAAAGTCACGTTTCCCAAGTTGACATAAAAAGTAAGCAACTCGACAGAAGGGACCATAGATATGTTACGCCACAGTCATTTATTGGACGCTTTTGCAATACCAAGCCCTTGATTTGAATTCAGCGGCTAAAACGCAGATGTTTGGAATATTACAAAATTTAAAAAGTACTTTTTTCTTAATATTAATGTTAGGAATATAAAAATTAGCTGGCCGGATGGCCCATTCTGAGCAGTGAACTAATATGTTCTTAATTTTACAGACGGATAGATAATATTGAAGATAATGACAAAAGACAGTGTTGTTCACATCATCGACAGACTGTATTGAATCTAAAAGTGTCGCTAATTGCACAAAAAAACACGACCTCGAGACGCAGGTGTTCAAATCTACTTAGTATGGAAGAGAGGGATATTGTGGTGGCTGTGTCTAAAAATAACTTTTAACGACAAAATTTTGGAGGGGAGAGAAAGGTTGGTTCAAAAATCAAGTACATTTTTGTAGAAACACAAGTAGAGACGGACAGACTAACAGATAACCATCCATACTTGACTGAAGCATGACTGAAATGACTTTAGGGTAGGAAATTTGAAATTCAAAAAAACCTAGGCAGTGATTGGCCACAGACAAGCATATTGTCGGCGCTTAGACGCGGATTTGGGGTCATTTCTCAATAGTTGTTCAGTGATAGACACAGATTTTAAAGTGTGGTGATTTCCATATGAAAGAAAGTGAAAGAAGTTTAGGGACGCCATACTATAGCCAGCAGCTCAGCTGAGTTTTGCTAGCAATTCTGTGTTATTTATTCATAATCTGGTAAGATTGAAATTATTTCTTTATATATTTTGAATATTGTTTCATGTTTGAGTGATTTGATACTGCCATATCGAAATCTAGCCTTACAAACAAGTAGGGATTTGCTCTAGACCCCCCGCCCAAGTCAGGGTCTAGGGACCAACAATATACATAAACTCCAGCAAGGGTTAGGCAAGACAGATCAAGTGTTGAGAATAATGAAACATATTACCTATCCTCTTTTAGGGCAGAAAACTAATAAATATTTTTCAGAATCTATAGTCTGGGAGGATCTATCTGATGTAAAACCACCATGGTAAATGTGCTGTTTGGTCAGAGAGATCTGACCTGTCTGTATGATGTGGTTGTTGTGTCAGTGTTGTGTCCAGACGTGGGTAGAGAATAGATTTTGACACATGGCCCATACTTTGATTGCAGAGCTGTGAGTTTCTGTTGTCAACAAAGCAGTGTCTATTCAGTTGGTGACTTTACTCGAGTGTATCTGTGCAGTACTTGTGACAGAGACCACCATTATTGCCCGCCAGCACGGAGAGGTGGGACCACCTGATTTCAGCACCAGAGCTACAACTACAAGATGAGTGAGCCTCTGGTCTGCTGGACATTCACCAACGCTTTGTAGTTACTAATATCCCCATAAAAATTCCCACCATTTTCTGGACACTGTGTAGTCAATATAGACAGGTGTGATGAGGCCACCCCAACAGCACAAACATTAACTATCCTCCCAAGTAGATGACTACTAGAACATTTTAATAAAACTAACTAGTATAGTACATATATATGTACACTATTGCATTTATGATATAATATTCCATGCATTTCTTTTCATAATCTCTAAATCCTTTTAAGTTCTGGTCAACCTAAAAAATTGATCCAGAACACAATAAATGTAATATAATTTTATCAAAAATTTTACACACGTGAGTTAGTTCAGTGTATTTTAACATTTATTAATATTATTAGTCTTGTTAAATATCTGTGGGTATATCTATAACCTATTACACCACACTACATATCATAACCCTAGACACTTTACGTAGCCACATTCATAAAAAAAAATTAAGTGTGAGGTCGTAGTGGTAGCAAGAAAGGCCTTCTGACAATTCTCAACTACATTTTATCTCAGGAGCCTTCACAGCTGGCCTCATACAATTACATTTAGTAATATCACCATCATACAATACCATCAACACCACTACATGCATTACTTTCTGAACGCCCCTCGTAATATCGTTTGTTTTAGTTCAATGCACATTAAGGTTCTCTACGACACATTTGTGTGGTAAACTATTAGTAGATAATGTTATAGGATGAGCAATTTTCACAGAACGGATTGGGGCGACCCCGTCTTCTCGATCTCTCTTTCACTACGGCAGTAATCAGTTACATTTTTGTACTGATTTTATTTGCGTGATTTTACAAGGTCGCACCCTTTTCTTTCTGTTTGCTATGTAGCAGAGAGTTTGTTTGTTCAAACATTTGACACTCATAGTTGATGATTAACACATCACATCTGCAAGGAGCGGCGGAGGTAATATTGAACGTCAGACAGTTGGTAATTCTTGCGTACCAAAGCTTGGTCGCTACAGATTAGCTCTATAATCGCCAGCGTGTTTGCTTAAATCGCTGATAAAGGCCAGAGCGCGGGACAGATAACGAGGTTACCCGTCTGCGAATAAATTACTTTCTGATAAAGTAATAAATTTGTTACATCTGAAACACGTTGTAGTATGCGTTTACAGATGTGTTGGTGAGTTTGCCTGCCAGGGATCGGATATTTTCATACCATATACGGAAGACTTGACCTCTGCATTACGTTCAAAATTTTTCCATGTTAGGAATATTTTTAAATTCCCCCCCCCCCCCCCCCCAACTTTTTTGTTTGAAACGATTGGCGCTTTTTTAGCTTCGTCTCAAACAGATGCGGGGCAGGACAGTGAATATACCCTGACGCTTCAGTCAGTCAAATTTACTGTGAAGATCGCTTGTCAAGGTGACACAACCAGACCTTGCCAGAGTGAAACCTAGAATTCAGAATTCCATCTTATCAAACCGGACACCTTTTATCAGGCCTTACAAAACAGCCCAGGAAATATCTATCAATTTAATAAGGAAAGCCGCTGTCTGAGGAAACTGAAGAAAACACACGGAGTCAGAGAGGGAATTAAAGTTAAAATTACGACCCCAAGTACACGTGAAATAAGGCATCTGCCATTGTTTTTTATTCCTCTGAGCAAAAAAGTATGTGAGCCAGGATTGCCTTGGTGGTGGTACCAGTTAAAGGGTCCTATCTTTGGAACAAGAAGGGAACAGTAGCCTAAGCTTTAAGATGAGTGACCAACTTTGTAGACTCTCCCTGACACTCCTGGAAACGAGCTGCACCCGACAACCCTGACCAGCGACAAGCGTGAACAGTGTAAAAAGAACCAACCCAGCGTGAGCAGAAACAACCACTGGCAGCTAAGTGCAATATATAAGCTGCCAAAGTGAACTTTCTTCATAAGAATTATACCATCAATCAATGATGAATCCTTTCTGTTGAACTATTCAATTATTTTCAAACTGTTAAAACTTAAGTGATTATTAAATGTTGTTATTTGTAATTTTACAAATGTAACTTCGATTTAATCATTTTAAATGTACTGCATGTTTGTCTCAGTCAATTTACTAAACACATTCTAAACAAAGCTATACTAGAATAATAAGAATTCCACTGAGTAAATCAGAGATGGGGGGGCTTGAACGAGCTAAGAATAATCATTGCTTAATTCTTCACAAAAGTTGTCGGCAGATTCTAGAATTAACGTGCTCAGCCAACGCAGCATTGTTGTCGCTTATTTGAATATCTTGTGAACACACCATTGAGATGGAAGCGTCATTACCCTTCTATTTACAAATCTGACAAGAGCAATCTTGTGCGAAGGTAGACACCTTTGAAGCCCATATTAGATACTCTTGAGTTTTAGCCACTGTTGGACCACTGCAAAGCAGGAAAGGCAATACCGTCACAGCAATAATGGGAAAACTAGTACCAAAATGTAATTATTTTAAAATGTGTACTCTATAACAGATAATGTCCTTACACTTCCCAGGGGTCACAAATGATTCTAAAACAACTAACAACAATAGGACCAATCAGGTACTGCCGTAAGAAGCCACTAATATAAAGTTGAGCATGGGGCTGGCAAACTCACTAGGTAAAACATATTGCAGCAGAAACTACCGCTGCTAGAGCACATCACATGATTGTTTTGGTGCCCGGCTTCCTGTAAGAGGACCAGCTGTGATGGTGTCTCCCTGCTCAATACGAAGCTAAAAGGGAAATGGTGATGTCAGCAGAGAAACAGACTATACTTCTAAGTTCAATAGAAAGTTATGGCTTCGTAAAAGTTGGGGTGTACATACAATATGCTCTTTGTCAGAAACTAATACATAACTTATAGACCACTCCCCTCCCCTTCTTCCTACCATATGTTAACAGAAGACGTGGACAAAGAAACTGAAGAGAAAAGAAGAATAAAGAAATAGCAGCAGACGGACAAAGACAAATCAGACCACCAGACAATACTTTTTGTTTGTTTGTAGGTACACAGACATGGTACCATGACAACGTTAAAGAAGATTGGAACATAGAGTGTCTATACATTTACAGGCATACAGATAACAGACAAAAATGCAGACTGAATATGCCGGTAATACCGTACAGACAAAATATGAGTTTTCTTATGGGTGAAGGAAGAATCACGGTAAATAAGGATAAGGACTGGTACAGACACACAAATATACAGGATAACAGATAGTTGCCAGTATCACTGTACAGACAAAATATGAATTTTCATATCAGCGATTCCCATTTTATATCCAAAATCTTGACACCAGCAAGCAAAATGCATAGCTGATTGGTGGTTACGATTAACACAAAACAAAATATATATTAACCCCATCCTTCCAGCATTATCCACAAAAACGCCAGACGGGTCCATTCATGAGATCAAAATCATCGCGACATACAAAGCGGTCACACGTTTATTCAGAAGACTGCAGACAAACCCGGTTGTATTGAGTGAGACCAAATCCCACAGTCTGATAAGATTTTCTCCACTTTCTTCTTTCATTGTCTCAGTTTCATGACCTATGACTTGAATGGATGAAGGGACGATGCACGAGACAGTCTAAATTTAGATCTGATGCAATAATGCGGGTTCTCTTCCAGAAGAAATCAATAACTTGACATCGCTCAATTTTCAACCAACAACACACCAGCCAGGAACGAGACAACGCATACACGTGACCTGGGTCGGTAATGTGTGGCATAAAATAAGCGATATTAAAACTGATTATACATGCACTGACACAGAAATGATTAAGGTACCGTATGCATACAGTACGGCTCGCACTTGACATAACGCCACATCACCGTGTACTAATAAAGACTGAGGTCGGACTGACCCTAACATGTCCTAGGAATCGACAAAGATTTCTATCGATTTCAAACTCCTCAGAAAACCATCCCTGCGCGCACACACACACACACAGTTACACATTTTCTTCACAACAGCAATCGACTACAGTGAGCTATGGCTTTCCTAACTAGGCATAATGTGTCTGCGACTCGGTTTTCCATGACCACTTACAGGACTGATAAGACACTAGTTTGTTGTCTTCCCCCCCCCCCCCTTTTTTTCCAAAAAAGTGTCAGCGATCCATAATTTAAAAGAAAGATTTGATAAAAGTAACTGCATTGAACATTTGCCTCACTCTTGTAAACATTCGTTTCCAACTTGACACACGCAGCGTTTAAAATGCAATTAGTGCATTCTGCCCCACCCCTCCAAAATGCCCATATCTCTTTGATTCTGCCTGGCGCATACTAATAAATAACAACAGCGATTTACGTTCTTTCTCCCCCCCCCCCCCCCCCCCCCCCCCCCCCCCACCCCCCCCCCCCCCCCCCCACCCCCCCCCCTTAAAATACATTTACATTATTTCTCACATTCTTTCCTCTAATGTTTTCGTGAGTTCCCACTGAAGAAGACCTTACAGTCGCGACCCAGTTCATATCTTTATCCTGGTTAAACGTGAGCTACGTAGTTTCGTTGGCCCCACAGTTTTAAACACCGCAGTTCAAGTACACACATACCATGTCTCAAAAATATTATGATGAAGATGACAGAATATTTATTACAATATTTAGATCGTGTATTACATGATACGTGTTCTAAAACTGCTGAGAAAAGTAGCATGAGTTTTACTAATTACTTCCTGGCGAGTTAAAATAACACCGCAGGAGGATTCTGAATTCAGGGACGGGGCTAGCAACTCCATCAAAATGAAATTAATTGCTATAGAAACAGCCATTATAAGCACATGGAAACAGCCATTACAAGCACATGTAAACAGCTTCAAGTACCAACTGTAATTGTGGTTATATACTCCTTTATGAAGAGCAAAGTGGATAATATTCATTTATGTTAATACAGCAAGAACATAATCGAGCTGCTTGAAAGTAATGTTCTTGCTGAATAGGTATTATAAAATAAAGCCATGAAATGCGGAAGGAGCAGACATGGGGATATTTATCTAAACTATGACATTAACAATTAGTCCAGCGACTGAATATTACATAAAATTGCTGATTAAAACGTTTATACCATGAATATTCAGGGTTTCTCAACCGGGGTTCCACGGAACTCTAGGGTTCCGCGGGAGGTCGCTAAGTGGTTCCGCGAGAGAACGTGATTAAACTTGCATTAGAGTTGATGTCCTTTGTGGGGAAGGGTAAACCACACAAAACGAGTAGGCTAACAAGTTGGTCAAAATAAATAGATCCACATACAAAAGGTTAATGACGCTTCTATCCCAAGGGATTTACAGAAAAGCAAAAACAATGCTGCATTGGCTGAGCACGTTAAATTCTATGATCTGCCGACAACTTTTGTGAAGGATTAAGCAATTTTTAGTTTCAGCTCGTTAAGCCCCCACCTCAGATTTACTCAGTGGAATTATTATTATTCTAGTATAGCTCTGTTTAGAGTGTGTTTAGTAAATTGACTGAGAGGAGCATGCAGTACATTTAAAATGATTAAATCAAAGTTAAATGTGTACATTAACAAATAATAGATTTAATAATCATTTAGTTTTAACAGTTTTAAAAAAAGACTGAATATTCTTTAAAAGGAAACGTTCATCATTGAAGGATAGTAGGTTTTATGATAAAAGTTCACTTTGGCAGCTTATAGTTTTCACTTAGCTGCCAATAGTAGTTTCTGCTCCCGCTGATGGGTTCTGTGCAGATAGGTCACTGGAGTTCTCACGTCTCTGGTCAAGATTACAGGTGCAGCACGTTTTAAGTACAATCAAGAAGTAACTGCCAAGCTGGTCCCGCGTATCCACGCCAGTCCACTTATACCCTCACTTTGTTCCAGAGATTAGTACCCTCCCTGGTACCACCACCAACTATGGTAAAAAATATAACACGAAACGCTCTCCTGAGTATTGCGTTTCCCGACACCTACTTTATGTGTCCCCTTTCTCCTATTCTACCATCCAATCTATCTCAGAATTTACCCTCGATGAGAATTAAATTTAATCCCTCGATCCTTATTTTACATTTAAATGAAAAGGTTAACAGTACAGATAGAATATGTTTACATTTACATCTCCACTGTTTGAAAAGTGTTCACAATATAAATTGAATAGGTTTTCATTTACATTTACACTGATTGAAAAGTTTGAAACTTTCATTAATTTTAAAGTGAATAGGTTTACATAGACATTTGCACTGGTTTGAAACTAAGTATTATACTTAGAATGTACATCTTTTCTTTCATCTTTCCCTCCCTGCTCCATATGGAACTTGGGACTACCGATGCTTTTAGCTTTCTGTAAGGAACTTGCAAAAAGCAGTCACCAGCCCTTGCAGTGGTGGTTCATGAAATCATCATTCTATATGCTGAGGTTGCCAGCCGCAAATGACTTAGACATACACCAGCGATTTTCACACATTAATATTCACATGGCAATATATACATATTAGTTCACATGTTAGTAATGAAAAATATAGAATGTAAAATGACAACTTACGCCAATCCTGGCTCACAGACATTTTGCTCAGATGAAGGAAGTTACGGCACTTGATTAGGCCTCTTACACGTGTACTGGGGTGGTTACTTTTATAAGATAATTCCCTCTATGACTCCGTGTGTTTCAGTTTCCTCAGCCTTCCTTATTAAAATGGGTTTCCTGGGCTATGTAAGTCCTTCAAAATTGTTCCAAAAAGTCCGGCCTGATAAATGGAAATTCTGAATTCTAACTTCTAGCAAGTCTGGTTGTATCTTGGCAAGCGTGAATCTCACAGTGTCTTAACACTGAAACGTGTCAGGTTATATTCCTGTCCTGCCCCCGCATCTGTCTGCAACGAAGCTAAGAAAGCGCCAATAATTTCAAACAAAAATGTTGGGTGCGGTAATTTCAAAATATTCCTGACATGGCACAATTTTGAACGTAATGAAGAGGTCACCTTTCCCATATATGGTATGAAAACATCCGATCCCTGGCAGGCGAACTCACCAACACATCTGTAAACTCATATGACAATGTATTTCAGATGTAAAAATTTATTACTATCTAAAGTAATCTTGTCATAACAAGTCGGACAGGAAGCGATTAGGTCATCCGTATCTGTCCAAAACGTGTCACCCTGACAAGTAATCTCTTATCTGTCGCGCACCCTGTCCTTTATCGGCGATTAGGAAATACGATGGCGATTTGTAGGGCTAATCTGTATTCTGATGTCGGCTGCACCCGCGAGTTAAATGGATAACAAACAGAGATGGTGCCGACTTATCGCAGAGAGGGGTGTAAGAAGGAAAATACCTAATATCTGCTACACATAGCAGAGAAAGAAAGAAAGTGCGACAATCGAAAGCAAGCAATCAAAATCAGTACAAAATGTAACTGATACTGCCGTAGTTAAACAGAGACCAAGAAGGGTCGCCCCATTCTGTCACAACAACTTACTGATAATGCTAAGGTACCGTGAACTGTTCATGTAATAATTTGTATGGAGTGATTCCCTGAGACATGACAATTATTTCAAGGGTTCCTCAAGGATAAAAAGGTTGAGAAAGGCTGCTCTAACTTGTATATCTTCGCTTATTAGAGTTTCTCTTCTGTCTGAGCTAACTCTAGCCGTCGTCACAAAATAAATAATGTACAGATCAACGGTTCTACATCAGGGGTGAATCTACTCCCTTGAACCAGTCTTAAATGTTAACATGATCGTTTAAAGTGAGCACAAATATACAGTGTCATTGTCAGTTCCTATGTCATTTCACAACTCCTATACAACTAATGCATATGGTGTAACTGTCAAGATAAAGACAATTAACTGCACTTTTTATTACATACAATTCTATGCCACCCTGACATTACAACTCACGGCCAGATCATGTTTATCTTAAACATGACGTCATAGCGGACAGCAATTTTAGCTGTCTCTTGTAATGTCAGTTACAAATTAGGCAGCTAAAATTTTTTGGCCACATAAAAATACATAACACCTCTACACCTTACGGTAGAAGAGGAACGAATAGGTAAGTAAGACGACCATAACAGAAGGGCGAGTTAAAGGCAAATGTGCAAGGGGAAGACAACGCTATAAGTGGGAAGATAGCATCAAGTGATGGACAGGAAAGAGTCTATCAGAGACAAGAGACAGAAGACGTTGGAGATCCATTACAGCCAACCTTCGTTGTGGAGATGGCAGCTGATGATGATGAACGTCAGGCAATTGACCATTTTAGATTCTATTTTGTTTTTGAGAATAACAAATACAACTTCTGCCAAATCACAGTTATTTCTCTTTGTTTTGGCATTTTGTTTCAAGTATATCCAGTGGATACAAGTGAGTATGTACAAATAGGAAGTGACTTTTCAACCATCCTGTATATTTGTTCCGGCATCCAGCTAGCTTGAGAACCACCTCAGAAAGCTAACCACTGGCGAAAGACGGTGTAAGCGATTTGGAGATAACTGACATGGCATTTAAAGTCAGGAGTTTACAAATCAAAGTTATGTGAAGTGCACTTGGTTTTAGTTTGCTTTGAAACCCGCTCATCTTTCTTTGAATCGCCTGCAAATAGGCACACAAGTACGAGAACTTACATATAACCAAAGATGAGACATTTCTTATAGGATACTCAACAAGGATAAATTGATAATTTTCAAACACAACATAGCCCTTTGTAGTTGACGTGCGTCTGTGATGAAACAAAGGAAGAACAGGTTTACTGCACGTTCAGGCACTTCGCAATAAGTGACTAATATGAGGCTGAACATGGGTGCTGTCAAACAAACTGCCACAGAAACCACCGCTGTAAGATGACTTCAATCTTTAGTGCAGACTTCCTGCAAGGTGGCCAGTTATGGCTCAATGTTCCATCTAAGCAAACAAGGAACATGGCAGCTAAAACGAGTAATGAGGATGTCCTGAAAGAAGTCAACGAGGAAAGGAAGTGCCTTAACACGGGCAAGACACTCTGGAATTGCCAGGTAAACTAGTGTATTTAGGATAACGTACGAATTGCATAACAAACATTTTGCTATAAGTTTATGGTTAATGCCCCGAACAGGATAATTCTTTTGAGATTTGAACTGCTACTACAAATACATGTAACTATGGCAGTGGAAAATCATTACATTTGGTATGTGACGAGGAAATTATGTTTTTGTCGGTAAATTTGTACAACAGCATTTAAATCCAACGAAAGTTTACAAAAGTAAAAGTGAACTCAAACGCGGACCTCTGAGAAAGCAAAGGTTAGACCTGAGATTAGGTATATAAGCCCCTCTCATACATAGTTCCTTACTTCTCGAAATCACTTCAAGATCTGACAGAGCTGAGAAGATAACCAAAGGGCTGACTCTTATAGTTAGAAGTCATAACCCACAACACAACAAGATAACTGAGAAGAAGTCACAACTGACCGCTACTGTGAGCGAATTGTAGATCGAAGTTTCAAACAGACGCAGAATTCGAAGTAACACTGTGTCTGAGGATATGCATGTATAGATCGTTAAGCGTACAAAATATCTTAGTGAATGGAGCCGCGCTAGCGTAGTGGTTACAACACCGCTCTGGCGACCGGGTGATACAGGATCAAACCCGGGCGACGGCATTTGAGGATTTTTCGTCGACCGGGATTTGGACTGGATTAACTCGAGACCTGGCGAGGACATTTGAAGGAGTGTCGTCGACCAGGGACTGGCAGCTCCTGAGCCGACCCAGCTGCAATGGGTACCTCCGAAATCGGCGAGTATTTGCCTGAATGGCGAGGGACACCTGTCTCTGTACAAGAAATAAAGGGATACTCACGTAAAATCAATGTCAGGTTAGACATAAAAAATAATAACCTGAGATTTCGCCTTGAGTATTAGCGGGCGAACGCAAAAAAAAAAAAAAAAAAAAAAAAAAAAAAAAAAAAAACTTAGTGAATTAATGCACATTTAAAATTGATGAATATTAAAAACTAGCTGTAAGTACCCGGCGTTGCCCGGTTTTTCTAGTAACGGTTTATGAAACTTACATACATAAGTTACACACATGGAAGTTACATAAGTTACAATTAACATAATTGACTACATCGTGTCATATTTACTTATCGTTGTTTTCTACATTTATTATTGCAACATTATTCCAGTGCTTTTTGATAAACAATATTCTTGGTGTTGCCGCCTGGTGAAAAAATGAATAAATTTCTTGGTGTGCCCACCCTGGAGCAAGCAACATATAGCTGCCTGTGTGAAAAGCATGGATTTTCTAAGTTAATGCCTGCTACCTTAAGTGACTGCCCTTGGGCCTTTTTTATGGTCATTGCAAATGCAAGACGGACAGGATATTGCAGTTGCTTGAAATCAAAAGGCATGTCAGTTGGGATCAGAGGAATGCGTGGAATAAATGCCTCTTCTCCCCTGGCATAACCTGTTAATATTGTTGCTTCTATCATGTTTGGCATGAGGTTCTTAACACATAATCTGGTTAAAATTAAGTTATGCGGTGGTATTCCAGTTGGTTCCACAATTATTACATATTGTATACATTTTTCCTGTCAAAACTTTTGGGTGAAACTGGTAATCGAAATTGGGATTATAATCAAATGTTGCGAATTTCAGATCAGAGTGTTTAAACGCTTCCCTTAATTTGGCACATCTTATTCTATTATGTTCAAGTCGCGCTTCATGCTGTTGAGGGCTTTACTTAGCCCTGGATTAGGCATCTCTAATTCGTTGTTTAGTAAGTCGCGCTTCATGCTGTTAAGGGCTTTCCACAGCCCTTCTTCTCTTCTTCCTCGTTCGCCCTGAAAAGGACGGTGGTTGCGTTGTGTCTGTTTACGCCGTAGCTGTGATATCTGTCGACACATCCGACTTCAGCACGGCATTTTTTAGGGACCGGGTTTGCCTACCCATTGCGATCCGTACTCGCTCAGCCAGACTGCACTGCTGCAGACTGTTTCCAGGACCACCACGTGGAGGTGGAGTACGGTCTTAGTCAGCTCTGGTTCGCTGACTCTGATGCAAGCAGTCAAGCTATGGGTCGCTGACTGCATTCACTATTGCTGCATCTTTGGGTGCCTCCACAGCCCTAGATTCGGCCTCTCTAATTCGGTTTTTATTAAGCCGAGTTTCATGCTCTTGAAGAGTCTCAGTTTCTCTTACTAATTTAACTTTCTTAGACTTTTTCCAATATATTTTCTTTTCTTCGGTGGCATGTTAGAGCTATTTTTTTAAAATCATACTGTGGCCGGCTAAGCAGATTGGTACTCACGTTTAACAACGGAAAAAGAAAATTTCAAATAAATCAACATGAATTAAATTTGACGCAGCTGCAACATCATGGTGTGGATAGCCGGAAGTTATTTAAACAACCAGACATTTTCTAAATTGTAGTACTAAGCGGGGACATAGCTTTATAAAAAAGATTCTGAAGTACCGACATACCATAAGTGAAAGCAAATGAATGCATAAATCTGCTTTTTCAATCAAAATAAACATACTTTCACATGAATTGAATACATATTTGACAAAAAGCCACCAGCTTATTTTTATTTTATTTTTTTTAACCAAAGCGGTAGAAACCAAATTATGTTATTAGGCAACATGCGACAAAATTACTTCCATTTAAACGGTCCTTCAACGATAATAACTATTTAATAATTTTGTTTTATGCAACAACTAAAGTGTGTACTATAAAATTACATAAAACTAATTGCACCGAAAAAAGAGACTATCGAGTGAGTTTGGTTTTTACATATTGATACTGTTGTTTTACAATTTAAATTCGTTTGAAGACGTATTGTTAAAATGCTGTTAAAAAAATAATACTTTAAATCTTGTTAGATTTTCATTCAGATTAAACACGCACAGTGGATGCTGATCCTCACAGAATATTCATTGGTTTTAATATATGTATCGATACAGCTCTGAAGCAATTTGAAACCGCGTGGCAAAATCAGTGCCATTAAAATTACATAGTTTAAAAAAGGAAGTGCTAAATTAAACTGGGGTTTTTTTTTTTCTATTTCCCCTTAAATTAAAAGTGTGTAGTTAAACATTTTTAATTATTTTGTAAAATATGCAAACGTAAGGTTATTAATTACAATAAATTTATCAATTAATAGTGTTAACATTTGTGTTACGTCCCTTGATATCTCTTGGATATCTATTTATCTGATTATGGCCCCTGAGAATTAAATGGTTTCTTTACATTTTATAGAAATACTTTAAATGAAATCTAAGTCATAATTACACTATGAAATTATGAAATAACTACACGGCGTTACCCGGCGGTAATAAGAGACTCTCTGCCAAAATTCATTAAGAAATAATAAGGTATGCGGATGTGTATTAAGAACATAGAAGCATTCATTGCCTTTTATTTATATAGATGTCGTGGAATATTCTAATCCACATATATAAATTATTAGGTAAATATAAAGCCTAATAAATACATATAATAAATAAAGGAAGAAGAATGGTAAAGAACAGTGCTGTCACAATGACAGTACTCGAAATCCCCCTTGTTTTCTGCTTCGTCTGCAAATTGTAACGCTTTCACGTTGATAGTAAAAGCTTACTGTATTATACCCGCTTTCTTCAATGAAACGTGTGCTGTATTTCTTGGAAAAACATTGAGAGGCACCCTGCGTAATGACCTAAATTAATCCTAACATTAATTATACTGCGTTACCAAAACGAACGAACAGATGGACTAAAGGATAAAGAGAGAAGGGAGGGCTGAAAATCAGGAACGCATGCAACACGCTTCGCGCGATACACAAATGCTGCAATCACGCGTGTAAGACTACATGCACTAACTTTTTTTCAGACGGACAGTGATAAAATACATTACCCTTCCCAGAGTTGGGTTTTAAAATCATAAAAAACGCTTATTAGGAAAGATAACAATAGATGGGTTTACGTTTGAAAACATTACAGTACCCAGACAGCACATCTTCGAAACAGGAGGTAGAAGGAATTGCATATTTTGAACGCAGCCACGTAGCTCTTTTAAATTTGGATATTTGGGTTCCTTAGGGCTTGCTGACAAAGAAAATTAAAACGTTACGCAAATAGTCCAGGAATTAATAAATTATAACCAAAATAAAATAGTGGGGATGCCTGACAACATAAAATCATTTCTGCTCATAAAATTTTTTTATAACGTGTTTGAACAAAACCTTACGTTACAGAAATAGCCGGACAGAATTCATGGCTAATCAAACGTATCTGTGTTTATTTTCATGAAAAATTGTGGGTAAGGACTTGTTGAACCATTCAGTATCTTTTAATGAAAATTGAATGTGAATTGTTAATTTATGCCTGTAGATAATATGTGTTTTGTTCAGTGGCAAACATGGAGATACATGCCCTATATTTTTTTTGGGGGCTCCAGCCTACTATACAAGGAGGGGTGGTCGCGCAGGGATAGTTAAAAACGGCATGGAATGGCCAAAAATTAGGTTACAATGGAACACCTGGATGATTGATTAGACAGAAAATTAATGACTGGAAGTGCAGAGGGCGGTGGTCTATCATTATAGGAGGGAAATACTGGTATAAAGTATTTCAGATGAAGCTGACAGTTGGCCTAACGCTCTGAACTCAATGTTTGTGTTGTTATGTCGTGGCTCAGTGTAGAAAACTAAGGAGTATCAATAGTTATGAAGTAGGAAGGTACATTCCTTCTTGTTTTTCAGGGGACCGTGGTCTGATGGTTTACTGAGCCTGCACACTGGTCAGGAGCTTTGCTGAATCCAGGAGTCGGACAGCATACTCCCTTAGTCTTTTAAGCATATCAGTGAGGTGTCTCAAGAGACCAGGGGAGAATTCGAGCAGGAGGAGTCCCTTTTCCTGCCGACCATCACGCAAGATATGCTGGATTTGGCCCAGCTGGAGCTTCAAACCATTATTGTCCCCTCATCTTGGGAATATGACCTTTATATAAATTACATTTCAGAGGGGAATTTAAGTTGTTTAATATTCAGGGAACTGAGAGAACATCTCCAATACTAGTCCCAAAAGACAAACTATTGAAGTCATGATGACAAATACCAACAGAGCTTGAACAAAACAAAACCAGTATTACCTCATATTTACCACTACACAACTGACACACATAGGATATTTTTAATAATATATGGTCACTTACAAATATTTATTTTGATAAATAGTCTGTACATTATACTTGTAATTTTAAATTTGAATTGTGAATTACTGGTTCCTTTGTATTTGAATAGGGGGACAACATTATACCTTTATGATAACCATGGAATACATATTGTTATTTGAAATACCAAAAGGGGGTTATCAGTGACCTCCTTAAGTTATTCTCCTCATAGAGTGTTTATAAGTATGTGGACGTGGTCACAGTGTTGTAAAGAGTAGTGGATTTAAATTAATATTTGTTTATTATGGTCTGTTAGTTGTGGGACTTACCACTTTCATCATACAACATACCCTAGGACAACATAAACGATATCATACACACTATTTGCAGAATTAATTTCTGACTGAGATATATAGATATTGGTGGTAGAGCAAAGTAAGGTTTATCTTATAATACACTAATGCTTAATTTGTTATTGATTAATCCTTCACAGCTGATCTCAGTCAGTACACTAAGTCCCCTATAAATATTTATAACATCCCACTTCACCACATATATTGGGGTCTCGCTATTGGGATTTTGAATCTTTCCCTATTAAAAATATTGGGGGTAATTCACTTCAGGGAATATAAGAATTAAAAGGTATCCTTGGGTGGAATTAAATAAGGTTGAGCTCACGGTGCCTGTGTTGTCCATTAGATATATTTAGAGATTAAATTGTTGTTTAGGCCTTTGTAGAAAACTTACCTGATAGGCAAATGGCGGACCTGGCCAATTTTCGAATCGGCTGATGTTCAGACTGCAAAAGTGTTAGGATTAGATGGGCAAGTTATGGTTGCCTATGTCACTACGGAATGTGACAAATTTATTGAACGCGAAAGGAAAAGAAGCATTTATGAAAAAGAGGGGGCGAAAGAAAGGGTTTTGTAGAGGCTGAGACTAAGAGGTTGCAAAGGCTGAGGCTGTGGAGAATAAAGAGGGTTGCAGGATTGAGGCTGAGGGCTAAGAAGAAATTGAAAGCCAGAAGAAAGAAGATTGACTGCAGAAAGAGGAAGACAAGAAATTAGCTGCAGAAAGAGAAGAGATAGAAATTAGCTGCAGAATGGGAAGCAGAAGATAAAAGATTTACATAAGGGGAAAATGAGTTACGACTAAGGGAGTTTGAGTTTCAGGGCTCATGCTCCTGAAAAATGGTTGCCCAGTTTCCCTTTGCCTAGGAGTGCCAACTGCTAGCTCAAGGGAGCATCGACCTCAGCTATGTAATTTGTCATTTAGGATCATTTTGTTGAGGAAAAGGACGATGAATATTGAGAGACTAACTAAATAGGTTGAACTATTAGCTACCACGTATGGGTTAGGAGAGAGAAAAGGTGGAGCTTAATAGTTATATCAGGGGACTTCGTGGAGGCAGCTCTTATGAAAGTTTATTGCAAAAATGCGCAGAGGTGATTTCAGGAAAAAATTATGTTGACATGCTATAAGCTGGCTCTTTTGTCTAAAGGTAGGAAAAGAATGCTGCAATTTTATAGGAAAAAATTTAGGAATGCTAAACTACTGTCAGGTGAAACCTATCACCAGTTCTCTGCACGAATAGAGACATACTTGGAGAAATGGACTTCTCTGGGAAAAAACCCAAGATCTTAAGGAAATGGTCCTTATAGAGCAATTAAGAGAGTCCATGGCTCCAGACCTGAGAAAGTTTCTCATGGAACAAGGTGCAGAGAGGCTGGTTGAGTTGCTAAATGTTGCTGAAAAGGTATTTCATGCAAGCTCAAGCAGAGGTAACTGGTATATAAACTCCAAGGAAAACAAGTGGATAACTTCTAGGGAACCACTGGAAACTTTAATAAATTTGATTCCTAAGGATCAAAAATAAAGGTAAGACACCAATTTTGATAGGCCACGGTATGACAATAAAAACAAAATCCCACAATTCGATGAAAGGAAATATGATGAAAGAAAATCTTCCAACCAAGGAAAAAGGTGGTGTAAGAATTGTCAGATGGACAATCATGACACTGACCGTTGCAGAAGGAAACCTGTGTATATGGCAACCCTTCAGGTCAGGTCGACCTCAAGACAGGAGGAGGATATTATGTTGGATACCACTCCAGAAGAGATGAGGAAGGCACAGGCTGGGGATAAAACACTCAAGCCTTGTTTCAGGAAATTGTCAACTTGTCATACAACTCCTGGCATGGAAGATTTTTACACTGAAAGAAAAAACAAGTTGAATGTATTGGAAGACTGGACGCATAGATCCATAGGGTCAAGGTACAGCTAGGTACTTCCTAAAATGATATAGGGCAGACTTAATAAGGGAGCCTAAATGTGGTAACCAGAAGGTTGGGGAGGACCATGAGGAGAAAATAGGTACCATCATTCAATATGGTGGCTCATACAATTTATTATTTGCCCCAAAGCAAGATGGGACATTGAGAATTTTGTAGAAAGGTGTAGCATAGCACATGAGGGAACACCCACAAGTGGGAACATGGATCAGGACCTGGACACGCCACGGGGCAAAATTAGGCCTGATAATAAAAAGAAAAAATAGCATTTGTAATAAAGTGGACCCAAAATGGAATGGGAAAGCCCCTTTTCACGGACAAGCATTCACTTACTTAAATACTGTTTTACAATGCGCAACTATGCGGAGAGTGCAAACAAAGATGTCTTTTACCCCAGGTTAAGCCGGACAATTCCCTCAATCGGGACTTAAAACCACAACTGGTGGAGAAGATGATGGTAGTGAGGAAAAATCTCTTCATCAAGGAAATTTTAATTAGAGGGGAGAAAGCCCCACAAGAATAAATTGTAGGTTAGCAGGTCGTTTTGTGAATGAATAATTCTGGGAGGAAAAATCATCACTATTAAAGATGTCGAGTGAAGAGGACCATTACCGGTGCTTGGACAAATAGGTCCACACAATTAAAGGTCCATATGTAGCTTTGTTAAGAACGTGGTCTGTTGATAATGGCCAGAGGAAAAACCTTACATCTTCATACCTATATCGTTGAATGTGCTGTCCACTCGTGTTCAATAACTGGCTGCGAAACTTGCCAATGAAAATTTGAAACAAGCCAGGAAGAAACATGCTGCCTATTATAACAGGAAGGCGAAAGACAGAAATTTGGCTGTGGGAGAGAAAGTACTGCTTCTTTTGCATGGGGGATCAAGAATATAGTTTACAAATTGGATGGGCAGGGTCAATATTACAGTTCTAGAGTAAGGTGTCTAGAAACAAAAATTATAAGTTAGATAAGAGGGGGGAAACGAAAAAATCTATCATAGTGAAATCTCATGAAGAAAATATTTGGAAGAGAGAACTTCAGGAAGAAGACACACTTGTTGACCTTGTCCATCGCCATGGAGATGAAAAAGGAAACCACTATTCATCATTTGGGAAATATCCATTTACACCCACCTGTGAGACAAGCCAGCACAGGTGAAATCAGTACACATTTAACGAAAACTCAGAAAGACTTGAGAGTTTGCTATGCTACAGGTTCTAAAATAATCATGCTAGAGGTGTTGTTAAACCAGGACCGACCAGGGAATTACAAAATCCTATTGGGAATTATGATTATGGAAAAATTCTAATAATGACTCCACACATGTCTGTTTGTAATACACATATTCGATTACGTTTGCTAAGGAGAAAGCTTTGAAGGGAAGAGATTAGGACTATCTGTTGTTGGAACGGTTATTATTTCGCACAGTGAGGTCTTCGTATTAGTTACGGTGTTGTACTCTTAAAGGAAGCCCCTATGGGAGGGAACCATAGAATCTGTATAGGATTACAGGAGACTGAAAATTGCTATTACTGAAGGGACAGGGTGGAATCCTTTGCGGATACAAATCAGCTTTTGTGTGTCCTAGACTAAATAAAGCTAAATATTTCTCAAAAGTGGATCTGAGTAAAGGATACTATCAGATTCCTGTAAAGCCTGAGGTTAGACCATACCTAGCTTTTAGTACCTCAGAAGTACACTATGAGTTTAATAGATTGCCATTTGGATTGAAGAATGCGCCTAGTGTCTTCTCTAGAATGATGAGAAAATTATTGGATCCTCTGAATAATCCCTGTATAACAAATTTTATGGATGATATCCTTATAGCAACAGTAAACAATTGGAGGAAACACATTTGGACTTCTGTGGACATGGCTGTTTTGATCGACTTTAAGGGGAGGCATACTTTAAAATTTTAAAATAACAGCACCGACAAACCAATTGTTGCGATGGATGTTAACAGAATTGGAATTTTTTGGGACACACAGTTTATCAGGGAAACATGACCCCTGACCCAAAGAATTTAGAGAAACTACAGAAAGCCCCGAGACCACAAACCAAGAAGGACGGTGAGTATCATTTGTCTCATTATGTGGGTTTTCTACCAGAAAACGAATATCAAAAACTTTTAATTCCCATATGTGCACCGTTAACTGAATTGACACGTAAAGGACATCCAGATCGCATTACATGGACACCACAATGTGAAATGACTTACCAAGAATTGAAGGAAAAGCTCACAAGTAAACCCATTTTGAAATTACCTGACTTAAGTCAATAATTCATTGTTAAAGGGTACCGGATGCAAAATGTTTTATTGGGTTAGGTGCAAACCTCTACTTACAGAACTCAGATTGCATTGGTTGGGGGAATTAAGCCCAGTGGCATAATATGCTAGCAGAAAGTTGAATAAAGCTGAAATCAACTACTCAACTAGCGAAAAAGAATGTCTTGCAGTAATATGGGCGATAAAGAAATTCAATATTTATCTATATGGGAAGGCATTTAAGTTGCAAACAGACCACAAACCTTTATCGTTTTTAGCACAGGCTAAGCATGAGAACTCTAGGTTACTCCGATGGTCTTTACTTTTGGCTCCATATAATTTTAGCATTGAGTATATATCTGGAAAAAAAACCAATTTGGGAGCGGATTTTTTTAAGCCGCCATCCGTGTGATGAGAATCACCGTAAACCCCAGAACTAATAATAAATTTCTCTATGTGTATATAGAATAAAGGACTGACATATAATGTCTGTTTTAAGAGGGGAGGTGTCGTGGAATATTCTAATCCACATATATAAATTATTAGGTAAATATAAAGCCTAATAAATACATATAATAAATAAAGGAAGAAGAATGGTAAAGAACAGTGCTGTCACAATGACAGTACTCGAAATCCCCCTTGTTTTCTGCTTCGTCTGCAAATTGTAACGCTTTCACGTTGATAGTAAAAGCTTACTGTATTATACCCGCTTTCTTCAATGAAACGTGTGCTGTATTTCTTGGAAAAACATTGAGAGGCACCCTGCGTAATGACCTAAATTAATCCTAACATTAATTATACTGCGTTACCAAAACGAACGAACAGATGGACTAAAGGATAAAGAGAGAAGGGAGGGCTGAAAATCAGGAACGCATGCAACACGCTTCGCGCGATACACAAATGCTGCCATCACGCGTGTAAGACTACATGCACTAACTTTTTTTCAGACGGACAGTGATAAAATACATTACCCTTCCCAGAGTTGGGTTTTAAAATCATAAAAAACGCTTATTAGGAAAGATAACAATAGATGGGTTTACATTTGAAAACATTACAGTACCCAGACAGCACATCTTCGAAACAGGAGGTAGAAGGAATTGCATATTTTGAACGCAGCCACGTAGCTCTTTTAAATTTGGATATTTGGGTTCCTTAGGGCTTGCTGACAAAGAATATGTAAAACGTTACGCAAATAGTCCAGGAATTAATAAATTATAACCAAAATAAAATAGTGGGGATGCCTGACAACATAAAATCATTTCTGCTCATAAAATTTTTTTATAACGTGTTTGAACAAAACCTTACGTTACAGAATTAGCCTACCATGTAAACTCCAAATTGATTGGAGCGCAACAAATGAAAGACTAACCACGATTGGTCGGGCTATAAATACTATCTTTCGTTGTTAGGGGAGACGTGAAAAGGTAACAATTTTTTCAAACACTTGTCGAAACGTGGCCTCATTGGCTAGACTCGCTGATATACTCACTTAGGAGCGTTAGTTCGAGACCACTAGTGCAAATAATCTTGATAAAGCAACAGTGCGTTGAAGCCAGCTCATATTTGTGTTAAATAAAAGCCTGGAACATAAGCAGATGGGAATTTGTGCCAGTAATTGTGCCAGAATTCATTGCTAATCAACGTATCTGTGTTTATTTCCATGAAATTGTGGTAAGCTTGAACCCTTCAGTATCTTTTAATGAAAATTGAATGTAAATTGTTAATTTATGCCTGTATATATATGTGTAGTTCAGTGGCAAACAGGAGATAAAGCCTATAATGCTCCAGCCTGAACAGAGGGTGTCGGAGGGAAGTAAAACGGCATGGAATGGCCAAATAGTACACTGACACCTGGATGATTGATTAGACAGAAATAATGCTGGAAGTGCAGAGGCGTGGTAACCATTAAGGAGGTAAATACTGGTATAAAGTATTTCAGATGAAGCTGACAGTTGGCCAGCTGAGCTCAACATTATGTCCCCTCATCTTGAAATGACTTTATAAAAATAACATTCAGAGGGGAATTTAATTGTCTTAATATCAGGAACTGAGAACATCTCCAATACTAGTCCCAAAAGACAAACTATTGAAGTCATGATGACAAATACCAACAGAGCTTGAACAAAACAAAACCAGTATTACCTCATATTACCACTACACAACTGACACACATAGGATATTTTAATAATATATGTCACTACAATATTCATATTGATAAAGTCTGTACATATACTTGTAATTAAAATTGATTGTGATTCCTGGTTCCTTTGTATTTGAATCAGGACACATATACCTTTATGATAACCATGAATACATATTGTTATTTGAAAAGTTATCAGTGACTCCTTAAGATATTCTCATAGAGTGTTATATGTATGTGAGTGTCACAGTGTTGTCAAGAGTAGTGGATTAAATTAAATTGTTTATCTGTCTGTTGTTGTGACTTACCTTCATCATACACATACCCTAGACACATAACGTAGTCATCACACTATTCCAGAATAATTCTGACTGAGATATATAGATATGTGGTAGCAAGTAAGGTTATCTATAATACACTACTCTTAATAGATATAGATACCTTCACAGCTGATCTCAGTCAGTACACTAAGTCCCCTATAAATATTTATAACATCCCACTTCACCACAATAGATCAGCATTATACTTAACATAAATCCTCATGTCTATATCTCGCCTTATGCCCAAAGGAAGATGGCGTTCACCACTATTTAATAATCCTGAGATTGAATAATATTTTTAATTAATGTCACCTCCGAAATCGGCGAGTATCTGCCTGAATGGCGAGAGGACACTGTCAAAAAAGAAATACTCACGTAAAATCAGTCTCAGGTTAGACATATTAACCTGAGATTTCGCCTCGAGAATTAACGGGCGTACGAAAAAAAAAAAAAATTGTGTCAAAATTATTAAATGTAATGTATGGTTGTACGGTGTACGATGTACCCCTTTTGACTAACAATTGAATTAATGAACTCATTACTTTGAAGAAACAAGATCCAGAAGTCACGAATTGCCCAAAATACTCACTGTTCCATTCGGAGTCTGGGATCACCTCTACTTTCGCTTTCCTGAGCGAATTAGCATAAAGCAAACACCAGTGCTTGCTGTAGTGGTTTATGAACATACTATTTTCATATGTTGAGGTTGCCAGCCTCCTATGCTTTGTATCACCATTTAGCAAGTACAAACATGTCAAATTCACATAGTAAAATAAATATTCACAACTTACCCCAAATAACTTGGGAACACAATCACCTGGTACAGTAGAATGGACACAGCAACTTTGATTAGCTGCTTCGAACCTTTGGTCTGGGGTAGTTTCAGAATCGCTCTTATGACTTTTGCTTCTGATTCCTTAAGTTTCCAGTCTTTGTATTTAAAATTGCGGGTTCTCTTTTAAGATATAAAGATACACAAATACTTCGATCTGTCACTTTTAATTTTGGAATTCTTTGTCCGATCCTTCTCTCTGGCTACTGGGAGTTGTTACTTGACGTTTTTGAAAATGCAGTCTAATTGGTGTCTCCGACTTCGCTAGATTATATTTCCATTTCTCCGTCCAAGTCCCCAGATTGGTATTTGTAGAAAAACGTGGCAATAAGAGCTAAAGTTTATTTCAGGCTCTCGATTTAGACCAATCCTGTCTCTTTAGAACTATGTGGGTCAGGGTGTTAAATCATTACTCCCCCCCCCCCCCCCCCCCCATGTGTTAAGCTATCAATTTTTTTTAAAATTTAAACTCGTGACCTCTTTCAAATATGGCAGTAATACTTCTGATTGCACTTGTGCAAACTCAAACACATCGGTGAACTCATGTCCTGACTACTACCTTTCCCAACATAATTTTCCCAGACGGGTTATCTGTATTATTGATACAGAGATGGTCCAGTGGTAGTATTACCTAATATCACCTGTGTTTACGTACATCTCCCAGACGGATTTCTTAGACAATCTGGCTTTCTTTCCGTCGATCGTGCGAATCACCTTGTGTCAACATTGACCGTCTCTATCAAAGGTGGCTAGACGATTTAAGTGATAAAAGTATTATCCGCTGACCTGTCACTAATTAGCCTTGTAATGCTACGATTCACATGGTGAAACGTAAACAAGTCTGGGAGTGACTAGGCAAAAATGTAGATGCATAAAATATGCCAAATAATACGACGATGAGTGAGGAAAATGAAGAAATAAATCGGTAATGCAGGAGAGAACGAAGAATGTAGAAGGACATACACAAATATCGTCACAATGATGAAAAAAGACATTGACACTTTATAAATTTCCAACTTGTGATTTGTGTAAATACATCTCTGCATTCTTTACCAATCTTCTATTTTAATTAATAAATGTACTGATATATTTTACAAATCAAACTGACTGATTGTGTTTAAATTCCAGTTTCTGTTTGAAATTGTGTTACTGTGCGGAAATTAAGAGAATTATTTAATATTTAAATTGGTAGGGATAATTAACGAGCTGCAGTTCATACCAACAATTACTAGAGACACCCTTGAAGCATAAGATAGGTCTAGCGAGAAAGTGACTTCACAGCTCTTTTCTACTGCTACCATCTAGGACTGGTCAGTTAACTACCTGACTTGTTCTGTGCGATCTCTACCACTAGTTCACAGTTCTCTTCTCCATTTCTGGGAACTATATCTATTATTTTTTTAATTTAACTTCCATCTCGCCACAATCGTAACAACAACAACAAAAATGAATGCAAAATAGATAGAGGAAGACAAAAAGAGCAGACACTTGACAGTTTGATATTATGGCATGGAAAGAAGTCAATAACAGAACTGATAAATTCTACTGGATAAGGAAGATGTGGTATGGAACTTGAAGAAGAAGAAACAAAGTGTAGTTTATGATGGACAACGTTATGTAAGTCTCAATTTTTTAACATTCTCAGACGTACTGTGTATAATGGATAGTGTTATACAAGTCTCAGCCTTGCCCCTAAAAAGTACTGTTTATGATGGATAGTGTTATGTAAGTCTCTCTCTTATGTTTACTTTACCCCCTGAGACGTGAACTTTATGGCAGATAAAGTAACGTAAATCTACTTTGGACATCTGTGTATCTTTGCAGAAATAAAGTGACGGCCTATGCATCAATTAAAAAAAAAACGGTGGTTATCTAGAAGAAATGAGTCTACAATGTGTGAAATGAGATAAAGAAGGAAAATTTGAAAAATCAACACACACTGTGAGAAACGCTGGTACAAGACGCCAGTGGAAAACACTGTGGGAATAAAAATATAAAAATACAAACGGAGACAAATGATTTGGACGACTCCTTACAATAATGCCCACTTAATTCATCTTTTTTTTTTTTTTTTGAAATAGGAGCTTTGCATCGTTCTATCGATGCGCGCCCCGTTCAACCTAAACACAAGGTACGTCGGTTATATTAGGGTGCATGTCCAAATATAAAAGACCTTGTAAACTATCAACAGACCAATGTATCTTCAGCGACGAAAGAGGAGAATTTGTTCATGGCCTAAACGAGCTCCTAAAGAAATACAGACTGAAGCTAGCAAAGGCCACTCGTTACGTATGATAAAATTCTTTGTCCTGTCTCTCCATACACAAGTGGAAGCTGGTAAAATTATCGTAAAAATAAATACCATTCTATTTTCTGGAATTCAATTTACAGTACTTTTCCGAAAAGTGCAACTTGCTGGTTCCAGAAAACGGTCGTACTAATCGAATTCGGACTTTCCTGGTCAAACTGAACATTTAATACTACCACCAAATCAAAGAAAAAAAATCGATTTATTTTTCACCCAACAGAAAGGCTATAATACAGACAGAAAAAGTAGAGGAGACTGCGTAAGCAATCAACAAATCACATCAACGTATAAATAAACGGTTTTATGACACCACAAACTTTGAAGTACTGTAGTTTACTGCAGTAATAAATTAAGACCAGATCTAGGTCAAGCCCCTATTCCAGATTCAGAACCACCAACATTAGGGATATTAAGGCCTGGGAAGGGCACATGCTTTGTGAAACTGCCACACCCAGCTGGGTATGTGACTGACATCCATCAAATTTAGAACTTCTGAAACATACTTTAAGTGTGCGTTGTGATGTGTTGTTGTTCGTGTGCTCATCAATAACGTTTTCTTTAAGGCTCCACATATTTTCTGATTGCATCGATACTAACAATATCTTTTCTTTTTGTATCTGTACTACGTCAGCTTCTCTCAGCCACCGACCTCGACTAACTGTAATTTGCAGCCATTACTTTAAGGATGACATTGGATTTTAAATGACAAAATCAACAAGATATACATTCTGCTTCTTTCACAAAGGAGGGAGCTTTCAAACCGAAGCTCATCATGTTCGGATGCGCGTACGAAATTTGAGAATTGATGACGTCAACACTGCAGATCTAATGTTATACAGCAGGGATATAACCTTATTGCCCTCTCGCATCCCCTGATAGTGAACTTAATGTTTCCACATACTCGTCCTTCATCAAATTAATTAACCGTGACATAATTAAGACGTTACTTGAAGGACTTTACTTCTAGCAAGTTGCACACATATGCACAGAAAACTAAACCAATAAATAAATGAGATGGCTGTTCCTGATTTCGGTCAATAAGAAATAAATTCGAGGCACAATGTTTGGCGAATATCATGCCTGTCATGTGTGGATAATATACCAGCAGAGCTCTTGAAATATGGAGGACCAGATATAGTAAAAATCATGACAACAATTTGCCAGAAGATATGGAGTACAAAAAAATGGCCAAAAGAATGGACGCAGTCATTAGTAATACCGCTTCCAAAGAAAGGAAATCTAAAAATGTGCAAGAACTACAGAACCATTAGCCTTATTAGTCATCCAAGTAAGGTGATGTTAAGGATACTTTTGAACAGAATAAAACAGAAATCAGAAGAAATCTTGTCAGAGGAACAGGCTGGCTTTAGACCAAAAAGAAGTACCTCAGAACAAATCTTCAATATTAGATTACTGATCGAAAAACATCTCCAGCATCAACATGATTTATACCATAACTTCATCGATTTCACAAAAGCCTTCGATCGAGTCTGGCATGAAGGTTTATGGCAAATAATGAGAAAATTCAATTTTGATACCAACATCATAGATATCATTGAAGCACTATACAAGGACGCAAGCAGTGCTGTTTTTGCAAGCAATGACATTGGAGAATTTTTCAAAACAACTGTAGGAGTTCGCCAGGGATGTATCCTGTCACCAGTGCTCTTTAACATTTATCTAGAACATATTATGCAGGAGGCTCTCTACGATTATAAATCAACCATATCGATTGGAGGCCGACCTCTGTGTAATCTACGTTTTGCTGATGATATTGATCTGATAGCTGGAACAGAATCAGAACTTCAAGACCTTACCTCTAGACTGGAGAAAGTAACAAGAACATATGGGATGGAAATAAATATAGAAAAAAGCAAGATATTGGTGAATAGCCATAAGAAACATGTTCCGACCAACATTACGTTAAATGGGCAAACGTTAGAAGAAGTTAACACCTTTAAATATCTCGGGTCCACTATATGTAGTGATGGAAGATCAAATAAAGAAATCAAGACAAGACTTGAGATGGCCTCAGCTGCCATGACAAGGTTGAATGTGATCTGGAAAAGTAACATCAGTTTTCCTGTGAAGATCAAATTATACAAATCACTTGTATTATCTATTCTCTTGTATGGGTGTGAGGGCTGGACACTCACTGCAGATACGGAGCGAAGGATTCAGGCTTTCGAGCATAAATGTTATAGAAGAATTTTGCGCATTTGCTATAAAGAGCACAAAACAAATGTCTATGTTAGAGAGAAGATAAACACCTATGCAGGCCATCAAGAACCACTTTTGTCAATAGTGAAACGTCGAAAGCTTGCCTGGTTTGGGCATGTAACTCGTCATGACTCCCTTTCGAAAACGATCCTCCAGGGAACAGTCGAAGGTAAACGGAGAAGAGGAAGGCAAAGAAAATCCTGGGCTGATAACATCAAAGAATGGGCAGGACACGGTTTCTCCACACTTGTACGCATTGCTGAGAATAGAGAGCAGTGGAGGACCCTGTCTGCTGATGCTTCCACCATGGCACCCCTACGACCCATGACGGGTTATGGGTTGAGATGAGATGATGATGCCTGTCATTCAAATCATCTCTAGCCTTTTTCTTCACATGACAATTTAGATTCGCAAAGTATGTAGCAAATGGGATCCCAATTGAAAAAAAAAAAACTGCCAAAACTTGGTAGGCAGTTATTTGAGAAAACCAATATCCATCAAATTTTCTGAACGAAGAATCACTATTTCATCTACAAATCGATCAAATTGGTTTTTCTGAATGTCATCGAGTCCATATTAAAGTTGAAAAGATTCCGCATTCACTGGTTCAATTCGTCTTGAATAAATTGATTATCAAAAGAGTCCATGAGATTTTCCAGATGTCTCAAAGTATCACTTTGTACCAAATTGGGACAGTCTCTAACAATCCGTCTCGGCAGAAAAGAACATTTTCCAGAGAAGTAAAGTTTGCATAACTGTCCTTCGCCAAGCGTCTCTTTCAATAGCAAGTTCTTTGCTGGAAGACATCAATCTTCTCACTTAGAAAATTTAAAAATTAGGAAACCTACCCACCACAAAAATATTTATAGAATGTTTGTTCCTATACATTATATACACACATTGGGATTCTCGCCGGTGCTACGGAATTCGTGCACTGCGCTGAGATCCTCCTTGTGTGATCTAATGGAGGAGATCGGAGCACTGATGGAGTTGTCCGTGGGCAATGAAGATAGTCCTTAAAAACCAAACCAAACTTAGAAAACTATCTAGTTTGATTCTAAACTTTAGAATTTTACCCAGTGTGAAAGCAATTGCAATCCCCTGTTCTATAGTACACGAAAAGGATGGATGATGACAATGGTAGCAAAGTTTCACAGACAACTACAATGAATGTTCAAAGACGTCAACGCGTAAGTGAATTTTGTATAGCAAAGTCAAACCTAGGCAAGAAATCCAGAAACTTTCAACCAGATTGCACCCCCCTTTTTTAACCCACCTACCTTTACTCACGCCATAATACGTGGGTGCATGTACTATTGACCCAAACCAAACAATTAAATGACTACATGACCAAGCTCCTATAAGTGAACGTAACAATAAGTTGTAGGTACTACACCAGTTAAGGGGACACGTATAAATGAGCATACATCACTCCATACCAAATGTGTTAGCAGTAATAGTACTCACAGGCTTTTCACACGTTCTATGTAAACTTGTTTAACTCTACCCGAGAACTTCCTTCAACACACCTGTCGCGAAATTGGTTTCAAGTCATTGCAAATGGGTTCAGTTAGATTTATAAACCCATCTACGATCGAGTGACCGCTTTCAAAATGGCGGCGTATCAGCGAAATGTGTATCGGACAGAGGAAATCGCCAACGATAAAATAAAACGAAGGGAATCCGTATGAAAAGGATTTTACATTTCAGTACAGGGAAGGATGGTGTATAACTGCATATAAGATGGAACGGTAGGAAGTTCTCATTTACGGAGATATATGCGTATTTCGGCTGCCCACAGTTACGCTAAAAGCATGTAAACCCACTTCTGTTCTAAATATTAAAATCAACAAATAACAGTTTGGGAATTTACATGGATAGGAAGATAGAGTTTTATCAGCTGTATAAAACTAGATAAGATGGAACAATATGGATATTATATATGCTGAGAATGAGAAAGGCAAAATTTCAGTCGACGCACAGATCGGCTGAAATCACGGTTCGGGAAGGATTTTTTCAGGTCTAGTCTTAGGCTGTGACGTATCTGCTCTCCGATACGTTCGCGCTATCGTATATAAAGCGTTTCGGTAAAACTCTGAGAAGACCCAACGCAAGAGGTTGAGACAAGACTGAGGGCAGATAACGCCACGACTCTAAATCCATCTGAAGTGTGAGCGGATCGCCAGAAAATTTCAGTCTAAGTGTCTGGAGTCTGAGGGTAAGCGAATTTACGATAGCTATCCAGTATAATAATTTCTTTTATTTTGTATTACAGGTTCATTTAGAATTCACAAAATATGCCTGTATAATATTCATTGATATAAATTATTATTATTTTAATATGATTTATTCATGTGCTTAGTGGAAGATGGTTGCTTGTACAAAAACGTATCAAAACTAGCCCCACAGCCAAATAGAAAATATTTATTATATTTAATGCTGTATCTCGTCGATATTAAATGCATTATCGCTTACGAAGATAAAGGCAGTCCCATGACCAGAGATTGTCTTAGGGAAATAAATTGTTAGAAGCTTCAGCATGGAAGATACCGCTTTTACGAGGTTAGGTGACTAGTCCCCTTCCTCGCTGCCTTTGCCTTCCCTAGTTCGAGCGCACAACTTCGTACCCATTTACAGCTGGTAAACTGGAGTGTTCTACAGCCAGTTTCAGTAGAAAGCAACCTGATCACGTGGTCACTCACTCTATTTATTTTATGTATTAATTTTGGGTAGTTGCTACGATAGCATCAGATTTGAATTTGTACTTGATATGATTTGGAAGGATCAAGTTATAGAATATGAAGGGATGTATAGGAGCGGATTAAACCAGATGATGTTTATTACTGATATGTTAATATTAATTCTGTATCATTGAAATGATGTTACTTGCTATGACTGTATAACTCTGACACCTGATGACTGACTTGTCTGACTTATGTGCTAGTCAGTTATACTTAATTGAAATGTTAATATTAATGCTATATCACTGAAATGATGTCCTTACTTACTATGATTGTATAACGGTGACATCTGATGACTGACTGGTCTGACATCTGTGCTAGTCAGCTACAAGTCTAGCCAGATACTAGCCAAGGCTGATATGTTGCAGGTTCCATGAAATAACTCAAACCAGACTGTCCAGTATCAGAAGCGGGTGCAGTTCATCCGAGGCAATCCCACAAAAGTGCAGGACCCCAAAGAGTGAACTTCAACTGGTCATTGGCATCCCTACTGTTGGGCCTACCAAGTCTGATATCAGCAAAGGACAGTTTCAGCAGTATCAAGTTGGAAAGATAAGTGTCCTGTTTGACACTGACCACCTATACATGTGAAACAGCCAATAGTTGAAAACAATAAGTAACCATACATAAACTCAGTCAACTGATGACAGTTATCCTTAAATTCAAAGGACTAATAACAGTGATTTCAGTAACTTTCTTATTTAAGATCTTGAAGTCTAAACAGACAATAATAGTAATTGTGTGAATATTTTTATATATATGTGTATACTCTTTTTCCAACTAGTAGAAATAGAATAATAGTGCAATTATTAAACTATTTTAACTGTACCTGAGGATTTATTCACTTCTTCCATTTTGTGGGTTCAGTGAATGTACATTTTACTTATCCCCTAGCATATAAGTAATCATAAGATAGTCACAGGGAGGAGACACCTTAAATCCTGGTACTACTTCTTACCAACTGGGCCAGGGTTTTTACAGTCTGACTATTTTTATGATAACAATACACCAGTGCTTATTTCTAAGACTGGGGTATTACTTGTAAGGTCAGAACTCTTTACTGGCATACTCTTACATAATATATACTTTTAAATAACCTCCCGCTACAGTGGGGGCTCGTCTGCGGGATATATCTTTGATATTCCTGAGCCAACTTTCTATTTCTGCTGTGTAGAAATTTTGTTTTGTAAATTTTTTGGAAAGAGTAACATAGTAGGAAATAATTATATTTTTAGGAGTACCATTGAGTACAGATAAAGAAAGCTGTTTCATATATGGTGAAGTCAGTTTAATTAACTTTAATTTTAACTAAGTTAATTATATTGTAGTAAATTAGTTTGAGTAAGATCACTTGCCCTACTAGACTACAGATACATCATGGCTGACTTGGTCAAATTTAGGTCTGCTACACTGCAGGTGGGAAAAGAGCTTGGCATGGATGGTGATGCTCTGATCCGGTATGTCACGACGGAATGTGAAAAGTACACTGAGAGAGAAGCAAAGCAATTAGAAGCAGAGAGAGAAACAAAGAAATTAGAAGCGGAGAGAGAAGCCAAGAAATTAGAAGCGGAGAGAGAAGCCAAGAAATTAGAAGCAGAGAGAGAAGCCAAGAAATTAGAATTGGAAGCAGAAAGAGAAGCCAAGAAATTGGAAGCAGAGAGAGAAGCCAAGAAATTAGAATTAGAAGCAGAGAGAGAAGCCAAGAAATTAGAATTAGAAGCGGAGAGAGAAGCCAAGAAATTAGAAGCTGAGAGAGAAGAAAGGAGGTTACAAGCAGAGAGAGACCATGAGCTGAAAATGAGACAGCTTGATCTTGAACTTCAGGCTGGGACTATCACCCATGGTAATAGCTCACCTCATTCTGCGAATAGCTCTTTTCAGAACACAGCAAATGGGGCCATGAACTTCCACCTAGATCCATTTGTTGAAAAGGAGGACGCAATTGAGTCGTACCTGGATAGGTATGAAAGGCTAGCCTCTACATATGGACTGGAAAAGGAAAAATGGAGTCTAAAGTTATCCCAGGGATTGAGAGGTATTGCATATGATGTGTTTCTGAAACTCCCCAAAGAAGATCAGGAAAATTATGAAATACTAAAGCAAGCCTTACTGATCCGGTATGAAAAGAACTCTGAGGCATATAGGAAGAAATTTAGAACTTCTAAACTTCTACCTGGAGAAACATATAACCAGTTCTCAGCTAGGCTAGAAACGTATTTGTTGAAATGGAGTAGTTTAGGTAAGTATCAGAAAACCTACGAGGATCTGAAAGAAATGGTTATGTTAGAGCAAGTGAAAGATTCCATGTCTCAAGAAATGAGGAAATTCCTTATGGAACAAGGAGCAGAGAGGCTGGAAGACATTTTGAAATGTGCAGAGAGATACCAAGCAGCTCAAGCTGAATTGGTAGGAACAAAAAGGAAGCAGGTAGAAGGATATAAGCCACCACCGCAGAATACCCAGTTTGACCAGAAGGATCATCCATACAGAAATAAACCAAGATTTGATAATAAGGACAAGAACCCTCAGACTCAGGAAAAGAAACCCTACAAACAGGGAGATAAGTGGTGCAAAATTTGTAAGATGAGCAACCACAACACTGTAGATTGTAGAAGGAAAACCCCTCATCACGCTGCATGTTTAGCAACAGGGAATAGGACAGATATGATGGAACTGACAGGGAGTCAGAATAGCCTCCGTCATCCCCCTGTGAGTGAGCTCGTAACCGTGAACGGAAATCGAGTCATGTGCTTATATGATACCGGCCTGGATTTCGACTCAGTTGTGAGTTCAACCCTAGTGCACTCTGATCAAATTACCACAGAAACCGTGGAAATACAAGGGGCAACTAAGGGAACAGCAACCATGACACTTCCTATAGCTAGGATCAATGTGAAATCTCGCTACGTGGAAGGAGTGATAACAGCCGCAGTGATAGATGACCCTATATACCCGCTGATATTGGGGTGTAGGTATGTATTTTTGGGTGACCCGATAAAACATGTTGTCCTGGCAGCAGTCCAGACCAGGTCGAGCACCAAAAACGAGGAGGAAAATCCTAACAATACTCAGCCAGAGCAGATGAAACAGGCTCAATCAGAAGATGACACATTGAAGCCTTGTTTTGGCAAATTGCCAAAGGCCCATAACCCTCCAGAAAAAGGAGACTTGTATATGAAAAATGGACTACTGTATAGAAAAGCTGGTACAGGACCTCAAGGACATGGACAGCTGGTAGTACCAAAGTCATACAGGGAGAAAGTTATGGAGCTCGCACATGCTATTCCATTTAGTGGACACATGGGAATTGGTGCCACCAGTCAACGGATAGCTTGTCACTATTACTGGCCAGGGATCACGGAAGATATCAAACGATATGTGAAATCTTGTCCAGAGTGTCAACGTGTAGCCCCCAAGCATGGGACTGCACCAGCAACTCTAGGAGAAATGCCAATCATGGGTACTCCATTCGAGAGAGTTGCAGTGGATATTGTTGGACCCCTCACTAGGACTAAGAGAAGGAATAGTTATATCTTAACTCTAGTTGATACATGCTCTATGTGGGGAGAGGCCGTAGCCATGGCATCTATAGATTCTAAGCATGTGGCAGAGGCATTGTTGACAATATTCA
Source organism: Oreohelix idahoensis (assembly GCA_024509875.1). NCBI lineage: Eukaryota > Metazoa > Mollusca > Gastropoda > Stylommatophora > Oreohelicidae > Oreohelix > Oreohelix idahoensis. The sequence continues at coordinate 121,013 of JAMPIV010007018.1, forward strand.
CCCGGTTAGGCTTTCCACATCAAATATTGACGGACAATGGTTCCCAGTTCAAGGGAAAGCTAACCCAAGAAGTGTTCAGGATTTTTCAAGCCAGACATTATCATTGCTCTCCTTATAACCCACAAGGAAATGGTCAAGTCGAGCGGTTCAACGGTACGCTCATTTCTATTCTCAGGAAGCTGGCAAGTGAAAAACCTGAAACATGGGATGTATACTTACCCGCTGCATTATTCGCATACCGGGAAGTCCCACACAATTCCACAGGAATGGCACCGGCCACATTGTTGTTTGGTCGGCCTATAAAAGGTCCACTGGAAGCATTGCTGCGGACTTGGACAGATGAGAAGGCAGAGGAAAGTGTCACCTCATCAATTCAGTATGTAAATGAGTTGACCACTCGACTGAAAATGGGCTGGAAATTGGCTAATGACAATCTTCGCAGAGCCAGAAAGAAACATACTGAATACTATAACAAGAAAGCAAAGGATAGGGAACTTGCTGTTGGAGAAAAAGTGCTTCTTCTATTGCCCAGCAGTAACAACAAACTGCAGATTGGTTGGCAGGGTCCATATAACGTGCTAGAGAAAATATCGAGGACTAATTACAAAATTGACAAGAAGGGCAAAGAAAGGGTGTACCATGTTAATCTGTTAAAGAAATATTATGACAGGACATCAACGGAGGTAGCTCATATGATGACTCTGGCCATCGCAACCGAAATGAAGCATGAACCACTTACCTCAATAGAGTATCCCTTAAGACCGACTGAGACATATGAACAAGTCAAAATTAGTACTCAGTTAACTCAGGAACAGAGGGAGCAAGTTAAAGAAGTTTTAAAAACACATGCAGATGTGTTAACTGATAAACCAGGATGCACCAATTTATTGACATATGATATGAAGGTCATCGATCCAACACCTATCTGCATGAAGACCTACCCTATACCATATGCCAAGGCACAGGCATTGAAGGAGGAAATTGATTATCTGTTGCAAGAACAAATCATTTCCAAGTCAGAATCACCTTACAGTTCAAGTGTTGTACTGTTGAGAAAACCAAGTGGAGAACACCGACTCTGTATCGATTACCGGAAATTAAATGCGATCACAGAAACCCAAGCTGATCCATTACCGGATACCAATCAGCTGTTCTCGACGCTAAGTACTGCGAAATATTTCTCTAAGGTCGATTTAAGTAAGGGATATTACCAGATTCCTGTCAAACCCGAGATCCGACACATGCTGGCGTTTAGCACTTCGGATGGTCACTACGAATTTAATGTACTACCATTCGGGTTGAAAAACGCACCAAGCGTATTTTCAAGGATGATGAGGAAATTGCTGGAACCCTTGAACAACTCTAACATCACCAACTTTATGGATGACATTCTCATAGCCACGGAAACATTTGAGGATCATCTACATTCTCTATCAATGTTACTGGGTAGACTCAGAGAGGCAGGTTTGACTGCTCGTCCAACAAAGTGTGTAATCGGATGTCAGGAATTAGAATTTTTGGGACATACAATTTGTCATGGAAACATGTCTCCTGATCCCAAAAAATATAGAAAAGTTAAGGAATGCACCTAGACCACAGACAAAAAAGGATGTGAGGTCGTTCGTATCCTTAGGAGGATTCTATCAAAAGTACATCAAAGACTTCAATACCTTATGTGCACCTTTGACGGATCTGACAAAGAAAGGGAAGCCGGACACAATAAAGTGGACTGCAGAGTGTGAGCATGCATATTCAGAATTGAAACATAAACTCACTAGTAGGCCTATTCTGAAGTTACCAGATCTGACGCAAGAGTTTATAGTACGGACTGATGCAAGCAATGTAGGAATTGGGGCCGCGCTTTTGCAAAAATCTCAGACCCAGGATGAGGAACTGTTTCCTGTTGCTTATGCCAGCCGCAAGTTGAACGCGGCAGAAAAGAATTACTCTACTATAGAGAGGGAATGTTTAGCATTGGTGTGGGCCATCAATAAGTTTCAACCCTATTTGTATGGCAAGCCATTTGTGGTCCAGTGCGATCATCAACCCCTGTCATTTTTGGCCTCATCACGTCATGCAAATACTCGCTTACTAAGATGGTCATTATTGATTCAGCCATATTCCTTCACTATTGAATATATTCCGGGAAAACAGAATGTGGGCGCAGATTTTCTTAGTCGTCATCCCACAGAGCTTGAGGAGGATAGAAGGAAGGAAAACTAACCTCGGAATGGTCGATTTGCAATTGTCTTGTACCCAATAGTTAAGCTAGATATCATCCAGCTTAAAATATGGGGGAGCTATGTCGCAAAATTGGTTTCAAGTCATTGCAAATGGGTTCAGTTAGATTTATAAAACCCATCTACGATCGAGTGACCGCTTTCAAAATGGCGGCGTATCAGCGAAATGTGTATCGGACAGAGGAAATCGCCAAGGATAAATAAAACAGAAGGGAATCCGTATGAAAAGGATTTTACATTTCAGTACAGGGAAGGATGGTGTATAACTGCATATAAGATGGAACGGTAGGAAGTTCTCATTTACGGAGATATATGCGTATTTCGGCTGCCCACAGTTACGCTAAAAGCATGTAAACCCACTTCTGTTCTAAATATTAAAATCAACAAATAACAGTTTGGGAATTTACATGGATAGGAAGATAGAGTTTTATCAGCTGTATAAAACTAGATAAGATGGAACAATATGGATATTATATATGCTGAGAATGAGAAAGGCAAAATTTCAGTCGACGCACAGATCGGCTGAAATCACGGTTCGGGAAGGATTTTTTCAGGTCTAGTCTTAGGCTGTGACGTATCTGCTCTCCGATACGTTCGCGCTATCGTATATAAAGCGTTTCGGTAAAACTCTGAGAAGACCCAACGCAAGAGGTTGAGACAAGACTGAGGGCAGATAACGCCACGACTCTAAATCCATCTGAAGTGTGAGCGGATCGCCAGAAAATTTCAGTCTAAGTGTCTGGAGTCTGAGGGTAAGCGAATTTACGATAGCTATCCTGTATAATAATTTCTTTTATTTTGTATTACAGGTTCATTTAGAATTCACAAAATATGCCTGTATAATATTCATTGATATAAATTATTATTATTTTAATATGATTTATTCATGTGCTTAGTGGAAGATGGTTGCTTGTACAAAAACGTATCAAAACTAGCCCCCACAGCCAAATAGAAAATATTTATTATATTTAATGCTGTATCTCGTCGATATTAAATGCATTATCGCTTACGAAGATAAAGGCAGTCCCATGACCAGAGATTGTCTTAGGGAAATAAATTGTTAGAAGCTTCAGCATGGAATACCGCTTTTACGAGGTTAGGTGACTAGTCCCCTTCCTCGCTGCCTTTGCCTTCCCTAGTTCGAGCGCACAACTTCGTACCCATTTACAGCTGGTAAACTGGAGTGTTCTACAGCCAGTTTCAGTAGAAAGCAACCTGATCACGTGGTCACTCACTCTATTTATTTTATGTATTAATTTTGGGTAGTTGCTAAGATAGCATCAGATTTGAATTTGTACTTGATATGATTTGGAAGGATCAAGTTATAGAATATGAAGGGATGTATAGGAGCGGATTAAACCAGATGATGTTTATTACTGATATGTTAATATTAATTCTGTATCATTGAAATGATGTTACTTGCTATGACTGTATAACTCTGACACCTGATGACTGACTTGTCTGACTTATGTGCTAGTCAGTTATACTTAATTGAAATGTTAATATTAATGCTATATCACTGAAATGATGTCCTTACTTACTATGATTGTATAACGGTGACATCTGATGACTGACTGGTCTGACATCTGTGCTAGTCAGCTACAAGTCTAGCCAGATACTAGCCAAGGCTGATATGTTGCAGGTTCCATGAAATAACTCAAACCAGACTGTCCAGTATCAGAAGCCGGTGCAGTTCATCCGAGGCAATCCCACAAAAGTGCAGGACCCCAAAGAGTGAACTTCAACTGGTCATTGGCATCCCTACTGTTGGGCCTACCAAGTCTGATATCAGCAAAGGACAGTTTCAGCAGTATCAAGTTGGAAAGATAAGTGTCCTGTTTGACACTGACCACCTATACATGTGAAACAGCCAATAGTTGAAAACAATAAGTAACCATACATAAACTCAGTCAACTGATGACAGTTATCCTTAAATTCAAAGGACTAATAACAGTGATTTCAGTAACTTTCTTATTTAAGATCTTGAAGTCTAAACAGACAATAATAGTAATTGTGTGAATATTTTTATATATATGTGTATACTCTTTTTCCAACTAGTAGAAATAGAATAATAGTGCAATTATTAAACTATTTTAACTGTACCTGAGGATTTATTCACTTCTTCCATTTTGTGGGTTCAGTGAATGTACATTTTACTTATCCCCTAGCATATAAGTATCATAAGATAGTCACAGGGAGGAGACACCTTAAATCCTGGTACTACTTCTTACCAACTGGGCCAGGGTTTTTACAGTCTGACTATTTTTATGATAACAATACACCAGTGCTTATTTCTAAGACTGGGGTATTACTTGTAAGGTCAGAACTCTTTACTGGCATACTCTTACATAATATATACTTTTAAATAACCTCCCGCTACAACAACCCCCCCCCCCCCAATGCTTTACACAGCTGACCTATCTCCCCCACATTTTGACCAAAATCTCTCTCGCACACACACACACACATACTCAGAAACATACAGATTCGTATACACCCACCCACGTAACAGCCCAGCCGTTTCTCGAACAAAATCAAACGATTACTCTGACTTTCTAACCAGGACAGGATTTCCCGCCTTCAAGTCCGCAGTAAACTTTCGCACACCCCTGATGATTTATAATTAATTAATGACAACACGTGACAAACTCATCATAACTGATGACATTTAATTTATGTATAATAAGTTGCTACCTCAGGCATGTCGTGAGATGGGACTAATATGAGGATGTGCAAGGGTTAGCAACCTCATCATGTAAAACAAATTGATACAGAAACCATGGCTGCAATAGCACGTGAATGCTTAAATGCATGCTCCTCAGGACCAGATGCAGTAATGGCACCAACCTCCACAAAAAGTGAAATAGAAACAAATAAACTTTAAAAAGCTGGATTATTTTGTTGTTCAAGAGGTACAACTACATTTTTTTTATCAAACTATTTTTTTTACAGCGGATTATTTTGTTGTTCAAGAGGTACAACTACATTCTTTTATCAAACTATTTTTACAGCGGATTATTTTGTTGTTCAAGAGGTACAACTACATTTGTTATCAAACTATTTTGACAGCGGGCCATCTTATTTCTTATAACTGCACACCACAATATAAAAAAAGGCGGGATAGCACAGACGTAAAGTGAGAAACAGGCCAGACAAGGAGGTGTCCTTATGTCTGTGACCTCCAGGCTCATGCGCCATTTAGCATTCAGACTTGTATCAGTAGTGGTAAACAGCGATAAATTGGTTACGTGGAGGGGAGGGATATGCGTTTACGAATGAGAAGAATGGACAAATAAAAAAAAGGAGAAAGTCAACAAAGATAACGAGGTGTGGTTGGTAAGAAAACATAAGATTTCAAAAACAGGTTGGGCTACCAAGACAATCACACGGTAAAGGTACAGGAGAACAACAAAAGGGTGACAACTGACATCGCCTACAAGTGCTATCTTAAAGAATTGCAACAAAAAATATAAAATGAGCAGTAACAATAACATATTCCAGGGTGTGTGTGTTCCGGCAAATTAGAGGCAGATTGTTATGATTACAATAACTCTGTGTTGTAAGTGCAAACACTCTCGTCGTAGACGTCGACTATGTCCGTCGTCAGTAGGAATCACCTCGTCGCCATATGTTATGTTAATCCAAACACTTGCAGACGAGGATGGGATGTCAAAAATGCGGTTAAATACAGCCAATTACCAAATCATACAAAAATTTTACGATGATTGAGAACGTCTTGAGAGAATAGACTACAAATGAGGATTACTACGCATGTCATAAAGAAGTAGTGACTAGTATCGGGGAGTGGGGGAGTGGCTGATCATGTATTAGTTAATATGAGACCACGCAAGTCGCTGGCAACCTCATCTTGTATAACAAAATGTAAAAGAAACTACAACTGCCAAAGAACATCAAGTGATTTGGTGCAGGTTCTTACAATAAGGGCAACTTCAGAGGCCGCCCACACTGCCTAAGGAGTGAAAAGAGCGAATTTCTCCAGCAGTCTGATTTACTACTACTACTACAACTCTCTCTCTCTCTCCTAATACATGCTTCATTATATCTTGATTCTCAGCAATTAATATTTCTCTGAACTGAACGTCAGAACGACTAGAAGTAAGAAACAGAAAGATTACAGCAGCACAGATAAAGGTTAAGCATACTCTCTTATTCATAGGCACAGTCTTTACTGCATCACAGTTACTTGTCACCTCACTCATGGAAACCTCTAAAATCACCGTCTCATTATTCGCAATTGCCTTGTACATGAAGTAAAATCTCCTTTTCATGCATACTCTGAGTTTTATTCCTAGTTTATCTTCCTAACTCTCTCACATTTTTCATGGCCTCTTCTAACCAATTCTCGTAAAGTGAGAATTCTGTTATAACAGATAACTTAATGGTGGATGATACCTTAATGACCTGTTTCACTTGATGGAAAATGCAGCTTTCTGATACAATCATCTTGTCATCAAGTGCCCATGTCTACTATCATAAGTATTCCTGACAAAAAGGTTGGCTCTTTCTTCTGTGAGAGTTTAGAGCTAACTTTATTATTACATAACACCATCAGATTACATTCATCCCCCCCCCAGAAGTCTCTGCCTCCGTGACAACTAATTTAATGTTCATTTATTCACAGCCTTTCTTGAATTAAGTTCATCATCTTCATTATCAAATGCAGTATGACTAAGGTAACTCCCCTTTACACTTATTGTACCACAAAGCTTCTAAAAGATGGAAAAGCGGCTGGTTCTAGATGGCATTCTAGCAGAGGGAGTGACAGCATTACCTGTAGTCCTTCTGGAATCCCCAGAGTAAGACAGGTAGAGGGAAACCAAAGAACACTTGGAGAAGAGAACTGGAGACAGACATGAAGGAGATGAAGAAGATACAGACTTCCTGCAAGGGACCATAAGAAGCGCTAAGGAAAATGATGATAGTTGTAATCACTGATACTATGAAATTTCAATAATTTATCTGTTTATTTTTGCATATATTAAATGGCTGACAAAGCAATGTCGTTATCATCATACAAACAAAAAATTCACAAATTTACCTTGATAATTCATTAAACAAGGATTTCACAAATTCACCTTGATCTGTTTAGTAATTATACTTTTTCCTTAATACCAAGTGACATGTGTTTCCTCTTAACACAAACAGCATTCAATGATTAACATGATCTCTACAACACTTTATACATCAAAGTAAATGCACAATCTCAGAAACCAAAAGACACTGACACCTAAAAGAACAACAACAAAAAATCAAAGGACATGAAACAGCAGGTGCATCACTTTGAAGGCAAAGCAGTCAAGCAATAATTTATGAGAACTAAATTTACATTGATTTTATCTCTAAATGTTTCTAATTTTTTATTGAGAATTCAAAAACTGGAGACAACAAATAATAAGAAGTAATTTCATTATCAACTGTAGGGAAATAGGCCTAAAATTAATGTCACACAGGGATCTGAATCACTGTCTACAATGCTCCATGAAAAACAAGATACAGAAATTGTAACATATACCAGGGACTGGTTGTCATGGAAAAAAACATTATGGCATTAAAAGCTATCTAGGCAGTGATAGTAGTTATGAAGAGAAGGATGATTCAATGCAACAAATTATTATGCATAAAAAAGAAATAGCCTTAAGTGAAACTCTACATCGGAACGCAGGGTAACCTGTTCTTCACTTCACAACTAAAAGTCAAATCTTACTGCCTTCTTAATTATCTCAAACGTTGCAGAATCTCCAATTATAAAATAAACTGCACATGGTTTAATATCAACAATCTTCAATAAGGTACTAGACAGTAAAACTCAAATATTTCTCAGAGACTAGTCACTGTGAACTATGCAAAGGAGACAGATAATTATTTATTTCAATAAAGATTCTTATGAAAAAAAACAAGTGGGATATAAATAAATTCACACGGCTCTCACATGAATTCCAGGGTAGATCTTTAACAAAGATCCTGGAGCACCTCCACGTGGTGCATCGTGGAAACAGGCAACCTTCAAGTTGTCTGACCAATGCTTCTGGGATCAAATAGCCACACCAGAGTGGCCTGTCATTACAATGTTCCCCTTAAGTGAAACATGTTGAGAAACCAGAAATGCATATTGAGCTTAGGGGAATCACTTGATCCCCATACTCCAGCTTTTACTTCATTGGCTTGCATGAGGAACAATGAACAGATGACAGGTGAAGAAAGCTGGGAAGTGGCACTGTACCGGCCATGATGGTTCCTTGGGACAGCCCAGAACCTGAGCACATCATTTTAGACATGCATATTTAGCGAGATCACATGGATGGTGAGGAATGAAAAGTGTGCCACCTCTCTCCCTCTTCTAGCTTGAAACCCAATGTCAGGATCCTTTAAATGCGTGCCAAGCCAGAAAAGACTATCCGGGAAAGAAACTGGAGCTCATGATCCCAGCTCAACAAGTTTCAAAATAGCAGAAAAGCCACAGGAAAAGCCTAGATCTACTATGTAGATAATTCCAAGGATTTTTCAACTTAGCACAGGTTGCCAGGTTGCAAAATAGCTACAAGCTCAGCAACTTAGTTAAACAATGATAACAACAAATAAAAAACCATATGGTCACCTAGTACTTTGAGAGACATAGGGTGCAGGTATTAACATAATTTTTTGTTATAAGATGAAACTGGTGTTAAATTTTGGATATTTGGCAAAATAATTTAGAGAACCATTGACCTGGCACTTAACATAAGCATATTAGGAGACATGATAATTGTGACATTTGTATTACTGAATAAAAAGCAACAAAAATTATAACCAAGAGGTTAGACTTTCATAACTAGGTGCTTGTGTAGAACAGAAGGACTGAAATAGCATGGTAAGTATCACCCATATGGAACTAATGACAAGAACCAGACTTTCGAAATATCAACCTTTTATTTTAATGTCATAGATGAATGTATCAATGTTTCGTTTTGATTAGCAAACAGTTCAGGTAAGGTATAATGCAGCAATTTACCGAATAAAATGTAATGAACGTCTTTGCATACTTTGAATATTTACGTCTTTGAATCGGCTATTTGTCCGTGTGGCCTGCTATTTTTGCACATCAACTAATGATGGGCTTGGAATTCAGTTAAACCAAAACAAGAAAGATGCTCAGGCAATTCAAAATTTTAAAACTTTAAAAAAAAACTAAAATTAATAAAACAATGCTTTAATCAAGGGCCATAACACAATGACCAAGAAGCTTAGCAGCAGACAAGACAAAATAAGCGGTTCAGAACAGCTGATTGTCTAAGCTAGTATTGCATGCATTTAAAGAGATTAACAAGCAAAATTCAATAACTTACCCCATGAACCAGTCCATTGTATCTCTGAGATACTCTGGTAACCTATCCAGCTTGAAAGCGAGAGGCCGTCAACGTTTTCAATTTTCAGAGATGGTGTTTTCCTCCCAGTTTAAGCTTCGATACCCCTAACAATAGTACAAAAAATGGCGACCTAATATTGATGCGCATAAAAGGTGCGCGAAAGCACGTTACATACGCTACATGTTGCGTTGTTATCGACGTTTTAGTTTTTCATTAAATTATTACCACCTTATGTGACCAGGCTTTCGCGATCGAAATGATATACGTATGTTTTCTCTAATCGTAGTGCCAATTAACTAAATCCATAGAGATCAGAGAGATATGGTTTTACAGAAGAATATTAAGAATACCATGGATAGCTAAAGAAATAATGAGGACGTTCTGAAAGATGCCAGTGCACAAAGGACGCTTATTACTCACTTTAGAACAAGGGTCCCCAAAGTGGTCGATATCGGCCCCCAAGGATCTACTGTCTAGGTCATGCAGGGGTACGCGGCAATGAGAGATCAGACAGACTAGTTGTATATTTTTCTTTGTTTTGTGTATATACAATTTTAATATCGATTTGGCTTCCCCTAGTGCATCTCTACTAAGCACCGTATCCCCTATTATATATATATATATATATATATATATATATATATATATATATATATATATATATATATATATATATATATATATATATATATATATATATATATATATATATATATATATGATTTGTCCATCGTATTCGATGAGGACCATCAACATCTCTCGTAATGCATTTCGTTCTATGAGTTTAAGTGGGTGCACATATGGCTGATCAGGCCAATGCGGGCAAGAAAAGTTATGTTGCATGACCGACATACAAGGCCCGAAGACAATGCAGGCTGCACATCCACTCTTGACTTTCGGGCTGCACTTTTTGTCTGGGCTACCCTCACACGATTGGCCTCGCTGACTGCGACACCCTTTTTGATAACGCATCTCCAGGCTGTGCGATCTTGTGCCAGTTGCTCTCATGTGGTTGTATTAATCTGGCAGCTCTTTAGTGACTCCCTCGGGCTGTCTTTGAAGCGCTTCTTTGGTCGTCCTCTAGTACGCTTTCCCTCCCTCAACTCGCCATACAGCAGCTTCTTTGGGAGGCGTTCATTTGGCATTCGAACCAGATGTCCGGTCCATCGTAACTGTGCTTTCTAAATCAGTGTATAGACACCGGGCATATTTGCTCTTGATAGAACCTCGGTATCTGGGATCTTATCCTGCCATCGAATATTTAGCACGCGACGCAGGCAGGTTGTAAAGAAGTGATTTAATTTTCAAGCATGTCTAGCGTAGACGGTCCAACTCTCACTGGCATAGAGGAGGGTGGGGAGGATGACAGCACGGTAAATCTTCAGTTTGGTCTTGACGCTAATACCTCTACGTTCCCACAACCTCTTAGGCTCAGCTTCGTTGTCAGATCACTGTATGACCTGCTGCCATCGGCCACCAACCTTGTGAAATGGGGAAAGTCGGATGATGAGCAGTGCCCCCTGTGCCAGGGGAGGCAGACACTTGAACACGTGCTCTCAGCGTGTAAGGTGTCATTAGGGCAAGGGCGATACACTTGGCGCCATAACAAAGTGCTAAATGAGCTTGCTGCGACAATAGATCTGGCAAGAATGAAGGCGAATAGCAAAGTCCGGCCAGACACCGCAAACACATACTTTCTGAGGGCAGGAAAGTCAGCACACCCCAAACCGAATAAACCTGGTAGCAGTTTACCATCTCTTCTTGATTGTGCAAATGATTGGGAGATGGCGGTAGACCTACCTGGACGAGGGGCATATCCAGAGAGTATCCGAAAATCGCGGAGACGGCCGGATATAGTGCTTCATTCTGCAGCAACGCTTCAGGTCATACTGATTGAACTGACCGTGCCATTTGAATCCAGATTAGATGAGCAACATTCGTTCAAAGCGGCCAAGTATAGTGATCTGGCCGCGGATCTGAGACACGATGGGTTCACTGCAAGGGTCATGGCTGTTGAAGTGGGCGCAAGAGGGCTTGTGGCTGCATCAGTGTATGATCTATTGAAACTGTTGGGGCTGAGGGGACAGTCGATAACAAGGGCCCTGAAGAGGTTTAGTGAAACTGCCGAAAAGGCATCACGCTGGCTGTGGAACAACCGCAATGGGGAATGGAGATCGTAACAATAAACGCTGCGGTACAGAAAACACCAGGTATTTTTCTAAGTCCACAATACGCTGAGGTTTGTGGTGGACTAGTGAACGGGCTGCGACTCAGGGGCGACAAGCGGTGTATACTATAAGGGGTGTCAGTATCAAAAGTCCAGTGGGGAACGCGCAGTGGCGACTCGTTGACTTCGCGCTGGTGTCTCAGTGTGTGCGACGGAACGAACGGAATAATTTGTCTTCTCTTTGTTACTTTCACAATTGCCTCCACGGCTGGCGGAGTTGTGGAATTTAAAGTTGCTACCATAAGTGAAATGGGTTCATTTTCGATGCAAGACAACAGGAAGCTGAGACGCTTGGGAGTCATGACCCAAGTGGGCCCGCCCCCCTTAGAGTGTAAAGGAGTATATAGGGCCGAAACACTTGTCGGACGGGGGGACTACTTCTGATGATCAGATTGCTTCCTGTTGTATCGCTCTGTAAAGAGTTTCCTATCATATATATATATATATATATATATATATATATATATATATATATATATTTATATATATATATATATATATATATATATATATATATATATATATATATATATAATGTGAGCAGTATTAGCAACAACTATTTCACCACTCAATATCAATCAACTGCATGAAATTACAGACGTTATTGTAGGAGCAAAAAAAAAAAAAAGAAATACCAACAAAATCACAGTATAAAAGATTACAGTAGAAAGAGCCAACTGAAGATAATACAAATGAATAAACCAAGGCAGAAATTTATAAATTGTAGAAAAATGAAAAAAAATTTGGCTCTACCACACTTATGACAATACAAGCACAATTTCACAGCATATAATACATCTAATAACTGAATGATAGCAAGATTAGATGAACAGATTTATAAACAATAATGGAGAATGAACCAAATAAAGAGCTATTTCCTAATTTTTGCACTCCTCATTATTTAAGGCTTTGGCGATCCTCCATAATTTTCTCCCATCTATGTCTAGGTTGAGGTTTTCAGTTGTTTTGATCCAGCTACTTTTGGCTGAACAGTTTAAGGTTTTTCTGTAATTTGCAGAGATAGCTTTGTAGATGATGTTTGCTTCAACTGTTTTGTCCTTTTCTGCTACATGTCTGGCCTCTGTTACCCGTTCTTCTAGTTCTTCTGTCCAGTACGGCTTATAATCTTTTCTTGCCCCTCGTGGTATTGATTCTAGGGCAGCTCTAAGAATTGATGTGTTAAATTCATCAGCTATTTCTCCATTTCTTTTGTTTTGGGTGTTTCACTGCCTGCCAATTGGCTGAGAACAATGCGTTCGATCTTATGACTGATGTCGCCTGTTTAGAACGCAAGGTCAGGTGTTGAGGTTGATTGCCATCTTCTTGAGTAGAAGCTGGGTGTGTCATCTGCTCTGTTGATCAGTTCCAGATTTGTGTCAATCTCCCAGACCTCTACCTCAATTCCACGGGTATCAGCCCCAATGTAGCCCCACCTTTCTGAATGGCTGTTGAAATCACCAACGACCAGGCAGTTGGTGCGCTTAATCTCCATTGTGGCCAGTGAAAGATCTCTATCTGGGGGAGGGGGGGGGCATATACGTTGTATACTCATATGATCTGGTCATCTATCGTAATGTCAACTCCAATAATTTCCGCTTGACCGTTTGCAGCAACAGAAAGCTCTCTGCTAGGCAAGGAGTTTATGATTAACATGAGTACTCCTCCCTTGTGTCCCTCTCTGTCGAGCCAGAAAGATTCATATCCTCTTATGGAGAATCTGTGGTTTGAATTTAGGTGTGTTTCTTGAATGCAGGCTATGCCTATTTGCTCATCGTGTAATTTTTTAGCGAGCGGTAGTTTCTTCTTTAGAACACCTTCTGCATTCCACTGAGATATATTTAGAGTTCTTTTCTAGGTGTTATTGCCAGTTGCATTTTCCCTAGTGTTCCGCGCCCTGGCTGCACGATGCGGATATAGGTGACCACCAATAGCTTTGGGTGAAGTTTTCCTTCTCTTAGGTGGATTGTCAACCAAGACTATCATGCTCCTCCTGCACTGATTCTTGTACAGGGTTTACTCCCCTGACTTTAGTTTTACCAGGGTGAGTTCCCTGGGCATGCCCTTGGTGGGAATTTGGGACATGTCCACGCGCCCTAAAACATTACAGGGCTACAGTCAATTGAGGACAGAAGTGACAGCAGAATCTTACAACAAGCTGAAAAATTTAAGAGACTCGAATGACACCCCATGTTCTAGAGAATAAATAGGCTAGAAAGAGGCAGGCTCAAGCGAACTAACATTGTGGCCCAAGCAAAAGAAAGAATTAGCAAAAATAATATGCTAGCAAGCTCAGAAAATACCAACAGGCACAACTATGTCACTGTGGAAAATAAGATGCTTTCCTGAGCTAAAATCTGATATTCCAAGCATTACAAATAAGGTAACACAGACAGAAACACAAAGAAAGTGTACAGCAACCAAATATATTGACAAAATTTTTTAAGCAAAGCTTTGGACACATGCATATACTGATGGTTCAGCAAAAAACGCAGTTGAAAATGGGGGTGCTGGCATCCTCATAAAATTAAAGAATATAATCCACTCTATGGCAATTGCCACTGGCAAATACTGCAATAACTTCAATGCTGAAGCAGAAGCCCTGAAACAGGCAGCAGAAACTCTTATTGAATGCAAAGCACATGCAGAAAAACAAATAGTAATCTTTACAGATGCCCTCTCAGTAATAACAGCCCTGAAGAGCCACCATGCTAAAGGATTGAAAGATCTGATAAACTCTCTTGAAAGACTTGCCAAATGTTTCAACAAGTGCACAATCCAGTGGATACCAGCCCATTGCAACATACCAGGAAATGAAGAGGCAAAGAAACTTGCTAACGAAGGAGGAGCCTTACAACAAAATGATATAGAGACAACTTACGAAATGACAAAAACTGCTATGGAAGCAACATTCAAGTCCAAATGGGAAAGAGAGCATCCGGGCCATTTAAAAAATGGTGCAAATCATCAGCTATCTAGGCGAGAACTGGTCACCATTTTTCGGGCTACGCACTGGACACAACAGATTGAGATACCATCTATACCACAAGTACAAAATTGGTGAAACAGATCTCTGCACCAGCCCGATGACAGTCGAACACCTGCTGCAGTCCTGCCCAACCTACAGCAATGAACGGAGTAGCATATGGCAACAACCCACTTGTCAACGAAAAACTGTTTAGGAGATGTCAGGAACCGTGAGTTGACTTCTGCCTTTATTAATAAAAGAGCAGTTGGCTTCTAAAAATACATTTTATTCATTCACTTCATTGTTCTCTTCTTACACAGCATGGAGCCAATTAATGTGTAAGTCTGAAGGCGAACGAGAACGAGGAATATGTACGCTTTAAAGATAATTTTGCCCTGTTCAGTATTAATTATGATAAGGTACTGTAAATGTGTGTAACTGTTATTGTACTGTTACAGTGTTGAGATTTTATTTTATTGTATTTTATTGGTTACCTGAACCAGCATTACCTGAACTAAAGTTACCCGAACCAGCGCTATAGCACGTTTCATAAGCTATAGAGAAGGCCACTCTCCAAACCTCCGATGTCTTGCGGGCAGTGTTAGGATGTGCAAGAACATGGACAGGAAGACTCCACAACTTCCCCACTGAAGACACGCCCACGGCGACCGTTGCCTCAGTTGGCTGTGTGTGGTGTACCCGGAAACGGGGCCTCTCAGTACTGAGGCACAGTTAAGTCCCCGATTCGTAGATTTTAGATAGGAGTATTAAGACTAGGGTTGGTCCCTTCAGAATAGGTTGGACTGAGTGATAGTCACAGTGAGAGCTGTCTTTGAGAATCGAGATAATCTTCTCTCTCTCACCTATCTTCTACGACCGTTTTTAAAGGCGTCAGACAGTCTACACACATATATATATATATTAATATATCTCTATCTACTCACGGGCACGCACATACACGTGACGACAGTTAAACACACAGACGTGGGAATCTATCACAATGAATTTATATGTATTTGAACGAGCTGACCAACGCACTGATTTAGTTCAAGAGAGAGATTTTTATTATTATCATCAAAAAAAAATCTTCTCACAACACCATAAATACATCAAGGAAAAACATATACAAATAGTCATAAAATTTAAGAAAATGCTACAAGGATGATAGCCCGTTAGAATCTTACTCTAGGTTTAGCCCACAGCCCCGTTAAGAGAAGAGATGATGGCCCAAAGAGTTATAGATACGTAGGGTTGAGTCTAAGAGTTTTTCTTCTTTTCTCGTAAATGTATGCACAGAGTTGAATAATCTGATTTAGCCTAAGAAGTAAAGAAACTCTAGCAAATAGTAACAAATTCTGCAGGTTAAACAAAAAAAAAAAGAATTAAGACAGTAAATGGGTGACAAGATACAACGGTAAAATAACACTCTGATCTGCGTACACTCATTCATTCAGCCATGGCCATGGGTACACAGTTATACTCACAACTTTGCTCGCTGCCTCTGGGAACATAATAATTCTAGGACCTTCACACAGACCCGAAAAATGCAGTCAGCGACCAAGAAATCCCCAGTTCCAAAAGACGTACTGAACTCTCTGTCTCAGGGAACGATTCCTTGGGTGTTCTAAGTTTTCGAATGTCTGATTAAGTCACATAAAATATTGTCCAGGCACGAAAGTTAGCAGAGCACAATGTCATTAGCTTTGGATTCTAGGATTTAATGAATGTCAGATCAGTGTCTTCTATCAGGCAGGTACTATATTTGGTCACCTCAATACTAGTCACAATCTCTGTCGGAATGTTACTGTGATTCTTGTAATATTCTCGCCGCCAGGCAGCATGTACATCTAAATTTGTGGAGCAATATGAACTGGCTCAAAAGCCCAATATATATTTCTAGTCCTTAGAAACCGTTAGTGGGATTGCTATTACTGTCTCTCTCTGATGGCATAAGCACTGTCAGATCAGTGTTACTTGAAACAAAAAAACACCCACGTGGTTAAAGATAGGAACTGTCTATGCTTCACACAAATATGTCTCTTTACTAAACGCTGGCAAGTTGGGTACCACCGTTTCACTATATAAAAGAAAGAACACATATCAAATAATTTACATATATGTACTCAATATAACTTACATTTTTAAACCGCAAGTGTACTGCTTGACTTATCATTTAAATTTTCCGGTGAAATAAGTTATAAAATCAATCATCATGAATTCAGGAATATCTGCGTATTCCGTCACTATTCACTGATGTCGCATCTAGCATTTATAAGTTTAGTTTTTAAAATATATTCTCTCGTCTGATTTATTTAGAAGTTAAATTAAATTTCTTTATTAGCCGACTGAATTTAAGGTTTAATGCTAGAGATATAATTTCTTCTGCTTTCCACTGAAACGCGTCACTAGAAAATAATACAGACTATATAGATTAAGCACTCTGCTCCAAAGAACTAGTTTAAAATGAAATCGGCGATTTAACACTTAATCACTTCACAAAAATTCTAGAGAACTACTATATAATATTTACCTCAAACACAGCACTACAGGATATCGCACAATTAAGAATTTTACGCTTATATTTATGGAAGTCTAGAAGTTCGACAAATTGTCGCAACAAACTAAGAAACTTCGCTTATACAGCTCTACTCTTCGCGAACCACCTGTCTACTGCGAATTATTGAGACAAGAATGAAAATAAAGTTTCAAACTAGGTTTAATATCTATGAAACGGACAAAGAATCCCACTGTTTTCGAAACCACGAAACAGCGCCCGTCTCTCCCCTTCTCTAACACCCTACGTCAGCTTCCCTCATGTCGTAACAGCCATCAGTGCGATTACGCACCTGCGTTAACAAACTGACCGGGAAAAGCGCGTGTCAGTTGCAAATCTCAGACAACCGTCTGAAACTGCGACTATAAGGTGTAAATATTCGCTCCTACTTAAGCGTTCGGCCGATCCAACTCGTTGTTGACCGGTAAAAATGCAGACGGATGTCTGCTCTCTCCTAGCATTCTCACGCGTTTACGTCGAGAATCTAACTCAGGAGTGTCGTGTCATCTGAAGGTGCAGACCCAAGTCGGCTCGATGTCTGAGATGGACTGCAACTAAATCGCACTTCACGTCTGACTGACATCTATGTAATAAAATTACTAGTCAGTATGAGAAAGAAAAACGATGATGGGAAAGAAATATATTTTTCGCAACGAATGATGCGAAAAAATACAGGAAAAACAAGTACGGAAAAGTAATAAAATGAAAGGATTAGGGTGAGAGAATAGGAAGAAGATGTAGGTAATTTAATGATATAAAGACCCACGTGACAGGACGTCCCCCCTTAAGATATGGAAGCACTCCATGTCTACGTTATGGAATTAAATTTCCTATAACCGTAGCTTCGGGGTGTCTGTCTTCTTCCCTCCCGTCTTCCCCCTCCCTCTCTCTCCAATTTTTTCAGGACGGTAAACGGCCCTTGCCATCCGATCTTCAGTTGGTTGTTCTCGGTAGGGAGCAACACCAAAACTTTCTCTCCAGCTTCCAGTTCTCTCTCTTCCGCGACTTTCCTGTATCGGTTAGCGTGCTTGGTGCGTGCTCGCTTAAAGTTAGTCGTTGCTAGGTCCCACCCTAGTTTCAACCGTTCCTTTAAAACCGACACATATTTACTGGCTGAGACAACTGTCTCATCAGCCTTCTCGTCTGTCAGAGACTGAAGTAAGGCTTGAAGCGGGCCGTTAATGGGTCTGCCGAATAAGAGTGTAGCTGGCGGAAATCCTGTGGAAGTATGAGGAGATTCTCTGTAGCCAAATAATGCTGCAGGAATACAGAGATCCCAATCTTCAGGTTTCACTTGTGCCAGCTTACTTAGCATCATGGTGAGGTTTCCATTAGCACGTTCCACGAGCCCATTTCCGGCCGGAGTATATGGCTTAGTGTGGATGTGCTGGGTCCTCAAGATCTTAACGATCTCATCCATCAACAGGTTTCGGTATGGAGATCCATTATCCGTCAACACTTGCTGAGGGAATCCCAACCGAGTGAAAATCTGCACGAGGGCTTCTGCGACATGCTTGGCATCTGCGCATGTTAGCGGGATAGCTTCTGCCCATAAAGTGCATGTATCGACTAAGGTCAGGATGAACCTGTTCCTTCTTTTAGTCCTTTCGAAAGGCCCTAAAATGTCGATCACAACCCGTTCGAATGGTGTTCCCATTATTTGCATTTCACCCATGTGGACTGGGGGTGTCCGTTGCTTGGGTGGTACACGTTGGCATTGGGCACAGGATTTGACGTACCTGATAATATCAGTGTTTACTCCTGGCCACCAATAATGAGTGGTTATACGTAGGTTTGTGGCGTTCTGTCCCATGTGTCCGCTGAAGGGAAGAGAGTGCCCCATTTCTAGGATTTGGCTTCTGTACTGTTTCGGTACTAGGAGCTGGTTGTAACCTTGGTCAGGCTTGCCCGTTCTCCGATAAAGTACGCCATCCTCAGAAAAAATGTCCCCGTGCTGTTTGGGTTCCTTAGCCATGGGCAGTTTCCTAAAGCCGGGTGCCAAAGTAGAAACTCCACTCTAGTTTGACGGTCCTCCCCCTCCTGTCCTATCTCTGAACCGGAGTCTTAACCATGGTATTCATCGGCAAAACTATGCAATCCGTAAGAAAGCACGTCCCGTGGTCTAAAATAACAAGCAAGAAGTTTTCGAGAAACGTTCCGAAAATAACAGAATTCCATTAGCGATTTGAGGCGTCTAATAAATCCCCAAACAGGTGGGGAGATCTCACTGTTCAATAATTCCACCGTTGCGAGGAACTGTGTACAATAAGCATCCTATGCGTTTCGAGCGTCGGTTGTCGGCTCGGTTTTGTGCCTCGGTCTGATCTAATTTCGTCCCGTGGACCTCAGGGGTTTCTCCCTTGTGCCCACCTTTGTCCATTTCTGGCTACGTTAACGCCTGCCATGTAGGGCTCGGTCGAGTTTGATCCAGACTGTTTGGGGTGAGTTGGAGGAGGGGTACTTGGTTCTTTGTAGAGTTAATTGGATTTTTCTGGGCAGTGGGGGGTGTTGTGGTCCGAAAGGGTCCTCTGTTGGGTATTTTGGTTCTAGAAGCCCTGAGAAGATTGCTTCTAGGTTATGTTTTTTTCAGAAAATTTTATGGGGGCTCACTCTGTACGGTGTTCCCCGCCTTTGTGGCCGGTATTTTTCAGCCAGCGCCAGTAGTGGTTACGCATCTGTACGGGGCTCAAAATGTGCAGGGAGGATTGTTTTTCTGCCCCCCTACAAGCCACTGCCTCAGCCCGAGAAATCTCCGGGCTATTCAGCCGCAGACAAAGGTGGTTCTTTTGATATGTTCTGTTATAACACAAATTCCTCAAGACCTTCTTAGGATAGAGGGGAGCTGTGAAAGCTCAAGGCACTTTGTTTAGGTATCCCTTTTAGACAGACATAAACTTGGCTGAAAAGGTTTCAGAATTCTTTCTCCGGCCTGTTGCTGAAACAGTAGCAAAAATTTGCGAGCTCGGTTCATTCAAAAGCGCTCCAGTAACGCTTTCTTCAACAGATCATGTTTGTCCTTGTTGGCTCTCCAGTTTTGCATACACATCGAGCAGAACTTTTCAAAAGCCTGGGAAAGCTTCCACATTCCAGACGCGAACCTCTCTAACCCGTACAGAGTTGCATTTTATTTCACAAATATTTTCTAGCCACGTGTCAATCTTCCTCATTGGACATGGGAAAAGGATTCCTAGCGGAAAAGGACATAGCAAGTTGAGATGAGTAGATTGAGTTAAGAAGTGATCAGTTAAAATATGAAAGAGGAGAAGGAACTCTACCATGCTGGAGTAGAGGCAGCACCACGTGCTATATTTGGAGAACTCTAGATCTACAAAGCGCCAGCTCATGCTGGTATCGTCCGTTGCTCATTTTTCTCTTTCCTCATGCTGTCTCTCCTCCCTCGCCTTCTCAGTCTGTCTCCTCCTTCTCTTTTTACCTCATACTGCATCCTGCGAATTTCCATTTCTTCTCAATCTTCTTCTGGTTCTCTAGCTTTGGGCTGCCTTCCTCTCCGCATCATATCTCTCAAGTATCGTCTCGGACAAAAGCGTTCGCTTGCGTAATAGCCAAACAGCGGGTGGGGGGGGTGGGGGGGG